>JAWNOO010000045.1:10000-546212 GCA_035045905.1 Drosophila anomelani
CACAGATGCCGAATACATGGCCCTTTCTGACTCCTCTAAAGAAGCAGTTCATCTTAGAAGCTTCCTAGAAGAAGTTTTGAGCCAATTGAAGACGACTGTCATCTACAACGACACTCAAGGAGCGGGTAAACTCACACGCAACCCAGTATTCCACAAGCGCACCAAGCATGTTGACATTCGCCACCATTTTATCCGTGAACTGGTTGAAGAAACTACATCCCAACGACCGAAATGCCTACAGACATATTGACGAAAGGACTTGCGGCCACCAAACACAACACTTGCAAGACATCCTTGGGTATACGCCACGTCGATCAACACCTTAAAAATTGAGGGGAAGTATTCGAAATACAATGGGCAGCACATTGATCGTTATCCAACATATTGTATACCTTAATATCATATAAAATAATATCTTAATATCTTTTACAATATTATGGCACTTGCGCGGTTCGCAAATAATGTTCACTGACTAAAATCTATTGGAAGCCATTGCCAAAAGTGGAGAATCGCTGCCGTTGACGCTCCCGCGCTAAAAATAATAATAAAGTCAATAATCTGAATTATTATACCCTTGCAGGGTATATTAGTTTCAGTCAAAACTTTGCAACGCAGTGAAGGAGGCATCTCCGACCCTATAAAGTATATATATTCTTGATCAGGATCAACAGCCGAGTCGATCTAGCTATGTCCGTCTGTCCGTCTGTCCGTTTCTACGCCAACTAATCCCTCAGTTTTAAAGCTATCTGAATGAAACTTTGCAGTTAGGCTTCTATATACTCTCACTCGTACATATGTCGGAACGGGCCGGATCGGACGACTATATCATATAGCTGCCATAGGAACAATCGGAAAAATCTACGAAAAAAAATTATAACTCTGTCAGTTTTCAACCAATTTTCACCAAATTTGATATTTGCCCATTTAGTATTATTTCTGAATTTCGGTTTTAATTTCATGAAAATCGGCTGACTATATCCTATAGCTTCCATAGGAACAATCAGGAAAATTATAGCTTTGTCAGTTTTCAACCAATTTTCACCAAATTTGATATTTGCCCATTTAGTATTATTTCCGAATTTCGGTTTTAATTTCATGAAAATCGGCTGACTATATCCTATAGCTTCCATAGGAACAATCAGGAAAATTATAACTTTGTCAGTTTTCAACCAATTTTCACCAAATTTGATATTTGCCCATTTAGTATTATTTCCGAATTTCGGTTTTAATTTCATAAAAATCGGCTGACTATATCCTATAGCTTCCATAGGAACAATCAGGAAAATAAAAGAAAAACCCGTAATTTTGTCAGTTTTCAACATATTTTCACCAAATTTGATATTTAGCCATATCTTATTATTCCTGAATTTCGATTTTAATTTCATGAAAATCGGCTGACTATACCCTATAGCTTCCATAGGAACAATCAGGAAAATAAAAGAAAAACCCATAACTTTGTCAGATTTCAACATATTTTCACCAAACTTTATATTTAGCCATATTTTAGTATTTCTGAATTTTGATTTTAGTTTCATGAAAATCGGCTGACTATATCCTATAGCTTCCATAGGAACAATCAGGAAAATAAAAAAACCATAGCTTAGCCGTGTTTCAAACCATTGCCATCAAATTTGAGATTTGGCAACAAATTATTATTTCAGAATTTCGTTTTTAATTTTTTGTTTAAACTCTGCAAGGGTATACAAACTTCGGTGAGCCGAAGTTAGCTTTCTTTCTTGTTTTTAGTTAATGTGAACCATGTGAAACATGTCTGTTAGTTGTAAAAAGTTTTTGAAACGAAAAAGAGCTTTGCAGAGACCACCTATTCCTTTGGATTTCAGTGGAAAATTAAAGGAATTTATATTATTTTTCTTAAAAAAAAAAAAAAAATACATTGTTATCGCATAAGTATCATGTCTTGGTTGCTTTTTTCTTTATCATCTATATATGTCGCCAACTACATATCAAAACTACTATAAAACATCTACATTTTAAAAACAACTACATGTCAAAAATTTGTACTTTGAGGATCAAATATTACCAATGAAAACTTTAAACGAAGGTAGAGCGATGGGAAGCACGTCCGACACTGTTTTGTTTTTATTGGTTATTTCCGAAACTAATTGGTTTGATATCGGCAACCGCGATGCTTCTGATTACGTTGAGAGCAAAAATGTGATTGATTACGCTTGGGCTAATGATATTCTCATTTGCTTATGTTAGTCGAAGACTGTAAACAAGTTACAGTTAGGAGTTAGAAATTGACGGAATAGTACTGGGTAAAAGCTCGCGTGCAGGTGCCTCAATGTAATGCTCGCGCAGCGGCCCATGATAATGCTGATGGCAGCGGCGATCAAAACAAATGAACGAAAACCAATACAGGGTGTCTCGTTCCCAAACATACCGGCCCCCCTGAACGGTCGTTCAGCACAGAGGCAGGACAGCAAGTTTGGTAATTGGCCGTTTGTAGGATCCATGGATCCTCTTCACTGTAACGACCCGAACTTTGTCATCTGATCCTGAGTGCACCTCGCTAATGCGTCTAAGAATCCATTTAGAGGGTGGTAGATTAGGCTCCTTGAGCCAAGCGTGTCGATTTTCAAATTTTCCTTTTCCAAATACCATTTGGTGCGTTCGTGAAGCGATGTCAGGTTTTCCAAATGCCACCGTTTCCAAAAACCTTGGACCATGGCTTGCAGCTGATTCCACCTCTCCAGTCGATTAATTTGCTTATCCAGACGACAGGGTTCAGGCAGGGCAGTATAAGGCCCTCCAGGAAATGAGCAGGAGTCAGCGGGTCCAACGAGTTATCCCCACTCGGGCACAATGGGCGAGAATTGAGGATGGCTTCAATTTGGGTTAAAACAGTCGATAGTTCCTCAAACGTTAGAGCCTTTTCTCTAACTATCCGTTTCATATGTAGTTTAATTGAGCGAACTCCGGCTTCCCACATTCCGCCAAAATGAGGGGCAGAAGGGGGTAAAAAGTGCCAAGAAATCCCTTCGTTGGCGAAGAATCCATCATCTTTGGCTTGGTCGATAGTTAGACGTCTCATTTCATCCACCGTTATCTTACCGCCATGAAATGTGGTTTCGTTGTCTGAATAAAGATCAGTGGGCTTCGATCGGCGGGCGATAAAACGTTGAAAGGCTGCGATGAAAGCCTTTGTAGTCAGATCACTGACAACCTCGATGTGGATTGCCTTGGTAGTCAGGCAGACAAAAATAAAAAACAATGCCTTTCCGATCCGTGGAGTGCGTCCTTTCGATTCCTTGATGGCTATCGGTCCAGCGTAGTCCAGCCCTGTATGTTGAAAACAGCGGCTCGCTTGAACACAAGGGATTGGAAGCTCTCCCATGATCTGGTTACTAGTGCCTTTGCGTTGAAGAAAGCACCGTTTGCATTGGAAAACTGCCTTTCTGACGATATTGCGGGCGCCCAAGATCCAGTACTACTGACAAAGATTGGTGAACGTAGCATCAACTCCAATGTGTAGATTGCAAACGTGGAAATGTCGAACCAGTAGTCCAGCTAGTGGGGAATCCTTTGGTATTAGAATTTAATGCTTAGCGTTGTAGTTCAGGGTAGATTGCTCAATTCTTCCACCGATCCGCATAATTCCATGCTCGTCCAAAAATGGGGAGAACCGAATTAAATGCGATTTAGCATTAAGCTGGCGTCTATTCTCTAGCTGCGCATATTCTTTGGCAAAAAGTTTCTGTTGCACATGTCGTATAAGTCGGCATCCGAATCGGTCCAACAGGAATCGTTAGTGAGGTTTTGACAATCGTGAGCAATCGAGAAAGAAGTAAAGCTCCATTTAGTTCCAAACGTGGGATCGAGACGGGCTTGATCGGGGCTACCCGTGTTTTGGCAGCAACAAGGGTTATTTGGAAACTGCATCCAACTGTAATACGAGCGTAGACTACTGCACCATAGGCACTTGTGGATGCGTCAACAAATCCGTGTAGTTGAACGTCTTGGAATGGTTTTTTTTTTTTTGTACTTTGCTTTTCTTTCTTGAATCTTCTCTTTGCGAGGCTAACAAGAGGTGTATCAAATCTTATATTTTGAACTTAACTAACACTCGTATTGACTGATACGGAGTTAGACGGCCTTAAAAATCGATTGCTGGGTTGGGAGGTCATTGCGTCGCAGGTGGGGTCTGCTAGAAATCCGAGTCAATCCCCGAGCGAGGATATTTGGGTGCGAAGACAGTTTTTCTTTGTAGGACTCTTTTTGCTTCTGGATTTCGTCTTTCACTACGAGGATGCCTAGATCCCGGTGGATGTTTTCGTTGCGAACATACCAAGGTTCGAAAGATTTTTGATTATGCGCGCTGTTATCTATGTTGCTGCTGCTCACGTTCCCCCACAGCTGGGAGCTATACGTCCAGATTGGCTTTAGGACTGAATTGTAGAGTAGTAACTTGTTGTCCAGGCACAGTGGCGATCGTGAGTTTATGATCCAGTGGAGACTGCTGGCTTTCAGTTTAAGGTGCATCTTCTTGCATTCGATGTGCTTGCGCCAGGTTAGACGCCAAGGTATGTTACTTCGTTAGCTTGGGGGATCTGCATACCGTTAAGTGAAAGCGGAGGGCATGTTTGCCTATTGAGAATAAACGTTACATGTTTACACTTTTGTTCGTTTATTTTAATGCGTCAGTCGGACAGCCACCTTTATACTATTATTAGATGATTAGCCAGTTGGTTTGTTGCTTGCGTTGGGCATCTGGAGCGACTAAGGATAGCGGTATCGTCGGCGAACGTTGACGTTGTTAGTTGTGCGTTCGTAGGAATATCCGCAGTATACAAAACATATAGACTTGGGCCGAGTGCGCTTCCTTGTGGAACTCCAGCTTCGATGATGTAGTCGCCCGAAGTAGCTGCGTTGCATCTCACGGAGAATGCCCTATTGTAGAGGTATGATTCCAGAACCTTGTGGGTGTATGTTGGCAAATACGTTTTAATTTAATGCATGAGCCCATTAAGCCAAACTCGGTCGAAAGCTTGAGATACTTCGAGAAAATTAGCGCTACAGTATTTTCGCTGTTCGAAGGCTGAGCGTATTTCGGATGTTAATCTGTTCACTTGCTCGATGGTTCCGTGGTTTCTGCGGAAACCAAATTGGTGTGCCAGTATGATATTGCAAGCTTCCAGATGTGGTATTATGCGAGTTAACAAGCATTTTTCAAACAATTTAGACAAACAAGAGAGGAGGCTTATTGGTCTGTACGATGCCGAAATTGTGTGGTCTTTTCCAGGCTTCGGTATCATTATAATAGTGGATTTCTTCCACTTTTTTGGGAAATAGCCAAGCTTTATGATCCCATTAAATAGTTTGCAGACAACCTCTATAGCGCATTTTGGAAGTTCGATCAGCATCTTTGGTGTCAGTAGGTCACCACCAGGAGCCTTTTTTGGTTTTAGCCTTCTTATGACTTGTTCGATTTCGTTCGGCCGGAATGAAGGTGCGGTTGGCTGGGGGGTAGCCTTTGGATGAATTGTTGGCAGGAGGAATAAATTTGAGGCAGGGTTTGGCTGGAAGACACTTCGGAGATGTGTAGCGAATGTTTCAGCTCGGTCTTCGTCGCTGCGAGCCCAGCATACCGAAGAGTTTCTTATCGGGGCGATCGTTTCCATTGGGGCGCTAAGATTTGGGTGGGCCCTCCACAGGAGATACTTAGTGCTTATTGGCGAAAGATTCTGGATGTACCTCAGCTGTGCATTTTCTTCCTGTTGGTGAATAACCCACGAAAAAATCAAGAAAAAGAAAAGAAAAGTAAAGAAAAAATAAAGTAAAAAAAAAACATTTCGTGTATTGATTAACGAAACGAAACGAAAATGCCTTTTATTGGCCAAATATTGACAGACATAGAACCATTATGGTGCCTCCCCATACCACCTCCTCCCTCCCTTCCCTTCCCTTCCCTTCCCTTCCCTTCCCTTCCCTTCCCAGCACTTCCGTTTCCTTTTCACTGGTAGATATATATTTTTATCTGATGGATTGACATCCGTTTTATCTGTTAAAAGCCCACAATTTTGGGAAACAAAGTGCCAAGAAACATTTACTCATCATCATAGCCGGACACAAAGACAATTTCCACGAAGTTTAGTCATGGTTCGATGGTTGGATCGATATTTCTTTATTCGTTTGTTCAGAGAGCACGTGGAAAAAGCATTGTACGAAGTGCCCAAGTCTTATTCACAAGTCCAAGTCAATCATTTTATATGGCAGCGGCGGCATTATGTTAATCAACTGAACAAAAGCAGATACGTATAGGTACCACCAAGCTCGCCGCTGGCTGTGACCACATTTGATATGAAAACCTCGATTCACATTTCGAGAAACTGAAAGTTGG
The DNA here is from genome assembly GCA_035045905.1 of Drosophila anomelani. NCBI lineage: Eukaryota > Metazoa > Arthropoda > Insecta > Diptera > Drosophilidae > Drosophila > Drosophila anomelani. The sequence continues at coordinate 16,362 of JAWNOO010000045.1, forward strand.
CCTAAAAACACAGTTAGGAATCGCCCCCTTGGGCCACATGCATTGTCGTTTGATTCGGATTTGGATTTGAAATTTGTATATAAAATCGGACTTGGATTGGGTTGGGTCGTGCTTGCCGGTTTAGTCTCTGTTTTATGCCAGCTGGCGTTATCTTCCAGTTGGAATTTTTCCACTCCAGAAAGATGATGAATATAAGTTTTAATTTTGCTAATATTTTGCAGGATCTGTGGGTGTTTTATTTCATATAGAAATTCTTAAATATTTGTATAGAATTTATTATAATTTAAATTCCAATTTCAATATACATTTCTTTAATTTAAAGGTCTTAATAAATTCCATAATAATAAAGTCCCAGTTTTCCCTGTCAATCATGAAATATATATTCATTGGGGGGGACACGCCCTCTCTTAAGCCTCACTTGAGTTATATATTTTTTTATATATATTTTTCGGTTAGTAACGAACCAGAAGCCGCACTTGACTTGCTTAAGGCTGAGCAAGCTGACATACAAAAGAATCATTCAAGAATTGAATTCAAGACCTAGGAGATGGCAGAAGATCAGAGATGAGAAAACCCAGAGGAAGACGAATCATGATCATCAACAATTATAACACTATAACTACGCAGCATTCGCAATAATAATAAAAAAACACTAAACTGAACAAAATTACTTGTGGATCTATATTAAAACAGAAAAGGAAGCTAACTTCGGCTCACCGAAGTTTGTATACCCTTGCAGAGTTTAAACAAAAAATTAAAAACGAAATTCTGAAATAATAATTTGTTGCCAAATCTCAAATTTGATGGCAATGGTTTGAAACACGGCTAAGCTATGGTTTTTTTATTTTCCTGATTGTTCCTATGGAAGCTATAGGATATAGTCAGCCGATATACTAAATATACTAAAATATGGCTAAATATCAAATTTGGTGAAAATATGTTGAAATCTGACAAAGTTATGGTTTTTTCTTTTATTTTCATGATTGTTCCTATGGAAGCTATAGGGTATAGTCAGCCGATTTTCATGAAATTAAAATCGAAATTCAGGAATAATAAGGTATGGCTAAATATCAAATTTGGTGAAAATATGTTGAAAACTGACAAAGTTATGAATTTTTCTTTTATTTTCCTGATTGTTGCTATGGAAGCTATAGGATATAGTCAGCCGATTTTCATGAAATTAAAATCAAAATTCAGGAATAATAAAATATGGCTAAATATCAAATTTGGTGAAAATATGTTGAAAACTGACAAAGTTATGGTTTTTTCTTTTATTTTCCTGATTGTTCCTATGGAAGCTATAGGATATAGTCAGCCGATTTTCATGAAATTAAAGCGAAATTCGGAAATAATACTAAATGGGCAAATATCAAATTTGGTGAAAATATGTTGAAAACTGACAAAGTTATAATTTTCCTGATTGTTCCTATGGAAGCTATAGGATATAGTCAGCCGATTTTCATGAAATTAAAACCGAAATTCGGAAATAATACTAAATGGGCAAATATCAAATTTGGTGAAAATTGGTTGAAAACTGACAAAGTTATAATTGTTTTTTAAAAATTTTTCGGATCGTTCCTCTGGCAGCTATATGATATAGTCGTCCGATCCGGCCCGTTCCGACATATGTACGATTGAGAGTATATAGAAGCCTAACTGCAAAGTTTCATTCAGATAGCTTTAAAACTGAGGGACTAGTTTGCGTAGAAACGGACAGACGGACAGACGGACATGGTCAGATCGACTCGGCTGTTGATCCTGATCTAAAATATATATACTTTATAGGGTCGGAGATGCTTCCTTCACTGCGTTGCAAACTTTTGACTGAAACTAATATACCCTGCTAGGGTATAAAAAAGAAATACAAGCCTTAATTCCATAAATTAATATCTCACAGATTTTCTTATTAAAAATAAATGTTTTCAATATAAGAAATATGATTTAAAGGATTAGCGAGTTGCAAAATTCTTAAGATAATTATTCTTTTTTCTTTACATAAATTTAAAGTATAAAAAAGATTAAGATTAGATACCAAAATAAGCAAATATTACACTTTTTTAAGCTCCCAATAATTTTCAAATGAATTTCCCAATTTAAATATTATTTTTCTAAACAAGTCTTACAATTCTTTTACACCTTTACTCTTAAATCTTAAATCCCAGTGTAATGTAAGCAGGCTGCGTGCAAAATCGAACAGAAAAACAATTGGCACATAGATACAAAATCGCACACACACACACACACACATAATAAACACAGTAGAGAAGCCACAAGAAGCGGGTCTCCCCCTGCCCTACCCCCTTCGGAATCCCGGCTCTACTCATCTGGAAGCTTGTTTTGCCGACTCGTCTTTAGCAAGTGATTTCAATTTAATTGACAGTCCTTGAACTTGACTTAAACGCAACGCATAACACAAACAACAATAGCAATAAAAACACCACAAACAAAACAACAACAATAACAACAACTACGACATTTCTTCACTCTCGATATGCCAGGCAAAAAAAAAAAAAAACAAAATAAAATAAAGTCCAAGTCTTCTTCGAGTCTTCTGTGGCCAGAGAGAGTCTAATTAAATAAAATTAAATACTTATAAATACTTCTTTGCATTTGAGTATCTTTAAGTTATAAAATTGAGATTTCAGAGTTGTGGGAATTAAAGTTAAAGAAGATAAAGTATGCAAATTTAATAAAAACTGTTTTATATTTTTTTAGTAAATAGTTTTATTGCTTGTTTTTTTTTATAATCATCATCATTTTGCAGACACAACAACTATTTATAAAAATGTGTGCAAAAACGCAAAGACCTTGAAATGTATTTATTTATAAACTCATCTATTGTTTTTTGCTTTAAATATATTTAAAAAATATATATAATTTCAAGAACAAATCCAATACATTTCTTTTTGAATATTAATTATTTTTTAGGCTTCAAAAGGGACTTTAATCTTCGATATATTTCTCATTTCCCTTACTTCCCCTTTATCATTTCTCTTATTCATTTTAATCTGCATTTTCTTCCTTCTTCGTTCCTTTTTTGTTGACAAATTTAAAGAGCCAAGCCGCACATTAAATAAAAAATAAAATTAAAAAAAAAAAGAAAATAAAGCCGCGGCAGGCCGCAAAAGTTGCCCATTTGCGATTTCGTATTTTTACTGCTCTTTCGTCGTCATATTTTTTGGCAAATAAATCTTTTTAAAACAAACAGAGAAGCACCGACACATAAGCGGATATCCAGATATATAAATACATACAAATATATATAATATATAGACAGATTTTGTCTATATAAAATCGTATCATCGCCGCATATATAATTTATTTTGAATGCGTGCCACGTTTTTTTTTTTCGCCTAGACAAATAGCTGTCCAAAAGGCAAGACTTTCATTCAATGAATTTAGATATTTTTCGGCTTATTTGTTTTTTTGGGCCTCGCCGAATTCTCTGGGAGATCTATAAAAATTTACAATTATGACTAGGCAACTTCCAAGACGATCGGAGACACGTGTCTGAAGTTTTGTATCTATTTCTCTGGGGTCGCTGGGCCTGCGGCTTAAGTTTTATATATTTTTTCTTCTTCTCTTTTAGGAGATAAATAGCCACAGGTGACAAAAGATGTAAATGCATACTTACAACTTGATATTCAATAGATAACGCTCCCCGGCTTTTTGGGCGTTGAGTAAATGAAATCTAAATGAAAGAAACATGGAGAAAATGGCGCAAAAACTTTCACCCGAAATAAAAGCAAGGAAAAGAAAGACTTTCGCGATACAGCACTCGAAAAATGCGATTAGAAATCAGTTCTCGTCGAGAATCTAAACGCGGAGAGAGAGAGAAGGGGCCGCCGCACTTTCACAATCGAATTTGGTTTTTCAAGTTCATGGCAAGCGCGATTGCCATTCGGCAAGGGTTTCTCGGGCCTCTCAAAGATTAGGCATTTATTTATTTATTTCGAGTACTAGTACTAATCAGTGACGAAGTCTGTGCTATCTAATAACTAATACTATAAAAATTGTGCGTGTGGGTCGGCAACAGGCAGCCCGGGGATCGCACGCACCGGAAAACTTAATTTTATTTTGATTTCTTGCCTTTCTGTGTCAACGAACTCATTTGAACTAAATTCTCTTTTATGATTTCTGTTTTTTGTTGTATTTTTTATTATTGGACTTTCGGGGGTCTGCGAGGTGCGTGCGCCGCGGCGTTATCTCAAAGAGTGTCTGCTGCCGTTGCGTAGGCCGATTTTTTGAATGCGTTTAGAAAAGAAAAGTTATGACGGGAGCGCGCCCCTCTTTTTTTTTTTTTGTTGTGGTGATTAGAAACCCGTCGATATCTGGCCTAATCAGCAGGGAATTAACATACATTTTTAATGTTTATTTAAAGCTTTACAAGATGGGTGATTAAGGGCTGGGCGGGGCATCGTTTAAAATATTAAACAGCTGCTTTATTTGTTTCTTAAAAATTAAAGTTTCTTTCTGAGAGGGAAATCTTGATTATTTATATTAAAAATTATATAACTGATCTCTTTTACAATATTCTTATTAAATTTTAAAGTTAAGGCAAAGAATTCTTAGGTTTTTTTAAGGTTTTGTGAATTTATTTTTTTTATATTTTTAAGAAGGAACTTTTATTTAATTCCTTCAGAAAGGTATAGGAATAAAATATCAAGGAAAATGGAGGTAAATAAATATTTTGACATTATCTCCCTTAAGTTTAAGGACATTTTCTTATAAAAACAAATAAATAGAATATAAAAAATCCCCTAATTAAATAAAACATAGCTTTAAATATATGATTTTTCTGTTAGCTGTTTGTTCTGTTTGCTTATTTCTGCTGATAAAGATCCCAGATTCTGGGATGAACCATTGCAAAAAAATCACCCTGCCAGACAGATAAGAAACAATGACATCTTATGGGTGTAAGTCCCCCGGCCTAGGTGAATCCCCCTTGGAGTCCTATAAAAAGAGGCAGCTCATCTTGGTTGGGCATCAGTTTGATTCTACAATTAATCCAGCCAAGATGTTCGCCAAGAAGTCCAGTATCCTGCTCCTAGTGGCCTGCTGCCTGGTGGCTTTAGTCTCTGCCTATCCACAGCCAGATCCTGACGAGTTCCTGATGGCTGAACGCTTAGAGCTCATGAAGGCTGAACCCGAGGATCTGCTGGTTCGACGTGCTCGCTCTCCGGAAGGTGGCTCTCTGGTGCTGACCGCCAGCAAGGACGCCCAGGTTGGACGTGAGGCCAGTCTCCAGTATAACCACAATCTCTACACCAGCCGGGATGGACGTGGCAGCATCGATGCCTATGCCCAGGCCAGTCGGAATTTCGACTTTAATCGCAACAACTATGGCGGTGGAATCCAAGGCACTTGGCGCTTCTAAAAAAGGGCATAAATCTTGCTTGGATTTTTTGTTTCGAAGTATTAAATCAACACAGCGATGATTCATGTGAATAAAGGAAATGTTAAAGCCGAATTATAGTTCTTGTGAATGGGAAATTCTTAAAGATCGAGGCGCCTGACCAAAACAAACTGTAGGTGGCAGTCGATGCATTGGCTATTTACTTAAAGTAACTCAACTGAAAACGACAACAAGAGGGGGCGAAAATGGGGATAAGGAATAAAACGAAGTAAAGTATATTCTTTTTGGGGAATTAAAGGGTATATTTAAAGAGAAAAATAAGTTGAAATAGGAAGAAAAGCTTGGAGAAGAGCTAAAATATGGATTTATGAAGGTTAAAAAGTTGGTAATTTGGAGATTTTTTCTTTTTAAAATATTCTTTTATATTTTTTTTTGGTAATTAATTTTATAAAATTCTTAAGGAATAATAATTAATATCTTTTTTAAGAGCTTCTTTTTTTTTTTTTTTTTTAATATTTACATTTGATTTATTATGTTCGCCGGAATCGTTCAGTGCCATCTGAACATAACCGGACGTTGGGGATGGGGAGGTGGGTATGGCACATAGGAATATGGGCCTGGACGCTTCTGAAATACATTTTCAAGTATTTTATTTGTAAAGAGACATTTCCCATGAATGTAATTTAATTCCCTAATTTTCTTTTAATAGCAACTAAGTAACATTTTTTCTTTTTATAATTTCTTTATAATATATTCTTCCTTTGCCTAAAATATAAAATAATTGGCATGCTCCTTCGATAGTTTATTGTGGGGAAGAAGTACTAAAAGTCATGACTCGGTTTGCCTTTGGGGTCAATGGACTTTTCTTTTCCTTTGCTGCTTGCGTCGTCGTTGTGTAACCAATAAAAATTGATTCTGTTGTTGGGACAAGAAGGGAAGCAGAAAGGGTAAGGGGTTGGTTGATGGCTGGCCGACTCAGAGGCGTCGTCGTTAATGAAAACCCACGAAAAAGGAAAAGCCACGAAAAAAGCACTCACACACACACACACAGTGACAGAGAGGGGGAAAAATAAAAAATAAAATGCATGGAAAATGACTTTCCATTTTCATTTAACAATAAGCAATCAATTGCAAGTTCATGACACAGCTAACGATCTATTAGAAGAAAGTAAAAACAAGTAACGAAACGAAACAAAAGACAGCGAAGACGACGACGCCTACACACAGGTAAAGGCCAGGTGAGTGCAGCTGTCAGCTGTTGCAGCTGAGCGAAAGAGCCCAAGAGAAGAGAGAGGCAGTGGCAGCGGCAGCATCTACCAACTGGTTTTCATTTTGGCTTGGAAAAACCACACATCGGCATTGCCCGTTGCCATTTTTAGTGGCAAAAACTGACTGCATCATAATGAAAGTGAAATGCATTGCGCAGATGGCGATGGCAATGGCAGTTACCAGACGCAACTCAAGTAAGTCAAGAGCAGCAACCACTGCAGCAGCAGCAGCAACCACTGCAGCGCGCGTCACCGACATCTCCATTTCCACATTTCCATCTCCGTTTCCATAGTTATCTGAATTCGGCACCATTCGGGACTTTTGAGCGCTTTGTGAGTTAGGCTGAAATGGATTTTCCGTTCCAGATCGTAGAGCATCGGCATAGGAGAAGCCGTTGGTGGTGTTCGGGGGACCAAATGAGGACCTCGCAGCTTTGGCGAAGAAGACGTCTGGCGTAACTTTTGACGTAATGTACGCATTCTTGGAATGGTGACCCAAAGTATCGTGGCACTTGACATCGTGTGAGCGTTGGCAAATCCTCCACCAAGGCTTTTCACCGCGAGCGAAGAGTTTCAGGAAGTGGATCATCCCATTGCAGAACACTCGTCCAGCTGTCTTGGAATATCAGCTTGAGTAAAACTGTGACCGGTGCTACAAGTCCGAGTGGGTCATAGACTCTAGATAGCTGCGACAAAAGTTCCCTTTTCGTCTCGGAAATGGTCGAATCGCATTCCTTGAGGTGGAAGTACATAACGTCCTTTCCAGGATTCCATTGGATGCCAAGAACTTTAATTGGGGAATCCGCGGCTGATTTGTTGAGAAGCTGGATTGGATCATAGGATCTGTCCTCATATAGCAATGATTTTAGAAGACGCCAACTGTTGGAAATCCGCTTCCGCAGTTTGAATTGCGCCTTGTCCAAAAGTCCGACTAGCTCGTCTTTAAGAATCATGGGTTCTTCAAATGAGTTGCACCCCGTTAAAACATCATCTACATAGATATCGTGAAGGAGCGCGTGGGCTGCTGCGGGAAAGTCGTGGCGATGATCGTCGGCTAGTTGCTTGAGGACTCGAATAGCCAGAAATGGGGACGGTGCAAATCCATAGGTAACCATCAAAAGGCGAAAATGGAGCAGTGGATCATCCTCGTTCTTGCGCCAAACAATACGCTGAAAATTGGTATGCGGCTTACAGACTTGAATTCCTCGGAACATCTTTTCTATGTCAGCACAGAATATAAACTGATACTGCCGGAAGCGTAGACAAACGCCGAGAAGATCCCGCTGAATCGGCGGACCAATTTGAAGTCGATCATTGAGAAACACTCCGGAGCTGTCCTTTCCCGATCCATCGAAAACTACGCTACATTTCGTGGTCAAACTGTATAGTTTGATGACAGCGTGGGGACTCGTCCAGTTGAGCCGGTGTCAGCTGTTCCATATGGCCACGTCACAAGTAGTCGTCCAGAAAAGCTTCGTACTGCTGCTTCAATTCCGGAGATCGACGAAATTTGCGTTCCAACGCGAAAAAGCAATTGATGGCTTGTGGTAGGGTTGATTCAACCAGCGGTGCCTGCTTCTTGAAGGGGTATTCGACTAGATAAACCCCGTTCTTTAGTCGTGTGGGAGTGACAGCAAAATTGCACTCTGTAGGGTCATTGGCGCCCAAAAGATCCTGGCTAGGCTGTAACTATCCATATCCATGAAGCAGCAAACCATTGTATCTAGGTCCGCGTGATGAGTAACTGCCGAAGTCAGGTGATCATCGCATGCATTGTAAGAGCCTGTAATAATCCAACCAAAAACAGTATTCAGAGCGATAGGAAAGCCGTTACCAAAGGATATTCGTTCTCCGGTATATAGAGACCAGAGTTGGTCTGGTCCCACAATGACATCGATGGATTCTGGTGTGCAGAATGTGAAATCTGCCAATTTAGATTAGAACAGGCATTTAAGAGAGCTAGACTAATGCTAGCATCCAATAAGATAAAACAGGAAATTAATTATGACAAAACTAGATTACAACCTTTACAAGCTGTTGTGCGTTCTGGTTGTCATTGAAGATTCGGACCGATTCACAAGTCTATCCGATCCGGTTAAGAAAAGCCTTTAAATACAGCGCCTCTTTTACTACTTCCGACATCGCAAAGTACTCTGACTCGGTACTCGACAAGACCACAGTACGTTGCTTGCGCGCCTCCCAAGATATGGATATGCCCAGAATAAGAGCAGCGATCCGATAGATTGGACCCCCAATCTGCATCCACGACGCCGTACAGGTCATCTCCAGTCTTCTTGAAGAGTCACCCAAGCTTCTGGGTACCCTTTAGGTACCGTAGTACGCGCTTAGACGCCTTCCAGTGCTCGGCTGAGTAGTTGGAGTTGAACTGACTCAGAAAATTCACTGCGAATGCGATGTCTGGTCGCGTAGCTTTGATAAGGATACCGTTTCATTTCCGCCTCGTCTGGGTTCTCTGACCGCTCCAGTGCTGACTTTGCTTCAATCGGCGTTCTGGCTGGCTTACAGTCGTCCATTCCATATTTTCTGAGAATGGCATCGACGTATTTTTACTCATATTTACTCTTAAACCCTGATGTATTTAGGAACTTTACATCCTTACTCACCACGATAGATTTTCTCTGAGGAGAGTATAGTCGGTATGCCTTCGATTCAGCAGCATATCCTAATAATATGCATTCCTCTGATCGTGATTCAAACTTTCCCTTGTTTTTGCCTTTTATTAATGCATATGCTTTTGTCCGAAATGTGCGCAAATACATAACCGTGGAAATTTTACCTGTCCAGTAAGTGTAGGGTAACTCTCCAAATAGAACCTTCGTTGGGCACCTGTTCCGCAGATAACAAGCTGTGCTTATAGCTTCTGCCCAGAATGACGGTGGAGCTCCCGCTTGTTTCATCATACACCTTCGCCATTTATACCAGTATGCGGTTCTGCCTCTCTGCCACGCCGTTTTGTTGTGAAGTGTGTGGAGCAGACAAACGTCGACTAATCCCGTTTTTCCGTAAGAATTCGTTGGACTCCTTATTCAGGAACTCGGTTCCATTATCGCTTTGTAACTGCTTGATTTTGTTGCCGGTTACATTTTCTGCTAAGGCTTTGAAAGATTTAAACGCGTCTAGCACCTCCGATTTTTGCCATGTTTCTATTCCGTTTTTTACTTTTCACTTTGTTTGCTTCATTTTTTTCGGTATTCAAATAATACAAATCCCTGTATTTCTTCGCACGAAGCTAAACTTCAATTTTATTGTTCATAATTATTGCTTAATCTTTCCCAAAATGTACTTCGTATCTTTTTCGGTTATTTTTTAAATAGAAAGTAAGTTTTTGGCGAAGATCGCACACAAACAAAACTTCTTTTAAAGTAATTTACATATTTATCTTTCTTTTTATGTCAATTTTTACATCATCCATCCTTTTTACATCTGCCTTCCTACTTAGACAGACTGCGGCTTTTAGGCCTGCCTACGCTTAAGGACCGTCGGACCTGCCATGGTGTAATGTTCATGCACAAACTCATCCATGTTCACATTTCATTAACTTACCTTTTAAACCTTATAAGGCTCTCGGTTCCTACAAGGCCTTCCCGTCACTTTCGACCTATCGCCCCGGAGGTCTGTAGGACAAACCTCGATATGTATGAGCCTTTTCGTGTTTTATGTTCTTTGTATAATGAGAATTACCATTTGTTACATGTTGAGATGTCCTTAGATTTTAATTCAACTTGTATTTTAGGATACCTATCCTTACCTCCGACCACCTGATGTGAGTCGGAGCACATCCTTAAAAAACACTCCCTTCTTGGTCAGAGGTAAGGGTACGGCCTTATATGGCAGCTATTTGCCATATTTCTCAATAAATAAAAAATAAAAAATTTACTTTTGTGGTGTTACTGTCAGCCAAATGCAATTTTTTTCAACACTAGTTATTTCATTAAACAAATTCTTATTGGAACTCATAAGTAAGCGCCGAGCAACCGCTTTCCAGGCACCATATATAACTCTTTCCTTCGGCAATGTATGCGTGTTCATTTACGATCATTGTCATTTCCTTTTTGTACCGATTTCCGTTTTCGCGTTCCTCGCTTTTTGCACTAGCATTTTCTTTTGGTTTCATTCGGCAATTTCGCGCTAAATGTCCAACTTTGTAACATACGAAGCATTTTCTGCCCTCTTTGCTTTGCTCTCCTTTCCGATTCCCTTTCGGTTTGTGTACAAAGCACTTTGTTCTTCACGATCACTTTTTGACTTTCTTGCCTCCGATTCCTCCAATATTTTGACGCGAAGCACCTCTGGATTTGGTAGATCAATCGCGCACCTAAAAGTCTCATATGAATCCGGCAAACTATATAGTAAGAGAATCGCGAGCAAATCGTCTTCTATTGTTACTCAGATTTTTTTTTATTTTTTCACCGCGTCGAAAAATCCGTTAATGTGAAGTCGTGCATCGTCTCCCTCACTCATTCGCGACAATGCAACACGTTTTAACAAACTTGCCTCTTTCACAGGCCCTTTTGATTGGAATGTTGTTTGCAATTTTAACCAATACTCTCTCGATGTGGTACAATCCTCGATTAGACCTAACTCAGATGTACTGATAGATAAAAGTATATCTGCTCGAGCTTTCTCATCTTTTATGGCCCATTCTGCCTGTTCTTCCCCATTAATGGGACACTTCAATATACCGTTCACGTATGGCCACAAATCGTTTTTCACGAGTATAGCACACATTTGCAACTTCCATGTATCGTAGTTCTCCGCGTTTAACGGTTCAATGCGCATATATGTACCCGCCATTTATTTTTCGTCAGCGTCTCCTATTTCACCACTGCACCTATTTAATTCTTGGTTATTTATAGGAGTACAACAAATGAGATACGACCGATCTGTCTTAATTCTTTGACACAACTCTGCTGAACTTAATGTGACCGATTTTAAGGTTCTTAGATGCCCAACAAAAAGAGCTGCCAGATTGATACTTTGAATAAGATGCTTAATTCGAACACATTCTTTGTTTATGAACACTCATATATTCTCTAATGCCTTTTTCACCTTTTTGGCATTAAAGGGCTAAGTTCAAGTGTAGGGTGTTACTTAGCCATTGAAGCTCTCAAAATGTGGGCAACACACAATGAAGATCATGAAAATCGACAAATAATACAATTTTTCAATTTCACGGGGAAGCGAAGAGGGTCGTGTCAAACCCATCGCACACAATTGAGCCTTCGGATGTGCTCTAGAAGTAAATATAACAAAATTGGCATAATATGCATAAACCCCTTTAAATTAACGAAAGAGTTTTATTATTGATTGAAAAAAATACAACTCAAAAATATTAGAATATTTTTTAGTTTTATTTTATTCAATCAATAATAATAGTTATTATTGATTTTTATTTTTTTGCCTAAAAATAATGATTATGCACAGGTTTTTATATATTTGATCAAAAATAATAATTCTTATAGATTAATATAATATTACTCAATTTTAATCATTATGAATGATCAAAAGAATATAAATCGATCTGTAGTCATTATCATGTGATTTTTAAAATAAAACTTATAATGATTACGTTCCCTGCCTAGTAGGCTATGCCGATGCTGACTGGGCCGCCAACATCGACGATCGCAGATCTTTCACAGGTTTTTCCTTTAAACTCGTAAGCGCAGCAAAACCCTGGGGAAGTAGGAAGCAACGGACATTTGCTTTGTCAAGCACAGATGCCGAATACATGGCCCTTTCTGACTCCTCTAAAGAAGCAGTTCATCTTAGAAGCTTCCTAGAAGAAGTTTTGAGCCAATTGAAGACGACTGTCATCTACAACGACAATCAAGGAGCTGGTGAACTCACACGCAACCCAGTATTCCACAAGCGCACCAAGCATGTTGATATTCGCCACCATTTTATCCGTGAACTGGTTGAAGAAACTACATCCCAACTACCGAAATGCCATCCTTGGGTATACGCCACGTCGATCAAGACCTTACCAATTGAGGGGAAGTATTGGAAATACAATGGGCAGCACATTGATCGTTATCCAACATATTGTATACCTTAATATCATATAAAATAATATCTTAATATCTTTTACAATATTATGGCACTTGCGCGGTTCGCAAATAATGTTCACTGACTAAAATCACTGACTTGGAAGCCATTGCCAAAAGTGGAGAATCGCTGCCGTTGACGCTCCCGCGCTAAAAATCGCCGCTCAGGAAGCCAGATATCTATCTATCTAAATTAAAGAAATTTATATTAATTTTCTTAAAAAAAAAAAAAAAATACATTGTTATCGCATAAGTATCATGTCTTGGTTGCTTTTTTCTTTATCATCTATATCTGTCGCCAACTACATATCAAAACTACTATAAAACAACTACATTTCAAAAACAACTACATGTCAAAAATTTGTACTTTGAGGATCAAATATTACCAATGAAAACTTTAAACGAAGGTAGAGCGATGGGAAGCACGTCCGACACTGTTTTGTTTTTATTGGTTATTTCCGAAACTAATTGGTTTGATATCGGCAACCGCGATGCTTCTGATTACGTTGAGAGCAAAAATGTGATTGATTACGCTTGGGCTAATGATATTCTCATTTGCTTATGTTAGTCGAAGACTGTAAACAAGTTACAGTTAGGAGTTAGAAACTGACGGAATAGTACTGGGTAAAAGCTCGCGTGCAGGTGCCTCAATGTAATGCTCGCGCAGCGGCCCATGATAATGCTGATGGCAGCGGCGATCAAAACAAATGAACGAAAACCAATACAGGGTGTCTCGTTCCCAAACATACCGGCCCCCCTGAACGGTCGTTCAGCACAGAGGCAGGACAGCAAGTTTGGTAATTGGCCGTTTGTAGGATCCATGGATCCTCTTCACTGTAACGACCCGAACTTTGTCATCTGATCCTGAGTGCACCTCGCTAATGCGTCTAAGAATCCATTTAGAGGGTGGTAGATTAGGCTCCTTGAGCCAAGCGTGTCGATTTTCAAATTTTCCTTTTCCAAATACCATTTGGTGCGTTCGTGAAGCGATGTCAGGTTTTCCAAATGCCACCGTTTCCAAAAACCTTGGACCATGGCTTGCAGCTGATTCCACCTCTCCAGTCGATTAATTTGCTTATCCAGACGACAGGGTTCAGGCAGGGCAGTATAAGGCCCTCCAGGAAATGAGCAGGAGTCAGCGGGTCCAACGAGTTATCCCCACTCGGGCACAATGGGCGAGAATTGAGGATGGCTTCAATTTGGGTTAAAACAGTCGATAGTTCCTCAAACGTTAGAGCCTTTTCTCTAACTATCCGTTTCATATGTAGTTTAATTGAGCGAACTCCGGCTTCCCACATTCCGCCAAAATGAGGGGCAGAAGGGGGTAAAAAGTGCCAAGAAATCCCTTCGTTGGCGAAGAATCCATCATCTTTGGCTTGGTCGATAGTTAGACGTCTCATTTCATCCACCGTTATCTTACCGCCATGAAATGTGGTTTCGTTGTCTGAATAAAGATCAGTGGGCTTCGATCGGCGGGCGATAAAACGTTGAAAGGCTGCGATGAAAGCCTTTGTAGTCAGATCACTGACAACCTCGATGTGGATTGCCTTGGTAGTCAGGCAGACAAAAATAAAAAACAATGCCTTTCCGATCCGTGGAGTGCGTCCTTTCGATTCCTTGAACCAGTAGTCCAGATAGTGGGGAATCCTTTGGTATTAGAATTTAAAGCTTAGCGTTGTAGTTCAGGGTAGATTGCTCAATTCTTCCACCGATCCGCATAATTCCATGCTCGTCCAAAAATGGGGAGAACCGAATTAAATGCGATTTAGCATTAAGCTGGCGTCTGTTCTCTTGCTGCGCATATTCTTTGGCAAAAAGTTTCTGTTGCACATGTCGTATAAGTCGGCATCCGAATCGGTCCAACAGGAATCGTTAGTGAGGTTTTGACAATCGTGAGCAATCGAGAAAGAAGTAAAGCTCCATTTAGTTCCAAACGTGGGATCGAGACGGGCTTGATCGGGGCTACCCGTGTTTTGGCAGCAACAAGGGTTATTTGGAAACTGCATCCAACTGTAATACGAGCGTAGACTACTGCACCATAGGCACTTGTGGATGCGTCAACAAATCCGTGTAGTTGAACGTCTTGGAATGGTTTTTTTTTTTTTGTACTTTGCTTTTTTTTCTTGAATCTTCTCTTTGCGAGGCTAACAAGAGGTGTATCAAATCTTATATTTTGAACTTAACTAACACTCGTATTGACTGATACGGAGTTAGACGGCCTTAAAAATCGATTGCTGGGTTGGGAGGTCATTGCGTCGCAGGTGGGATCTGCTAGAAATCCGAGTCAATCCCCGAGCGAGGACATTTGGGTGGACTCTTGTAGGACTCTTTTTGCTTCTGGATTTCGTCTTTCACTACGAGGATGCGTAGATCCCGGTGGATGTTTTCGTTGCGAACATACCAAGGTTCGAAAGATTTTTGATTATGCGCGCTGTTATCTATGTTGCTGCTGCTCACGTTCCCCCACAGCTGGGAGCTATACGTCCAGATTGGCTTTAGGACTGAATTGTAGAGTAGTAACTTGTTGTCCAGGCACAGTGGCGATCGTGAGTTTATGATCCAGTGGAGACTGCTGGCTTTCAGTTTAAGGTGCATCTTCTTGCATTCGATGTGCTTGCGCCAGGTTAGACGCCAAGGTATGTTACTTCGTTAGCTTGGGGGATCTGCATACCGTTAAGTGAAAGCGGAGGGCATGTTTGCCTATTGAGAATAAACGTTACATGTTTACACTTTTGTTCGTTTATTTTAATGCGTCAGTCGGACAGCCACCTTTATACTATTATTAGATGATCAGCCAGTTAGTTTGTTGCTTGCGTTGGGCATCTGGAGCGACTAAGGATAGCGGTATCGTCGGCGAACGTTGACGTTGTTAGTTGTGCGTTCGTAGGAATATCCGCAGTATACAAAACATATAGACTTGGGCCGAGTGCGCTTCCTTGTGGAACTCCAGCTTCGATGATGTAGTCGCCCGAAGTAGCTGCGTTGCATCTCACGGAGAATGCCCTATTGTAGAGGTTTGATTCCAGAACCTTGTGGGTGTATGTTGGCAAATACGTTTTAATTTTATGCATGAGCCCATTAACCAAACTCGGTCGAAAGCTTGAGATACTTCGAGAAAAATAGCGCTACAGTATTCTTGCTGTTCGAAGGCTGAGCGTATTTCGGTTGTTAATCTGTTCACTTGCTCGATGGTTCCGTGGTTTCTGCGGAAACCAAATTGGTGTGCCAGTATGATATTGCAAGCTTCCAGATGTGGTATTATGCGAGTTAACAAGCATTTTTCAAACACTTTAGACAAACAAGAGAGGAGGCTTATTGGTCTGTACGATGACGAAATTGTGTGGTCTTTTCCAGGCTTCGGTATCATTATAATAGTGGATTTCTTCCACTTTTTTGGGAAATAGCCAAGCTTTATGATCCCATTAAATAGTTTGCAGACAACCTCTATAGCGCATTTTGGAAGTTCGATCAGCATCTTTGGTGTCAGTAGGTCACCACCAGGAGCCTTTTTTGGTTTTAGCCCTCTTATGACTTGTTCGATTTCGTTCGGCCGGAATGAAGGTGCGGTTGGCTGGGGGGTAGCCTTTGGATGAATTGTTGGCAGGAGGAATAAATTTGAGGCAGGGTTTGGCTGGAAGACACTTCGGAGATGTGTAGCGAATGTTTCAGCTCGGTCTTCGTCGCTGCGAGCCCAGCATACCGAAGAGTTTCTTATCGGGGCGATCGTTTCCATTGGGGCGCTAAGATTTGGGTGGGGCCTCCACAGGGGATACTTAGTGCTTATTGGCGAAAGATTCTGGAATACCTCAGCTGTGCATTTTTTCCTGTTGGTGAAGAGCCTGGTCGAGTAAACGGGTTGCTTCCTTAAGGCGTTGCTTTGAAGCTGGTTATCTGCTGTTTTGCCATTCCCGACGCGTGCGCCTCTTTTCTCGCACGAGCTGTTCGATTTGCTGATTGGATTTGTAGTATTTGTTTCGGTCTATTTCCTTCCCTTGAGGAGTAGAGATTTTAGCTGCCGCAACGAGTACTTCTTCCAGGGCGCACGTAGTGTAGTCGATGTCCGATTCCATGTTAAGCTCCGAGGCGAGTTCTATGTGGGCACTCACGTACTTTTTGTATTTAAGCCAGTTAGTTTTTGGCGATGTCAGGCTAGAGGGGTATTCGGATATTTCTGGGCTTTGATGAAGCGTTAAAGGTACAGGCGAGTGGTCTGATGATAAGTCCGAGACTGCTTTGGCACTTATTAGATTGCGAGGTATGTTTTTTGTCACCGCAAAATCAATAAGGTGTGGGAGCTTGCGTCGGTTGGCCAGTATGTGGGACTTCCAGGGGAAACATAGTCCAGTTTATTTATCACATTTTATGGGAGTCACTAGGCGTGATCCCCAGTGCGTATGTTTGGCATTGTAATCTCCTGCGGCTATAAAACGATCCCCAAGTGAATTGTAGAAATAAATTGTCCTTCCGAGACTGAGAAACGAGGAGGACAGTAAACGGCAGCGATTGAAAGGCTTCCGCTTCTTGACTGAATTTGTGTCGATGTGGCCTGCAAAAAGTTTGTTGCAAACCTTTTGTGAAAATTGTGTTTAATGCGTTCTCTGATTAGGTCTCCAGTTCCGCCGTGGGCTTTTCCATCTGGATGATGTGTGCGGTAGATTGTATAGCCTCTTATTTGAAGGTTGAATTTGCTTTTAAGATGCGTTTCCACCAGTAGCATAACGTCAATATGGTTTTCTGCCAAGAATTGTGACAATTCTAGTTTATGCCGTGAGACAACATTGGCGCTCCACATTGATATTCGTAGAGTCTGCATAGATTATTTAGACTGTTGTCCTACAAGCAGCTGTATTACCATGTTCTGGTTCTGAACTAGTGTTTGCATGGTCGTTTTCATGAATGATATAAACTGCACTATACTTTGTTGGAGGGTAAGCATCATAGTTTCTGTTTGGCTATGTGGCTGTTCTGGGGCCTTTTGAGCGCTTTGTGAGTTAGGCTGAAATGGATTTTCCGTTCCAGATCGTAGAGCATCGGCATAGGAGAAGCCGTTGGTGGTGTTCGGGGGACCAAATGAGGACCTCGCAGCTTTGGCGAAGAAGACGTCTGGCGTAACTTTTGACGTAATGTACGCATTCTTGGAATGGTGACCCAAAGTATCGTGGCACTTGACATCGTGTGAGCGTTGGCAAATCCTCCACCAAGGCTTTTCACCGCGAGCGAAGAGTTTCAGGAAGTGGATCATCCCATTGCAGAACACTCGTCCAGCTGTCTTGGAATATCAGCTTGAGTAAAACTGTGACCGGTGCTACAAGTCTGAGTGGGTCATAGACTCTAGATAGCTGCGACAAAAGTTCCCTTTTCGTCTCGGAAATGGTCGAATCGCATTCCTTGAGGTGGAAGTACATAACGTCCTTTCCAGGATTCCATTGGATGCCAAGAACTTTAATTGGGGAATCCGCGGCTGATTTGTTGAGAAGCTGGATTGGATCATAGGATCTGTCCTCATATAGCAATGATTTTAGAAGACGCCAACTGTTGGAACTCCGCTTCCGCAGTTTGAATTGCGCCTTGTCCAAAAGTCCGATTAGCTCGTCTTTAAGAATCATGAGTTCTTTAAATGAGTTGCACCCCGTTAAAACATCATCTACATAGGCATCGTGAAGGAGCGCGTGGGCTGATGCGGGAAACTCGTGGCGATGATCGTCGGCTAGTTGCTTGAGGACTCGAACAGCCAGAAATGGGGACGGTGCAAATCCATAGGTAACCATCAAAAGGCGAAAATGGAGCAGTGGATCATCCTCGTTCTTGCGCCAAACAATACGCTGAAAATTGGTATGCGGCTTACAGACTTGAATTCCTCGGAACATCTTTTCTATGTCAGCACAGAATATAAACTGATACTGCCGGAAGCGTAGACAAACGCCGAGAAGATCCCGCTGAATCGGCGGACCAATTTGAAGTCGATCATTGAGAGACACTCCGGAGCTGTCCTTTCCCGATCCATCGAAAACTACGCTACATTTCGTGGTCAAACTGTATAGTTTGATGACAGCGTGGGGACTCGTCCAGTTGAGCCGGTGTCAGCTGTTCCATATGGCCACGTCACAAGTAGTCGTCCAGAAAAGCTTCGTACTGCTGCTTCAATTCCGGAGATCGACGAAATTTGCGTTCCAACGCGAAAAAGCAATTGATGGCTTGTGGTAGGGTTGATTCAACCAGCGGTGCCTGCTTCTTGAAGGGGTATTCGACTAGATAAACCCCGTTCTTTAGTCGTGTGGAAGTGGCAGCAAAATTACATTGGCGTCCAAAAGATCCTGGCTAGGCTGTAACTATCCATATCCATGAAGCAGCAAACCATTGTATCTAGGTCCGCGTGATGAGTAACTGCCGAAATCAGGTGATCATCGCATGCATTGTAAGAGCCTGTAATAATCCAACCAAAAACAGTATTCAGAGCGATAGGAAAGCCGTTACCAAAGGATATTCGTTCTCCGGTATATAGAGACCAGAGTTGGTCTGGTCCCACAATGACATCCATGGATTCTGGTGTGCAGAATGTGAAATCTGCCAAAGCAAGCTTGCAGATTTGCTTCCACATCGAAGATGAGGTGTCAATAGACAGGGCCGGAAGTAAGGATGTCAACGAATTGAGAAGAAACGAAACCAGTTCGATAGTTTGGTTCGAATGACGAGAGCGCAGCTTGATATGTGAGCATCCTCGGGTAACGCCCGCGCTATTGGCTGCGAGACCGAGAACAGAAATCCGGGCGTGTGTTCGACGCACGCCGATTCGCTAGACAAATGATTCTGACGCCAAGGTTATTGTAGATCCGGTGTCCAAGAGCAGCCTGCAGGTGGTTGTATTTCCCCAGGCGTCGACGACGTTAGCGAGGATGGTGGGAAACAGAGTCTGCGAACTTGAAGCTGGAATATTCTCCAGGGTGTGATGAGCGAAATTATTTTCCGCGGGAGGTGCACTCCCCAAATGATGATTTTCCTGAAGATTCCGTTTGTGACATGGATGGTCGTAGGCGGCTCTCCGTGCTGGCTATCTCCTGGAAGTTACCTCTTTGACCTGGCTGCGTTGAGCCGTGAACCAAGGTGTGATGCTTGCGGCGACAAATCAGACAAGTATGTCTCGATGTACAATTATTTGCCATATGACACGGGCTGAAGCAATTGAAACACAGCTTCCTGGTCTTGAGAAACTCCTGGTGAGATGGGAGGTCAAGTCCGATGAATTGAGGGCATTTAAACAATTCTGCTGACATGATGTACATTTGGGTTCTTAGAAATGATTTTAAAATCAGCGACGGTTTATTATATCGCTGTTTTAGCCGATCCTATGCTTCACGATAGTTTTCATTAGTCACCGGAATATGTTTAACTAAGTTGAGCGCTTCTCCGGCCAGGTACGAATTGAGATAATGAAATCGTTGGCAATCTGTCAGGTTCGGATTGGAGACAATCGAGTCCGTAAACATATCCGAAAAGTGTTTCCAGTCCTCATAATTCCCAAAAAATGTTGGGAGTTTTATTCGCTCGAACTGGAAATCCACATGGCTTCTCTGGGATACGTTTCCTGCTTAACACTGTTAGACATTTGATTTCGCCGTAACTCCTCCGGAGTGTTGCTTAGAATGGCGTGTGTGCTGTAGTGTTTCTCCTCATAGGCATCAAAATCGTCGTCCGGATTTTCCCATTCCGACTCCGATTGGAAGGCATGCAGCTCTTTCGAAAGCCGCACAAATCGCAAATAATTGTCTTGAACTTGAGCCTGGCGCACCACTATTGTGTCCACTGATTAAATTTCATCAACAAATTTTAGGGCATTATTATGCGCACGGGTGATTTGGCTTTTGCAGAAGCCCCGTTGTTAAATCACACTCCGCATGGCGATCGAGAAAAGAGAACGATTCTATACGATATTGGAATCTATAGATCACCGTTGACAAAAAATCACAATAATCAACTGAAATAGTCGAAAATAAACAGTAAACAGGGTAAATCCGGCTCGAAGGACCACTTTTTAAATGTTTATAAATAAAACCGCCTGGTGTTACTGTTTCGTTTTTTATTGGTTATTTCCGAAACTAATTGGTTTAATATCGGCGACCACGATGCGTCTGATTACGTTTCGAGCAAAAATGTGATTGATTACGCTTGGGCTAATGATATTCTCATTTGCTTATGTTAGTCGAAGACTGTAAACAAGTTACAGTTACGAGTTAGAAATTGACGGAAAAGTACTGAGTAAAAGCTCGCGTGCAGGTGCCTCAATGTAATGCTCGCGCAGCGGCCCATGATAATGCTGATGGCAACGGCGATCAAAACAAATGAACGAAAACCAATACAGGGTGTCTCGTTCCCAAACAATAATATTTAATTAAAATATTTTATTTGCTTATGTATTTAACAGCATATCAATTCAATCAGTCTTCTTAAAATTATGTTCTAAAAATACCTTATAAATTAAATTATCCAAATTTTACCAAACGCACGACACTTCATTATAAAATGACATATAGTACATATGAACATGTCTTAAGTTATTTTTGGTCTTGGTAGCAAGACTAGTTCAAAACATTTTGTTGGTAAAGCCACACTTGCTTCATTTATTTGAATTTTGGATAAGTCTCCACAGTTAACATTATAGTATTTTAATATGTTTGCCAGCAAAATAAATCCAAATCCTTTAACAAGATTTTGTCCAATACAAGTGCGCTTACCTATACTAAAAGGTAAAAAATTAGGAATAGTTTTCTTTAACTGATACATATATCTATCATGTGAATTAACATTAATATTTTGTGGGCTACTAATTATTTGCATAGAGTTATTTAGTTTAGTGTTTTCTTTTTCTTTCTTAAAATTTATACCTAAATCAGATCCCTCCACACATCGCCGGTTTTGATGAAAGTTTTCAGTATTATAGAGGGGTGGTTTATATATTTTTTCTAAAAAACGTTCAGGCTGAAATTGTTCTGGGTGATTCCAGTTGTTTTCGCTTTTATTTAAAATATAGTTATTTATAAATATAATAGTACCTTTAGTAACGCCATATCCTGAAATTACCGTGTCGTCCATTGCTACATGAGGAACAATAGGAGATGATGAATAGCGCAATACCTCTAAAATAGTTGCCATTGTATAAGGCATTGAATTCATATCATGAAGACTAATATTTCTTGCTCCATTATTTGAAATCTTATCTATCTCTAGTTTAATTTTAATACCGATTTTTGGGTTTTTAGCTATATATGAGAGTGTTAACATCACCAAATTTCCAACAGCTGAATGACCTCCAATAAAATCTTCTAGCATAAAAATAATTGTGTTACGCGTAACATCGCTGTCTTCTCTTATACTTTTAAGCAGGGCATCTGTGAAATCTTTGTCTGGTTCTTCAATATTCATGTTTATTTCCCGTTGTTTAATAATTCTTTCTAAAATAAATGTTCTTATTGTAGTTGACCAGAGCTCAATATTCTTAATGTGATTATTATAAAATGGCAAAAGCCACGGTAAGAAATCTAAAGAATACCCTTGATTTATTTCCCAAAAAATATCATCAAAGTAGCCAGTAGTTTTCTGAAAGTCGTTATCATCGTAATCAAATCGAACTGAACACATATATTTCCAAAACATATTGGCACTTGCTTTAAGAATTAATGGTTTTATATCGCAGGAATTTCCTAATAAAACTTTATTTAGATGGTTCAATAAAATGGTGACTTCCATGCATCCAACCGCAGACATTTTCGTAAAGTATGAGGATGCCTCCCGGGGCGAACAGTGACGTCGGGCTAAATTTCTTCGCTTTTGTTGTAATTGTGACCAGTCACAGAGCGCAAGTGCTGCAAAATAGGGAAATCCATTTGAATTTAAGAAAGAATAAGAAAATAATAAATTGTGACGCGCAATTGTCCAACCGTTCAATATTAAATAATACAATAATAATTTGAGATATATAATATGGAATATGAAAAATATTTGAATAATATGAGCGCGCTCGCCATCAATCGTGCGCAAGGGGTCATACTGAACCATAAAGAACCTCAGGGTCTCTTAAACTATTCCCACTTATTAGAAGACTTCAGGTCTCACATATGCCGACCAGAGAACTGCAACGAGTATAATTAAGTATGAGCGAACACTCGCACCCAAATCTTAATCAAATCAATTCAAATCATTACAGTCAACGAGTTCGCTTTAACTCAAGTACTTTTTCGACAATCACAATCAAGCGTTGTGCGTTTACGGACTTAGAGTGCTCATTTCTGCACGTATACATGAGTTGACGCCGATCAATATACTAAACTTTTGCTTTAGCAGCTAAAGCAAGTTTAACTCTACAGAAGTTGAAATTTGTTATAAAAAAAGGTACTACAAACATTGGTGGTTTCATACATAAATTATGAATACAACATCTACTTACAGGTCACAAAACATTTACTTTCCTTTACTACATACTCTGAACTTTGAGAAAATGCGGACTTTGATTTCAAAAAGGCAAAAATAAAAAAAAGTGTCGCAAATATAAAAAGACGTCGAGCAAGCAAAAGTAAAGACCTGAAAATTGTGTAGTACAATATGTTAGCTTTGAGAGCTTACAGTTGATTTGGTTCATCCAGTTTATAGGTTTTGGTATTTTTTACCCAATTTCAATTATTCAATTATTTGACTATCGGTAGAAAATTTTTTTTTACAATTTTTGACCCACGTAAGCCCTTAAGGGATTATGAGTTTGTCCGAAACATATTCATAGATCCCGATACTACTTCTTATTTAAATTCACCCTGTTGTCATATGTTCGCGCCATAAGGGCGCTTAGTTTCGAGCGGCAGTGTAAGAGCGAGCGCTGCACTGGCGCTTGCACTCCCGCTTGCACTCCCGCT
Organism: Drosophila anomelani; assembly: GCA_035045905.1. NCBI lineage: Eukaryota > Metazoa > Arthropoda > Insecta > Diptera > Drosophilidae > Drosophila > Drosophila anomelani. The sequence continues at coordinate 39,949 of JAWNOO010000045.1, forward strand.
CTCCGGTGCTCTCCCGCTCCCGGCGAAACCCACCACTCCGCGGTCCAGTTTGGGTTCCTCTTTAGTTTTAACTTAGTTTTAATTTAATCTAAAATCTGAAGTGTGCCAATAAAGTGCCATTCTTTTGTGAAGTCGATTTCTCGCCGCTTTCTGCTTTTTCGGGACTTGGGAGGTTTTTCGACTTCCAGCCGCAGCAACCAACAACAACCCCAACATTCTACGGCCTCATCCCGCCACGACCGAGCCGGCCTATTTTGGACAACTCCGCCCACTCCATTTTATGGTCCTTCGTCGCCTGCGATCTATCCTGATCAGCGCCCCCCTTTGCGGATTTTTCCAAGATAAGTACGACTATTTTCCAAACCTTTCGTCCGTGGTCGCCATATTCCTTTTCCAAGGCGTTTTTTCCATCCGAGTCCAAATTTCCAAGTGAAAAAGTGAGAAGTGATATATATATGCCTATATACAAGAATATAGGTATAAAAAACATACGCCTAGCCGCAGTGAATTTTTTTTCGATTTTAAAGTGCAAAGTGCTTTGCCAATATTGGCCCTCTACATAGTTTTTCACTGTGATCCGCTAGTTTCCAAGCGTACATTCATATATACATTCATATGTGCATATATATATTACAGCAAAATCACTTTCACATATCCACGTCCGGCACTAAACTGCATGTTGAAAATTCCAAATATATACACACACAAATCAAACACAGATTAAAAATATAATATTCTTTACACATATCCAAGTATACACATACAAATTAATACATACACATATTGTCCAAAGCCATATAAAATTATTATATTATTTACACATACATATATCTACATATATATCATTCCAAAGACCCATACACATATTAACAATTGAAAATCAAATTTACGCGCAATTTTTAAATACACACAAATATAAAATATTTTTACGCCGAAATTTATAGTTTTATATTAATGGTTAAATTGTCAATTTATACGATTTATAAAGAATTGTAATAAAGAATAAAAATATACCCAAAAACTAAAATTTCGTTCCAGCAATAAAATAAATATATATCATATACATATACATACATATATCCGAAAAAATTAATTGTGTTTTTAATTGCTATCCTGTTATTCATATACATATATCCGAAAAAATTAATTGTGTTTTTTAATTGCTATCCTGACATACATATATATTCGCATACATAAGCTCCCCGCTATTCTGCGATCCTGATATTCATATACATATATCCGAAAAAATTAATTGTGGTTTTTAATTGCTATCCTGATATTCATATACATATATCCGAAAAAATTAATTGTGTTTTTTAATTGCTATCCTGACATACATATATATTCGCATACATAAGCTCCCCGCTATTCTGCGAGCAGCCAAAATTTTTCCATCAATACATACATACATACATGAGCAGAGCTTAGCGCTATTCTGTGCTAAGCATCGAACTCCATATACACACATACATATATTTGGGTAATTTTTATTTCGTCTCCGTTTTGTTCATATGCAAACATAGGCACTTCACGATTCAAGTAGTAACGAGCAAAACACAGGGCACCAATCCTACATCCATACCGGAATACAAAATCGAACGCAAAAAAAAAAAAAAATTTATATTTTTCGAATAATCGTCAAAGAAAATTTCAAGGTCGATAGCTATTTTAGATTCGGTTTTCAGCTAGTTTTTTTTGGCTTCTTTTTTCTTGTGTCGCAAAAGTGGTTAAACTTCGATTGTGTTCCTAAATTACAAAAAAAATTTTTGCCAGAGAATTCCAAATCTAAATTCTGCTCCTAGGCTATCGTACCACCAGCCATTTAATTTTTTTGGCTATTTAATTTTTTTGAAATTGATTGTCGAAGTTTTTCTTGCGGTTGATGTGTCGTTATTTTTTCCATTGTTTCGGTTGGTTTTTTTTTTTGTGTTTAGCTATTCAGCCTTTTTAGTCGTTTGGGTTGATTCTCTCAGCGAGATTTAGCTATTTTTCGTCAGGGAGCATTCAGCTATTGTTTGCTGTTTCCAGAACTCTTAGCTATATTTAGCTATATTTTTCGTCAGGGAGCATTCAGCTATTGTTTGCTGTTTCCAGAACTCTTAGCTATATTTAGCTATATTTTTGTCAGTGGGCATTCAGCTATTTTTTGTTGTTTCCGTAACTTATAGCTATATTTAGCTATTTTTCCCAATAAGCGTTCCGTAAGCGGTCGGCTACATTCAGCTATTTTCCAGCTATTTTCTAGCTATTTTTCTAGCTATATCAGCTAATTTGCTCCAAACCGAGTCTGCGGGTCAGTTTTTTATTCGTTCCTTAATTTTTTGGCGGCGGGAAGGCCTTCCGATTTAAACAGCGTAGCTGAGTATGCCCGTTGAGGGTGACAAGAAGCCAACGCCGACACCAAAAAAGGAAACAAAGACCACCCTTTCCTCTCCGCTGCCTTCTCGCGTCAAACAAGTGCCCAAGTCCGCTAGCCCGAGACCTAGAAGCTCGAGTGCCACGCCAAAGATCAGAGATCGCCCAACGACGAGCTCAAAAACAAGTCCGAGAATTGTCGTCTCCAAACCGGTGGCGAAAGCGTCGAGCGAATCTTCACTTGTGGAACAGCCAGAGAATCCCTCTGCATCCGGGACTACATTTCTGAGGGTCACACGCGCTAGTAGGAAAATGGCGGTAGCCGAGCAGCCAACGGCCGCAACCGCTGCGTTGCACAAATTCATCGCTGTGAGCGATCGCGTCAGCGCTTTCGAGGACAAAATCAATACTCCTGGTCAGGCTTCGCAATCTTCACACACATTGCAAGTCCGTCTGCAGCAAGTGCGAGCCTTATGGGAGAAGGTTGAAAAAGAGTACGAAATCTGCTCTGACCTCATTGCCCAGGAAGGATCCCTCAGCACCTTGCCTCTCCTACAAGCAAAGTATGACTATTGCTACTCCGTATACGAGACATGTGCAGCTCAGATTAGCGAAACGCTAGACAGAGTGACGCCTCAAGCCGTTCCAGCTCTTCCCTCTCAACCGCTTATTTCGTCCGGTTGCCGGCTACCGCCCTGCGATACAGAAGTTTTCGATGGGGACTACCTCCGATGGCCCACTTTCCGGGACCTGTTCACGGCAGTTTATGTTAACAACCCCAGGCTGACACCGGTCGAGAAGCTTTTCCATCTCCTCACCAAAACTAGTGGCGAGGCAAAGGCCATAGTGTCCAAATCCCCGCTTACAAATGACGGCTTCGCGTCAGCGTGGGCAGCGCTTCAAGACCGTTTCCAAAACAAAAGACTTTTAGTCAACAGCCAACTCAAGCTTTTGTTCAACTTGAGCTCCGTTTCTCAAGAGTCGGGACATGCTCTAAAGGAGCTGCAGTCTACGATTCAGGGGTGTCTAACAGCGCTAGCACATTCCAATATCTCCACTGACAACTGGGATTGTCTGTTGGTCTTCCTGTGCGCCTGCAAACTGCCAAAGTTAACCCTTTCCTTATGGGAACAGTCGCTAACTTCGAAGTCCGAAATTCCGGCTTGGGAGGAGATGAACACCTTCCTGAGCGAAAGGTATCGGACACTGGAGGCTATCGAGGATATGAAGCCGACTCAGTCAGTTCCCAAAAGGCTGCAATCCTTCGAGACCAAGGTCACCCCCAAACAAAAGGGGTGTGACTTATGTTCTAAGGAAAATCATCCAATCAGATTGTGCCCGCGCTTTCTCAACATGTCTGTCGACGCGCGTTCCGGCTACATCAAAAAGAAGCAGCTATGCCTGAACTGTTTCGCTAGAGGCCACCAGCTACGTGATTGCACGAGCACACATAGCTGTTTCACGTGTAGGGGGAGGCATCATACATTGCTGCATCGCGGCTCCCCCAGTTCCTCAAGCACGACTTCCTCAAACGCTCGACCCACGAGCTCTCCAACCTCGGCGCCCTCGGCGCAACAGTCCTCCAGTCGCAATGCATCCGCGAGCACCTCAACGGTGCAAAATTATTTCGCTGCAAATACTACAGCCGTCCTGCTGAGCACGGCAATTGTTGACGTGTGCCATCTGGGCACGAGCTACCGAGCCCGAGCTTTATTCGACTCGGGATCGGAAGCTACCTTCATCTCCGAACGCATGTTCAAACTCCTTAAGTTGCCTTTCCGAAAAACCCAAACACAAGTCTCAGGGCTAAACCAATCGGTTTCGGCAGAGTCAACGAGACTCTGCCAGTTTGCTATCCGCTCCCCTACTAAGCCGGGTCTTCAACTAGATACCGCAGCCTATGTCCTTCCGGAATTAGCGGGCAAACTGCCCTCCCATCCAGTTCCCAGGAATTCTTTGCAAGACCTGCCCGATCTCCAATGGGCAGACCCAAACCTCTTTGAAAGTTCCCAAATCGATTTACTGATCGGAGCTGATATTCTACCGTCGGTGATGATGCAAGGCACTCGGAGAAACATTTGTGGCTCCCTCCTAGGCCAAGAGACCATCTTCGGCTGGGTACTTACCGGGCCGATCTCCAATACTAAGGCCAACAGAGTCGCATCCTTCACGACTCAAGTACACCACCAAAAGGAAGATTCGTTAGACTCGCTTCTTAGCAAGTTCTGGGAGGTGGAGGATCTACCATTCCAGATGGTGAAAGAGTCGGATTCCTATTGCGAAAGGAACTTCCTCCGGACTACCAAAAGAGACGCAAGCGGGAGGTACGTGGTTACGCTCCCATTCTGCGACCCCGAAAACTCGGGGTCCGATCTGGGATATTCAAGGTCCATTGCGTTAGCTCAGTTTCTTCGAAACGAGAATCGTTTAAAAAGAGACTTTCCGTTAAAAGAGCAATATGACAGCGTGATTCAGGAGTATCTGGATCTGGGTCATATGCACGAAGTTCCATCGACTCATAGTTCCCCCACTTACTATCTTCCACATCACGCGGTAATCAAGCCCGAAAGTACTACGACAAAGCTTCGCGTTGTATTTAACGCCTCCAGTCCATCTGCGAATGGAACCAGCTTAAATGATATTCTTCATGCTGGTCCTGTCCTGCAATCCGATCTGACCATTCAACTTCTGAAATGGCGATATTTCCAATATGTGTTCAGCGCGGACATCACAAAGATGTACCGTCAGATCTGGGTCGATCCGAAACATACACCCTTTCAAAGAATCCTGTTCCGAGATAAGGAGGGGGATATTCGAGACTTTGAGTTGAAAACAGTTACCTTCGGGGTCAACTGTGCGCCCTTCCTCGCTATTCGAGTGCTGCAGCAGCTAGCAGAGGATGTCCAAGGGGCGTTTCCAAAAGCCAGCCACATTCTTCAACATCATATGTACGTCGATGACGTTCTAGCAGGGGCAAATTCCATATCTGAGGCCCATAGTTCAATCCAAGAGCTACAAGCAGCTCTTAGCTCTGCTGGTTTCCCGTTGAGGAAGTGGACTTCAAACCACACGAGCATACTACAAAATATTCCTGCCGAACACCTCCTTCATAGCGAGTTCCTCGATATCGATACCGAAAGCACGGCCAAAACGCTCGGGATTCGATGGAGGGCTAAGTCCGACGAATTCTACTTCGTGCCGCCAGAAATAGTGGTGGAACCCTCCTTTACAAAGCGGGAGGTGTTGTCCCAAATCGCGAGGTTGTTTGATCCAGCCGGATGGCTCGCTCCGTTTATAATACGTTCCAAAATGTTTATGCAGGAGATTTGGCTACAAGATTTAAGCTGGGATGATAAGCTTCCCAGCGAAATGAGTCAGAGGTGGCAGGCGTTTCTTCATGAGTATTCCGACCTCAACCAGATCCGCGTCCCGAGATGGGTCTGTTTTCAGCCTGAGATCAAAGTGGCGTATCATGGATTCTGTGATGCGTCCCAAAAGGCTTACGGAGCGGCGATCTACGTGCGCGTCGAGGTGGGTCAGAAAATACTTTCTAACCTCCTCACATCCAAGACCCGAGTCGCTCCCGTCAAGACCGTGTCCCTTCCACGGCTAGAGCTATGTGGCGCCGTGTTGTTAGCCGAGATGGTAACGGCTATTCTTCCTAATATGCCCACACCAAGTTCCGACATACGCTGCTGGACCGATTCGACCATCGTTCTGGCCTGGTTACGGAAGCCGGCGTGCAACTGGACCACGTTTGTTGCCAACAGAGTGGCCAAGATAACGCAGGCAGTACCAGTCGACTGCTGGGCACACGTTCGATCCGAACAAAATTCCGCCGATTTAGCTAGTCGAGGCGTGTCCCTACTCGAGTTAGCGGATAGTCAACTTTGGTGGCACGGGCCAGAGTGGCTGCAAGGGCCACAAGAGCTGTGGCCAGCCCAAAGCATTGTGCAACCGAACACAGAGCTCGAGCAGCGCGCGGTGAAGGTGCATTTCAGCCAGGTCCCTTCTGACGAATTTCTCGAACGCTTCTCTAAACTGGACAAAGCACTGCGAGTCCTGGCGTATGTTCGGCGCTTCCTTAGCCGCTGCCGTAAGGGCGCGATCTCCTCTACTTCCCGACCCACGAGGGAAGAAATCCAAGAGGCAGAACAAACGCTGATTTCCATCGCGCAACGTCGAGCATACGGCCAAGAGCTGAAGCACTTGGCAGAGAAGAAGCCCCTTCCGGGGGCAAGTCCAATTTTAAACTTGTTTCCGTTCACGGACCAACTCGGCCTCCTAAGGGCGTGTGGTCGCGTCGCAGCTTCTAGAGCCCTCCAGTATGATGAACGGCATCCAATAATTCTGCCCTACGGCTGTAGACTGTCTCGCCTTCTCGTCCAATTCACCCACCAGATTACTCTTCACGGCGGTAGTCAGTTGATCGTTCGCCTGATCCGATCGAAGTATTGGATTCCTAAACTCAAGAATCTGGTCAAGGCAGTGGTGAATCCGTGTAAGATCTGCACGATTTACAAAAAGAGACTGCAAACTCAGCTGATGGGCGATCTTCCAAAGGACAGAGTGTCCTTCTCGAGGCCTTTTACATATACGGGCATTGATTATGCCGGGCCGTTCGAGATTAAAAACTATACCGGGAGAGCGTGTCTCATTACCAAGGGATATGTATGTGTATTTGTGTGTTTTTCCACGAAGGCTATCCATTTAGAGCCGACATCCGATCTCACCGCCGAAAAGTTCCTAGCCGCCTTCGCTCGTTTCGTAGCTAGGCGCGGGTGCCCTAGGCGGATTCATTCTGACAATGGCAAGACGTTTGTGGGGGCAGCTTCTCTACTTTCTCGGGACTTCCTTCAAGCCGTCAAAGAGTCTGTGACTGATGTACACAGCCATCAGGGACTTGACTGGCGCTTCATCCCGCCCGGGGCTCCGCATATGGGGGGTCTGTGGGAAGCAGGGGTGAAAAGTTTCAAAACTCTTTTCTATAAAGCCACGGCTACGCGCAAGTATACATTTGAGGAACTTGCGACGCTCCTAGCCAAGATCGAAGCTTGCCTCAACTCCAGACCCCTATCCCCGATGTCTGAAGATCCCTCCGATCTGCTAGCCCTCACGCCTGGCCATTTCCTGATTGGCGGGCCGTTGCTTTCCACGGCTGAGCCTGAGATAAAGGGCGAAGCCAAGTCGATAATCAATCGATGGCAACATTTGAAAGCCCAACATCAGCAGTTTAGTGCGCGGTGGAAAGAGGAGTATCTCAAGGAACTCCACAAACGCAACAAATGGCAATTTCCGACCCGAAACATCCAAATTGACGATATGGTGGTAGTCAAGGAGGATAATTTGCCCTCGAACGAATGGCGGCTCGGCAGAATTGTTTCTGTTTTCCCCGGAGCCGATGGCCGAGTTCGAGTGGCTGAAGTCCGTACGGCGCGCGGCACAATAAAACGGCCCGTGCATAAGGTTATCCTTCTCCCTATGGAGAGCAAGGAACCGGCTACTTCCAGCCATTAATCTATTTCCGTCTGCGAGGTCACATACTAAGCCAACTTTTTGTCTCTTTTCCTCGCAGAACAACTTCGACATAATGGTGCCGCGTCCCCGCACAGCCCAGGATTTGGATAGCAGACGTACCCGAGGTATTCAATCCTACCGCTGCCGAGTCTGCCGGGGCATCCATCCTCTTCGGAAGTGCAAGAGGTTCCAGAAACTGAGCGCTGAGAAGCGCCTTCGGGCAGTGCTGATTAACAAGTACTGCTCGAATTGCCTCGCCCACGAGCACTCAGGAGGGACCTGCCGAAGCACCGAGGGATGTAAGACGTGCGGGGGGGATCATCACACCCTGCTCCACATGCACGAGGAGGTGCCATCAACCTCTCGTCCACGCACCGAACGCCCCGCTCGTCAGCCCGTCTCCAGTGATCCTGCTCGGCCGGCGGCCCCCACTCCAGCGCCGGCTCGCCATCCCGTCCCAAGGGAACCAGCGCGTTCAGTGGCCCCCACTCCATCTCCGACCGTGGCGGCCTATCTGCGACAGAGGGTGGTTCACATCCTCCCGACCGCCTGCGTGCTGCTCGACACCGGGAGCACCACGTTTGAGATGGGGGCCCTGATCGACCCGTGCATGGCGGTCAGCAGTATTGACCGGTCGTTGGCGACGGCATACCGGCTGCCCGTCACGCAGACAGGCGAGGAGGAGGTCTGCACGGCGACCATCCGATCCCGCACGGGCGACTTCAGGCTCGACGTCGTTTTAAGGCTCGATCCCAGCCTTAGGATTCGCACGCCAGTACGGGCTCTGAGTGACACCATCCGGGCCAAGTTCGAGGATATCCGGCTCGCGGATGAGCAGTTTCATCGCCCATCGACCATTTCCCTCGCGTTGGGGTCAGACTTGTTCCCCAAGCTGATCCAACCGGGGTTCCTGAAGCTGGAAGATGGGCTGCCCGTCGCTCAGAGCACCGTGTTTGGATGGACCGTCTCCGGAGTATGCCACGAGGAGTAATCCTGACTCTTGCTGCCGCAAGGGGGGGGAGAATGTTCGCGCCATAAGGGCGCTTAGTTTCGAGCGGCAGTGTAAGAGCGAGCGCTGCACTGGCGCTTGCACTCCCGCTTGCACTCCCGCTCTCCGGTGCTCTCCCGCTCCCGGCGAAACCCACCACTCCGCGGTCCAGTTTGGGTTCCTCTTTAGTTTTAACTTAGTTTTAATTTAATCTAAAATCTGAAGTGTGCCAATAAAGTGCCATTCTTTTGTGAAGTCGATTTCTCGCCGCTTTCTGCTTTTTCGGGACTTGGGAGGTTTTTCGACTTCCAGCCGCAGCAACCAACAACAACCCCAACATTCTACGGCCTCATCCCGCCACGACCGAGCCGGCCTATTTTGGACAACTCCGCCCACTCCACTCCAATAATTCGTGCTCAATCTACTAAAGTAGTTTATTTATGTTTATTCACAGTTGCTTTTTGGATTGGCCTGTTTTGTGTTAGGGGGCCCATCCACAGGCGAGCATGTTGGCCGAGCATGCTGAGTTCGACGAAATTTTCATCGTTAGTGACAGTGCTCGCGTACAAATTTCGTGTTCGCCGAGCCGCTCGAACTAAGTAGAAATCATTCTATCTTGCTTGTGTTGTCAACAACATGCTCGATAATGGATGGCAACGCTCGCACGAACGTCTCTTGAAGCAAACGTTTGTAGCGACAACACGTAGTAGCTTTACAATGTCAAAAAAATGTATGCAAGATTTTATTTATTTGACATGTTGACTGTTTGAAAATTCGTTACAAATGATGTTCGCGTGCATGTTGGCACTAGTTAGTGGGCAAATGAAATTTAAGTTGGCGAGCATGCTCGGCCAACATGCTCGCCTGTGGATGGGCCCCTTTAACGACTTATATAATTTATTGAATTTATACCTTATTTCGGATATTATTTTGAATAATTCGTTTCATTCCATGCTAGGGCTTATTATAAACGATGAAGTCTATTAATATCCAAGCAAAAATTTATCTAGGACCGACCTAACATCATAAGTAAAATAATTTAGTTTTTGTGTTTTGAGGAGGAGCACTGTAGTCTTTATTATTTGCAATTTATATTTATCATTTTCAGTTCAATTTCGGCAGACAATACGCATGGTTGTGCCTTCTTTGAGCTCTCGAAAATAAAGTACACTTACCAGTGCCGAGTAATAGAGCACTTATCAGGTCGTAAACCAGAGACGAAAATCTACTGGACAAAACAAAAAACCAAACCCAAGCCGAGAAACTTATAAAACTAACCACAATGCCCAGCAACATACCCATTAAAGTCACCGAACACATATCCCCAAATGCATGCAAAGGTGTCATATACTGCAACGAACTGAGAGATATAGATGAAGCAGAAATTTTGGAAAACCGAAAAGCACAAAAGGTCACAGAAGTAAAAAAATTACTAAATTCTCCTTGGGTAATACGACTGAAACTGGTCTTGTCATCCCGACTTACTCGCTGCTTAACCTCCCAGAAAAGGTAAACATTGGCTATGAGAGAGTTAAACGACCATTCATCCCTCCACCAATGCGATGTTTCAAGTGCCTACGTATCGGACACACGGCAAAGTACTGCAAGAACCCATCATCATGCCTCAAGTGCAGCCTTGCATCTCATATCAAACCAGAGAGTGGAGAGATCTGCGAAGAAACCCCAAGCTACATCAATTGCCGAGAGAAGAACTACCCCAACGCTGATCAATTAACAACATTACGAAAAACTAAACCAGTCCCTTAAACAAAACAATAAAAACGTTAGTGCCACTAACGATACTCTAATGGAATTTAAACGGTACTCAAGCAACTACAACGAACTCCTTATCCTCATAAGGCAACACAAGCCTAAAATCATCTCCCTCCAGGAAAATCATTTCCCCATAAATTCCCTATCCCAGTTAACTTTGAAATATACCACACAACAACCAACATAGCAAAAAGCAGTACTGCCTTATTAATACACAAATCATTGCAACACAAACATATCCCCACAGGATCAATATTCGACGTCATTTCCGTCGAAATCCAATCAGTACAAACATTACAAGGTAGCGACCACTTCCCTATCACCAAACAAATGCTCCGAGGACAAAAGAAAAATTTTTAACCAAATTTGCAAACTGGGAAAAATTCGAACAATTTACAGAAAACATCAAATCAATTACCAGTAGCAACAAATACAAACAAAGAGGCAAGGAACTGAAACGAAATTATCCTTCAGAGTGCCTACAGAAGCATTCCCCAAATGCAGCCAACTAAACACCACTATAACGTACATTGGTGGAATAAAAATCTAAAATTCTTAAAGAATACAGCGTGGAGAAAATTGAACAGAAATATCAATATTGAAAACCTATTAAATTTTTAACGCATAAACGCCAAATACAGAAGGGAAATCGTGGCAAGCAAAAAAGATAGCATCAGAAAACTTACATTCAACATATCCCTAGACACAAAATGCGAAACAATATGGAATAAAATTTGTGGCTTACATAAAACAATAGCGATTCACCGTATTAAAGACCATGACTTGAACTCTTTTATCACAAATCCTTAGGATATGGCTAACGCCTTCGCCAAGCGTTGGTCCATTCTTACTGAAGACAATAACTTCTCACCCAACTTCCTACAAGCCAAAAATTATATATTGACAAGGAACGAAAACCATATAAAAATGAAGACTTCATGGAACAGGACATCAAACCATTAGAATTCCTGACAGCCTTTGTTCATGCCAGGAGGCCTTCTTCGGCGCGCTCAGCGCCGTCTTTGCCCACCGGCAATCAAATGCCTCGTCCACTTCTTGCGTTCCCGGATTTCGGCCCTCCGCGCACCAACTTCCGAGCAAACCTATGATCTCCCGCTCTCCGCTTCTCGGCATTCCCGATCTGCGCTCGCTGTGAGGCGAGCTGGGGATGGCTGGCCCGCTTTCCGCCACTCGGGCCCGGTCCCGCACTGTTAAGCTCAGCTTTTCGGTCGGGAGCGCGGCCCTTATGTTAAGCTAGATTTTTAGTTCCACGTATGCAGCAGAATAAAGCTGACTGAATCCACGACGCCCCCGACTTCTTCTTTCGAGCCCTTCAGTTTTTTTGCGTTCGCGACGACGGATTTTGTTTCTTCTGTTCAACCTCTGGAATCTTTTTGCGGCAGCATCGCCCCCCAACATTTGGTAAAGAATTAATTATTTTATTGCGGAACAAAATCGGATATGCGTGGGCTCTCTAAATCCGAGTCAATTAAGGATATAACATCTACGTACGAGCCACATATATTTATATCCACTTGTTGTCCACTTTTTCCGAACGAGCACGATCTTTCTGATACCTTATCATTTTCCGTGCCTCCAACGCTGCTTTTACTCCGCATCAGGCACCATCCGCCTGCAATCACAACAGGCCTCTTCTTCTTTTGAATTTTTTGGTTCCTGCCGTTTTTTCCACCACATTCGAATTGTGCCACCGCTTCGTAAGAGGCACCCATTGCGCAAGTCAGTCGACAAGCACTGACCAACGAATTTGTTTCTGAAAATGCCCACGGGAGACGACAAAAAGCCGCGTCTGATCCCATCCATCCGTTTGGACAGATCTCAATCCACAACTCCGCGGACGCCTCTTTTAAAGCCTAAGGCAACTATTGCCATTCCAAGGGCAAAGAGCGTCGAATCCGTCAATACAACCCCCGGACTTTACAAAGGCAGACTCGCTCCGTTGCGAAAATGGCTCAAAGTGCGGTCGAAGGGGCGCTGAAGAAGTTCATCAGAAACGGAACGATGCTCTCAATACATGTGCGAAGTCCATCAGGACCAAATTCAGGCACTTTGGGAGAAGGTGGTGAAGAGCTATGAGAGCTGCTCCGATTTGCTAGCCGTGTTCGACGACAATACGGCCACCTCGACAGTGCTGGAATCGAAGTACAGCTACTGTTATTCCGTCTATTCGAGGTGTATTGCCCAGCTTCGGGAAAAAATTGCCTCCCAATCCACTCAGGCTTCCGCCAATGTGCACACGCCCGTGTCTACAGGCTGCCGGTTACCGCCAGTGGATACCGAGGTCTGTGCGGGTGATTATCTTCGGTGGCCCACCTTAAGAGACTTGTTTACGGCCATTTACATCCAGAACTCGCGGCTCACCCCGGTAGAGAAGTTGTTCCACTTGCTATCCAAAACAAGTGGTGACGCACACGCCATTGTTTCTAAGGCTCCGCTTACCCATGAGAGGTTTGTCGCGGCGTGGCAAAGCCTCACTGACCGCTTTGAGAACCGGCGGCTATTGGTCAAAAGCCAGTTGAAGATCCTTTTCAACATCCAGGCTGTTCCTCAAGAGTCCGGAGTCGCGCTGAAGGAGCTGAAAACCACCATTCAGAGTTGTCTGACAGCTCTAGAAATGTCCTCCATCAATGTTGAGGCTTGGGACTGTCTACTGGTCTTTATGGTTTCCCCAAAGGTCCCCAAAATCACAATTTCCATGTGGGAGCAATCCATACACAACAAGGGCGAAATTCCAACCTGGAAGGAATTGGACAATTTCCTGACCGAGCGCCATCGTACTCTGGAGGCAATCGACGACGTGAAGCCTAGTGACTCCGGGAACCTTCCGGCAAGATCGTCAAATACTACCTGTGCGGAGGCTCCATTCCTTCGAAGCACGGGTGGTTCCAGCAACTAGACGGTGTGACCTGTGTTCCAGGGAAAACCACCCACTTCGTTCGTGTTCGCGGTTCCTCGAAATGAATACTGATGAGCGATCGAACTACGTCCGAAGGAAACAACTGTGCTTAAATTGTTTCGCACGAGGCCATCACCATCGTGAATGCACAAGTGCCCACTCCTGCCTTACGTGCCATAGCTGTCATCATACTCTGCTACATCGCGGAAATCCATTGGCAACCTTTCCATTTCCTTCCGTTTCGTCAAGTTCACGATCCGTGCCCAGCACGGTCCCACGTTGGGCGCCAGAATAATTATAATAATCATCTAAATAACAAGTATTTATCTATGTTACGAACATCTATAAATAAAAACGAGGCTAGGTGATATGGATGCAAAGATATTCCTCGGCTCTGGCTCGTCGGCTAGTGGTGGTGGGGCCTTGCTCTTGTCCATCAATGCCCTTCGATCATTATAAACAAATTCGATTTTGCGTGCTGTGACAAACCAAAATATATTAACTCTAACCGGGAAGAGTACACCTTCCTGCACTTGGCCTAAAGTCGGGCTTGGCATCCCCCTGCCCTTCGATCGACGTCCTTAACTTTTCCGCCTCAGCTGTTAGGGAGGCGGTCATCGGCCCACCCTTCCATTGGCCGTTTCATCCCTACTCCCTCTCTTTCTCGAAACGGCCCCTTTGGCAGTTCCTACGGGGGTCCCATGTCCGCTGAGGGCAAACACACAATTTACTCACTCACAAACATATTTATTTACGGACTAACAAAAATATAAATTAAAGCTAAAGATAAAACCAAAACGTTATAAATATGAGTACGCAGTAGATTTCTTATACCTATATATTGGAAATACATTAAATATATTCAATTAAATTCGCTCTGGGCATGCTTAAATAATTTGTGGGACTCTGTTTGATCTTCTATTTTATTTATATACACTCTGTATCATAATGATACGACACCCCTAGTATGCAAGTTTCGAGCTTTGTAGGATAATAGGGAAGCATAATACAACAAAACCAAGTATACAGAATGAAAGATTAATGAATTCTGCTTTAAATGAAATTGTCCTATTTCCCCCCTCCCCCCTCGTTTTAAAGTAATGGTCCAAAAAGCAGAAGAGTACGTTTTTTTGCGTGCCTGCAACTGTATCAAAATGATACGACACTTTCCAATTATTCCGGCTGGAGACATTTATTTGCTTTCCAATAATTTTTTTTTAATTTCTATTAACAATTTAATTAATTTGTAATAAGATTCCGCTGCGTCGTTTGCTATTCGACGAAAAAAATATAAGAATAAGAGCCTAAAATGATCCTGGCTCAATATCCTTAAAAATTGACCGAAAACGTTGTGTTATCCTTAAATTTTTAATCAATCCAGATAAATATGATGCTAAAGTATAGCTGTGGATGAAAATTAAATTTGTCTGACTGCGGTAACATCCCATAATTCGGTTTGTTTGCTTCAGGCTTCATACTTGCCACAAGTTGCAGTAAGCCTGTGGCACGAAGAAAAATTCGGGGGATGCTGCAATTACTGCAGTGCATTCTCAGAGGAGCCTACAAATCCTACAAAGCTCGAAACTTGCATATTAGGGGTGTCGTATCATTATGATACAGAGTGTATATGATTTCCACCTTTTTTCTTCTCTTTCTTTAAATTTAATAAAAACTTTCTCTATGCGTAAGCTTCGACTACTCTGCGACCTTTACTTTCGTCTTCAATTATCTTTTTTTTTTTCTACTCGACTTGCAACTCGCGTCAAATAACAACAAGGGAGTTCAATCAAATGGCCAAAAGTAATTAGACTTATTCGCACAAACGTTCACCAATCATTCTGCATCCATCGAAGAAAGCGCTTTGTTCGGGGACACCTGTAAACGCTGTGGAAAAGATAATATATATTTCGGGCCGAGGACCTAAAGGGGCCTGACTATGTCACTCTTGCTTCCTTTCACCTCACGTCAGTTAAATGGGGCAAGTTACTAGCGTTTTTTTACTTTTTTTCTTGGCTAATGCCAACTCATGTCGCCGCCAAGTTCGCTGGCCGTGGAACGCACACAAACTTACAAATCAAAATCCACAAATTTCTTTCTTTCTTAATTTCCCTTTTTAATTCTTTACTCCTCCTCCTCCTTGGCGAGGTTAATTCCCTTTTTACGGGGCCTCCACTTGCTCCCCTCTTCCTCACTCCTTGCAGCTTCTCTTATCCTGCCTTCCCGCAATTTAGGGGCACAACTTCAGATCTATTCTTTAGAATTTTCAGCGTTCAAGGGGGTTAGGGACGGGGTCAGGGTGCACAACTAAAAAAATAAGCCACTCATCCGCTGGTACCGCGGAATTTCTCGCGCTGATCTCCGCTCGTCCGTCGTCGCTTGCAAGTCGCGTAGCCACTGGCCGTCCGCTCCAAAACGAAGTCACTGCAATGCGAACTTCTCGGGCGCTCCACTGCTGAGGGTCTTCTTCGTCGTAACGCTGAGGTTTTTTTTCCTCTTCCCCTTTGATCGCCGAGCCCCTACAAAAGACACACAAGCGGCTGCTGAACGGAATCCGCTTCAACTTCCTTCCTGTTTCCGACTCACCTAATTTAGAGGGTCGGCCAAAACCAATTCAACTAATTTGCCTTTTCCTTTTTGTTCCCCCTCCAGGGCTTTGTCTCCTTTGCCTTTTTCCTTCTGGACACTTATAGATATTTATAGGCACTTATAGACACTTCTCGCAACTTTCTCCGCTGGAGGTTCAAATAGAAAAGAACGCCACTGCGGCTCGCTAATGGCGCCAAGCCCCTTAACAGCAGCCCAGAAACCCGCTCTCACCGAAGCCATTTGACAACCCGCCCTGTTGACCTGTTTCTGCTTTCTCTTACCGCCCGACACCAAGTCAACATCTAACACACAGAGGGCGCTCCTGCATATCTGTTCCCAGCCTGGCTGCCAGCGCTAAAAAATTCCCCCCACAAGATCTGGACTGGGGTTCAATATCCCAAGACAGATCCCCCGACGAAAAGCTGGTAGCTAAGGCTGCTCATTGTTTCAAATCCTTGGCATGATAGCGTCCTATAGATCGCCCTTGCAGATCCTCCAGTTCATAACAGGCATTTCCTAACTTCTTTTGAATCCTGGCTTTGAGATACAACGGTCCTAACTTCGCGCTATAGCCCCCCGAGAAGTTACTCTGCCTGAAGTTTCTGCGATAAACCTCTTGCCCCTCTCGATATTCTACCTCCCGAGACCTTAAGTTATACTGGCGCTCATTATTCTCATTCTGCTTCTGTATAACTCCTCGAGACTTGGCTCGCACCAAATCTAGCGAATCCTTTTCAGTGAACCGGGCTGCTCTATCCTCGAGCATATCAAGAGCCCTCAACAGTTTATAGGTCGAACCGGACGAAATAAACTGCTGCCCAAAAGCCATATAATAGGGCGTCTCGCCAATTCCCGAATGCACCGATGACCGCAAGGCACAGCAGATACTACTTAAGTACTCGTCCCAATCTTTTTGATCCTCTCTGATATAGGACCGTTTCGCCGCTATAACGGATCGGTTCACCCTCTCGGATGCATTTGCTTGCGGAGCATAAACAGGGTGACCCCTGTTGGCTATGGGTTATTTGATACTGTTTTAACAACTTTTGGAATGGCTCAGACTTAAACTGCGAGCCATTATCCGAAACAATGGTCTCCGGTACCCCGAAAGTGTGAAACAATTCTTGCTGCAAATATTTGACAACGACATTGGCCGTCATTCGTTTGACCCCTTTCAAAAAAACAAACTTCGAATAATGGTCCAACACTATGAAAATGCCCACATTTCCCGAGCGCGATCGAGGATATGGGCCAAGAAAATCTATGTAAAGACGCTGAAAGAATCTCTGCGATTCGGGAGCAATCCCTATAGGTGGTCGCTGCACCCTATTTGGTGCTTTTGACTTCCTGCAGATGTCACAACTACCTACATACTCCATAACATCCGCCACCAAACCTGGCCAGAAATAATATCGGCGAATGCGTTCTAGAGTTTTGTGCACTCCGCCATGAGACGCCAACGGATCATCATGAGCCCTTTTCAAGACTTCCGGTACCAATCCGCTCGGAATCCACAACTTCCATGCAAAAGTGTCGTGCAGCAAATCCCCGGTTGCATGCTCTGTCCGGCGATACAATATGCCATCAACGACCCTTAAATCTGGAAACTTATCACTGTTTGCGCCAATCTTATCCTGCAATTCTGTATACTCAGCAGCCTTAAACGCTGGCGACTGCAGATCGATCAAAAGACCCTGACTCGAATCTATTACTGCCAATTCCTCCTCATTCACCCGCGACAGCGCATCGGGCACCACATTTAGCCTTCCACTCCGGTGCTCAATTTTGAAACTGAAACATTGTAATTTTAAGGACCACCGCGCTAGACGACTATGCAAGTCTGTCTGGGACATGAGCCATTTCAGAGATGCATGATCAGTAATCACTATAAACTCATGACCTTCAATGTAGGCTCGAAACCGTTTTTATACAAATTATGGCCGCCAAACATTCTTGCTCCGTCACTGAGTAATTTCTTTGGGCCTTATTCAGCTTCTTCGAAACAAATGCGATAGGATACTCGTCGCCTTCGTCTGTCTTCTGCACAAGAACCCCACCGACACCAGATTTACTTGCATCGCACTGAACAAAGAAAGGCCTAGAAAAATCCGAACTTCGCAACACAGGCGCCGAGCAAAGCATTTCCTTCAGCGCTTCAAAAGATTCTTTGCCCTCAGGAGTCATCACAAACTTCTTCGTTGGCTTTAAAAGATCAGTGAGTGGGGCGGCAACCGAAGCGAAATTGTTAATAAATTTTCTGTACCACTCAACCATGCCAAGAAAACTCCGAAGCGCTTTTAATGATTTTGGTAATGGATAATCCTTCATGGCTGAAATCTTTTCGGGATCTGTACGAATGACCCCTTCTCCTACAATGTGACCCAAATACTCAACAGATTTTACACAGAATTTGCTTTTGCTGACATTAAGTGTTAAGCCAGCGGCTAGTATCTGATCGGCAACCAAACTCAAAACCCTCATATGGCCTTCAAATATATCTGATACCACCAACAGATCATCCAGATACACAAATACTTCATTCCTCAACGAAGCAGGAATTACTTTGTCCATAAGCCGCCTCATGGTTTGGGACGCATTCGTTAACCCAAATGGCATAACCTTGTACTGGTAGAGCGGCTTCCCCGGAATAGTAAAAGCCGTCTTTGCTCGAGAAGCCGGCTCCAAGGGAATCTGCCAATACGCATCTTTCAAATCCAAACTGGAGATATATTCTGCTTTGGGTAGTCTGCCTAATATCCCATTGATCTGCGGGAGTGGATAAGCATCCTTTTTCGTGGCTGCATTAACCTTTCTGCTGTCGAGACAAAGCCTCACTTTTCCAGGCTTCTGCACCAACACCACCGGAGACGACCAAGGACTATCCGATTCTTCAATAGCTCCGAGTTTAAGCAGTCTTTCTATTTCAGCGTACAACAATTTCTCAATGGCTGGCGACACCGGAAAATGCCGCTATTTAACTGGCCTAGCATCTCCCGTATCTATAGCATGTGATATTAGAGTTGTTTTCCCGAGCCCTGATACCGCAAATGAAGGAAATTTGGCCACAACCTTTTCCAGAGCTGAACTCTGCTCAGCCGTCAACTCATGTGAGGCCGCACCAATTTCACTTATTTGCATCGCAGGCGGTAATAGGTCAAAGTTAGACCAAAAATCTATTCCCAGTGACGGTATTATATTCAGTTCCAAGTCTTTGACAACACCCTTATATTGGACTGGGGTACGAAAACGTCCAATCACCTCTTGTCTTTTGCCATCCGCTGTGCACGCAGCGGTCGCAACGGGTTTAAATGAATGTTTACTTTTAATTAATTGCTTTGCTAAATTTCCTCCTATCACGCTAATTGCTGCCCCTGTATCCAAAAGGCCTATTACTGTTCTATCTAGAAGTCGAACTTCAGCATAAGGTCGATTATCATTCCCTTTAAACCGGATTGTATTTATTGTTTTTACCGATTTCCAATAAGCTCTCATCCGTTTAGCATTTCTAGATAATAGTCTACATGGAATATCGGAGATGTTGTTGGGCAACTGTCGCTTGCTGCATTGAGGCCAAACCATCAAATCCCTTTTCGCCTCACCTGACGCACCTCGGTTGCGTCTCTCTTCACCAGCTGACGTCAACTTCATTGGCTCAGCTCCGTGTTGGTAGATTTGTTTTTCTGAGCACCCAGTTGCTGTTGGTACTGTGTGCTCTGCTTCCCGTTTTTTTTGGCAACGAACACCAGTGTTGCCAGTTTAGCAATTTTATGGCTAGTTTTAGCCATTTTGAAAGGCCGAATGCTAGAAAAATTAAGAAATTGCTACTAGCTATAAATCTAGCTACTTTAAAATAAACTTCAGCCATTTTCGGCCATTTTCTCGAACCCGTGATTTAGGTCTGTGAAAATTACCAGTTACAGCGAAAATACTCTAAGTGACTTGAGTGAAAATACTTATCGAACAGTGATTTCTACTTTTGACCATCACTGCTTTGTTTGTTTCATCTCTAGTTTGTAAAGTAAAGCAAAACAACGGATGCGAAAATGCCTAAAGTGGTTTATTCACAAAAATTTCGGGATGCTTGGATGCAGGCTAGTGAATTCAAGGCCTGGATCCGGAAGGATGAGACAGATTTGACGAAAGCTTACTGCAGCTACTGCAAATGCAGTATTAAAGCGAAAATCTTCGATTTAAGGGTTCATGCTGAGACGAAGAAGCACATTTCGGCATCGAGTTCCTTCAGTCAAACCAACAAAATTTCGTTCTCTCGGATGCCTACGAAGCAAACAGAGCAGGAAGCAGCGTTGTGCCTATTTATAGCAGAGCACACTGCTATTGCACAAATAGACCACCTCAGCAGATTGTGTGTGCATAATTTTGGCGCGTGTCCTTCTGCTGCAAAAATAAGGCTTGGCCGAACAAAGTGCACAAGCATTATTAACAACGTTTTGGCGCAGCACTTCGATGAAGACTTAACTGCAGACATTGGTGATTCGAATTATAGCCTGCTCCTGGATGAATCTACAGATGTCAGCGCAACAAAGCTAGTTGGTAAGCATGTTAATATATGTATGCTGGTCTTCTGTATTAAAATTATGGTGTTCTTTTCTGTTTAATTGTTAATTATTGTATATTTATATGTACATAGGTGTTGCCATAAATTACTTCAGTGTAAAATGTGGCGCAATTGTATCTACTTTTTTAAGTCTTATTCCCATCGAATCCGGAGATGCTGTTTCGATAGCCGAAGGTGTTAGACAGGAGCTCGTTCGATTGAAGATAAATATTAATAAAATGGTTGGAATTGGCACTGACAATGCAAGCGTTATGACTGGAGTAAAGAGAAGCGTTTATACCGAGCTCAAAAAAGATGTTCCATCGCTTATTTTGATCAAATGTGTCTGTCATTCGGTACAGCTGTCAGTCAATCATGCTTGCGACAAATGTTTGCCAGATCAGTTGGAATTTTTAATCCATGATACTTACTCTTGGTTTTCTAAAAGCTCTATGCGACAAATCAATTATAAAAAAATATATCAATCCATAAACGATGACAAGGTACTAGCCTGAATATTTTACTTTAATTTCGAATTGTGTTCGTCCAAATGTTTCGTTCTTTTGTGTCCTGTGATCGTGATTGTCCAAACTAACTTACTTAAATTTTAATATCAATTTATAGCTGCTGTAACCTGTTCTTAATATGTATAAATGTTTGATTTATGTGTGATTCGATTTAAACTGTTTTCTTTATCTTAAATCTTATCCTTAGTTGCCCTTGAAAATCCCTAGAGTCTGCGAGACTAGATGACTTTCAATTGAGCTGGCGGTGACCAGGATTGTTGATCAGTGGACTGAGCTAAAAATGCATTTTTCCATAGCTTCACTCCAGGAGAAATGTCACAAAGCCAAAATCTTGCACGAACTGTACAGTGACGAAGTAAATTACCTTTACTTATTGTTTTTGAAGCCGATATTAGTGGAAATGCAGCGCTTAAACAAAAACTTTCAAAGCAGAAATTCAAATGCTACAAAACTTTTGAAAGATTTAATAGCAACAATCAAATCGTTGAAGGTCTTAATTATACCACCAAGCTGTGATATCGACATTTTGAAATTTGATTTCAAATGTATGGTTGAAACTAATCTAAGCTTGGGGTATGACTTTGAAAAAAAAATTAAGTCCTTACAACTTCAGGAGCAGATCGAAGTTGAAATTCGAACGAAGTGTGCGAATTTCGTTGTGGAGTTGGTCCAACAGCTAAGAGCCAGGTAAGTTAGGTATTTATGATATTGACGTCCGAGATATTAACGATTTTGTTTTAATTTTAGATTGCCGGAGAACTTCGAAACGCTGGAAAAAATAAATGTTTTTTCTGTTGATAGGATTTTGAGAGCTCAAAAAGAAAAAATTCAAGATTTCTTGGAGCAGCTCAATGTGGAAAATATAAGCGATATCCTAACGCAATACGGAAAGATCCATTTATTTGACTGGGAGAACAAGGAGGACACTGTCAAATTTTGGGCAGAAGTGCTGAGCTTTAGGGACTCAGGTGGCAACAACCCTTTCAAGTCCTTAGCGCTGTTTGCTATAAGGCTACTCTGTTTACCTTGGTCAAACGCTGAGGTAGAGCGTGTGTTCAGTCAAATGAACATAGTAAAAAGTAACCTCAGAAACAGGTTACATATAAAAACACTAAATTCAATTTTAAAAATAAGGTATTTCCATTTACTTAAGTTTTTAAAACAGCATTATTAATATTCCTCTTTATAGATACGGCCTGCGCAGAACCGGAAAATGCTTCCACAACTATGAACTGCCATCAAAATTTTTAAAATTGATGGCGGAAAATGAAAAGTACAATAATGAAGATGGTGAAGATGTTGATTCAATAAAATCATTATTGGAAATTTAAATTAAAATTCATTTTATTTGTTATTTTGGGGTAATTTGGTTATTTTTTGGGGTAACAAAATGTTAGCCATTTTTTCAGCCATTTTACAAACAAATTTGCTATTTTCTGCTAGTTTTTTTCGTAAATCTAGCAATATTTTTTGTTCAAGACCTGGCAACACTGACGAACACAGGAAGTTTTCAAGACGTTTTTAGCCCCGCACCCCCAGCAGAAAAACCTTCTATTTTCTTGATAATCTTGGTGGCGATGGCCGTCCCTATGGCAATTCCAGCAAATTAAAGACAGAGCACTAACTTCCACATCCTCATCCGCATCCGAAAACTCTACTGGCTCCTCGAGCTTCTCTTCTTCTACCAGCTCAGCCACTTGCCTCCGAAACGGAACAACCTTTTGATACCCTTGATTTTTCCTCACATCATCCAGGAAACTCTCACGATGACGGCAAACTTCCCTCAAACGATCCACAGAATAAATAGCTACGTTCAGCAATTCATGCCTTATTTCTGGTCTCAGATTCCACTTTAAAATATCTACTACTGTGGACTCCTCTAAAGGCACTTCCAATCATTCCATCATCGGCATGATCGCATCGTGAAAGCTCTCGAAACTCTCCCTTTCTTTCTGCTTGCGGTCTCGAATTGCTTCCCTAATGTCTACGTCGGTGCGGGTATCCCTAAACTGCTTCCTAAAAGCTTGACAAAGCCGACATTTTGACATTTTGTGGAATCGCCAATAAAAATCTAATGCCTTTCCCTCAAACAGCATACTTGCGTTGCTGCAAAGAATGTTGAAATTTCCTTCGAGGGTCTGCCGAGTGAGCGCTTCCACCCTATATATGAAGTTATCTATGCTACTTCCATCCGGATTTCCGCTGAAACGAATCTTCCAGCCGTTTAGTATGTGCGCCACCTTATCAGGTCTTTGTGCCAAGTCGGAGATAAAACTTCGTTGCGATCCTGCTCCAGGACCTGGGCTATGCCCGAAACTTTGCGCAACGTCTACATCCCTTACTGCATGGCCGCCAGGAGAAGGTTGCCCTGTACTCAAAAGACTACCGCGCTGAGATAACTGGTCGCTAATTGTTTGCAACTGCGAGGCTATATTTGTCCGAATTAATTGTCCCATTTCCCTTGTTAATTGGGCCATCAGTACGCCTTGCATTGCTCGAACAGCTTCTGATATCGCCCCTGTTATGGCTTCAGTTTGCCTTGTATTCAAATCCGACGATTGGCGAACCGACTGGTTTAAGCCAGCTGAGGTTCCTGGACTATCTACATTAAGTCTGCGATCTCGTGATTGGCGTGGCAGGCTTATCAAAACATACAGCACTACAGGTTAGACAAGTTGGTTTCTTTTTGGCATACGCCTGTTGACGCTGTTAACTCTTTTCCGCACAGCACACACTCAGGTGGTGGCGAAACAACAACTCTTTCCTCCTCAGCCATATTTTTATTACAATTTACAATAAACAGGGAATTATAATTAGTTAAAACAATAATATATTCTAGGCACGTGGCGCTCTCGAAGACCAATCGAATGTGCAAGTGTGTTTTTCATCCGGGTCAAGAGCTATTCTGCTCGGCACTGCCATTATTAATATAAATCATCTTGGCCGCGACTTCCAAGCTCGTGCTTTGATCGATTCAGGTTCCGAGGCTACGCTCATATCTGAACGACTCTTCAATCGAATCAGACTTCCATTTGACACAGTCCAGACCCAAGTTTCCGGTAACAATCAATCTGTGGCCGGGCACTCCACGAAGCTCTGCAAGCTCTCCATTCGAGTTCTCTCCAGACCCGGGATGCAGTTGAAAGCGAAGGCCTATGTCATTCCTCAACTAGCTGGACAACTTCCGTCCCACCCAGTTCCGAGAGATCTTCTAAGGGAACTTCCGGATCTCCCCTTAGCAGATCCAACGTTTTTCGAGAGCTCCGAAATCGATGTCCTGATAGGAGCAGACATTCTTCCGTCTGTGCTTCTGGGCGGCTCGAAGAGCAACATTTTGGGTTCTCTTCTGGGCCAGGAAACGATTTTTGGCTGGGTACTTACAGGCCCATTGGCGACAGCTCCCACTAACGGCGTGTCAGTGTTTTCCACACGTATTTCCTTCGCGTCCAACGGTTCATTAAGGAACTGCCCTACCAAACGTAGTGCGGCCCCCGTTGAAAGCAAACGTTCTCGAGGTATTCGATCCTACCCATGCCGAGTCTGTCAAGGGAACCATCCACTTCGGAAATGCTTCCGTTTTCGCAGGCTTAGCGCTGAGAAACGGTTCCAGGCAGTCATAAAACATCAATACTGTTCCAATTGTTTGGCCGACGAGCATTCCGAGGGAACGTGCCGCAGTGGGGATCGATGCAAAGAGTGCAATAAACACCACCACACGCTCCTGCATACGCACGAAAGTCCAGTGCACGCAACCCGACCTTCTACGGGGCATATATTTATTCCATTTAGATCCGAACCGCTGTCTCCACTCGCGCGCACATCGCACGCTCTGGAGGGCAGGCGTACCCGAGGTACCTTGTCCCACCAATGCCGAGCCTGTCCACAATAAGCAGGCACCCTTCCACTCCCATGTTCCTGTTCACAGTACTGTCTCGTAGCTTTAATCGTATCTCCAACTTGTATTTTGCATCAGTACTGATTTAATTTTTTTTCCGTCATATTCTGCCAGTCATTACACTTCCACGTCCATGCAGCGCCAGCGCACAGAAGAGCAGATGTACTCCAGTCCGACCGTGGCCGAGTCTGCAGTGGAATTCACCCGTCTGAGAGGGGATTGCGGCAATTGCGCTTTCCGCCACTCGGGCCCGCTCCCGCACTGTTAAGCTCAGCTTATCGGTCGGGAGCGCGGCCCTTATGTTAAGCTAGATTTTAGTTCCATGTATGCAGCAGAATAAAGCTGACGGCCCTGGAAAAATACTCCACGACGCCCTCAACTTCTTCTTTTCGAGCCTCCGGGTTAATTTGCGTTCGCGACGTGGGATTTTGTTCCTTCTGTGCCTTCTACAACCACTGGAATTTTTTTGCTGCAGCATCGCCCCCCAACAGCGTTTAATAGCTTAGAAGGAAACACCCCAGGTTATGACAAAATAAACTACACAATGATAAAGCCCACAAAAAAGTTAAGAATAGAATAATAGATTTTTTCAATAACTAAGGTCACAGATAACACACATATATAATAGTCTCAATTCACAAGCCCGGAAAAGACAAAGCACTCATTGAATCTTACCGACCCATTTAAATAAACCCGTGCATCTCAAAAATATTTGATAAAATAATAGTCTTCAAATGGTATTTAGACAAGAGAAATTTGATACAGACTGTCTACTTTACGTAGATGACTTGATTAGCAGAGCAGTTGGTGATGTGGCTGCCAATCATCGGCTTAGACTATTCAGACACCCTAACCCCCTGGCTCGACGGTAACAAGGACACGCATTAATTAATAATAGTTAAGTAGTATTTTAAGTAGAGCAGCAATCTTAACACACCAATAAAAATGTATATATAGCAGAGCAGACTCTGAAAAGTGAC
Organism: Drosophila anomelani; assembly: GCA_035045905.1. Classification (NCBI taxonomy): domain Eukaryota; kingdom Metazoa; phylum Arthropoda; class Insecta; order Diptera; family Drosophilidae; genus Drosophila; species Drosophila anomelani. The sequence continues at coordinate 66,042 of JAWNOO010000045.1, forward strand.
ATAAATCTGTCATATCGTTGGACTTCGAAAAAGTTGGTCTACACACCATCCTCGACCAACTTGGAGAATAGAAATATGAATAGGCAATTATAATATATTACAAACTTCATGACCAACCGCCAAATTCGAGTTCGTTCAAATCAAGCACAACAATACATATCAAATTTTCAAATTTTTGTATGCCAGAGACATTTCGTCATCCAAGATAAATGTCTAATTCCAGCTCTTTGACACAATTTGCGCGGGTGACTTCTTGCCCGAGTACGTTATAATCAAAGAGAACGAGGCTCGAAATAAAATAACACGGCTTGCGGGAGTACAACTGCCCAGGTCGTCACAATCCTCAGTATCCGCTGTCCCAAAAAACTAACCTCTTCCTTACAACTTTCCTATCAGAATACTAGGGGCTTACGTAGTAAGCTCTCTAAATTGTATTCCGATAGCCTTTCTTTTGTATCCCAGGTGATTGTATTTACTGAAACCTGGTTAAAGCCGGATATTCTCTGCTCTGAAATTCTTCCAAGTAAGTACACAATTTACAGATTAGACCGTCTTCTCCAGCGTGGGGCGGAGTTTTAATTGCCGTTGACTCCTGCCTCATCTCGGAACAGGTAGTATCTAACGAATTTCTGGACATTGAATTCATGCTACTAGCCCCCAGAGCATTTTCTAAAATTTTCTGCTATAGCACTTGAATGTACGTAGCAAGTCAGAAATCTCGGAGCAGAGCATAGCACAAAGTTTTCAATTTCATTGCTACGGCTCTACTACTGCTCCCGTCAAAGTGACAGCAATAGCAATATGAAAACAAAATACTACGGGAGCAGCATAGCTTTTCAAACCCTGATTACAATCGCCTTTTTAGTAGTATTGAAGGCATTGAAAGCCTACAAAAAATTAAAACTGTATTGTTGGTAGAACTTGCTCGTAGTGTATCCTAATTTTTCCCGCCCTATTCTATTTTTTTTCTTCTCTCGCGTCTATCTAGAACGCGTTCGTGCCGTACGTCACACGGCTGCGCCCCTCGGTCGGTTGGGCGGGAGGTGGGCATGGGACCCCGCGCGAAAACAAAAAACAGTACACAACAGTATCCCACAAGTATCACCGCTTTCAGTAGTCCCGTTTTTTTATAGCATTCAACTGCGTAGCGGACCTAATCGAAAAACACAAAAAACTACAATTTACTGCCTATACTGATGACTTCAACAATCTCATAGAGTTAAAAACAAAATAAACAACCTAAGTAAACTATTCACAGAAATCAGAAAGAAACTGCCAATGTAAAATAGAAATAAGCGCACACGATATCGAAACAAAGAGATAAAAGTATTGAGACTAAACATAAACTTAAAGTACAATTGGGATTCATATAAAGTAAAATTATAAAAATCATTGTACAAATCGATAAACGTCACTAAACGTTTGTCATGTTATAAGTTCAGCTGCCATTCATATAATCTAGTCGAAATTGTGAAAAGTCTTTATATATCAAAAATAGAATATGCGTTACCTTTATACGAAAAAGCGCCAAAATCGACCTTAAAGCCAATAAAAACCGCTATGAACTCGGCACTACGCTCCGCTCTAGGTGCATTTCCTACAAAACGAACTCATAATTTGTACGTGGAGGCAAACATGTTACCGCTAGAAGTAGATATTCAAGTTTCTAAGGCTAAACTGTTCCACACGTTAACGCACTCAAAGGACACCCCAAGCAATTCAAAATATAGAAAGCCAACAATACAATAAAGCAATAACATCTGCAGCAGCCTAGGCCCGAAAATTAAAGTAAAAAAAAAAACGATCTAAATCCAAACCACTAAAAGCAGAGGCTGTCTATTGCTGACCAAATATATATAATCGAATACACCAGGAGAAATATTTCTAAAAGAATTTTACGAAATTAAACACAGCTTCAACAACCGCTCCTTTTTATACACAAATGGCTCGATATCCAATGAAATAATTGGATACTCGGTAACCTCTGAATTCACAGTAATAAGCATGGGAGCCCACCCAGATTTTCCGTTAGTTTAGGCAGCCGAAGAAACCTCCATCCTCAAAGCTATCGAGATAGGACTGGAGAGTAGGGGGAAAAATGCATATGTACAAATTCGTTACCAACTATCAAAGCCGTACCAAATATCGACAATACGGATCACCGGATATGCGGGTTGATAATCAAACACTTTCCAATAATAAAAATTCGTTGGGTACCAAGCCACAAAGCACTGTGGTCGGGCCCATAGGCCAAAAATAAAAAACAATTCCAACAAAAATGTACGAAAAGTAAACAGATTACTGCTAAAATGTCTAAGCTTCTTTGTGGCATACCAGATTTTTTGTATTAATCTAACGGCACTTTCTAAATGTAAAATTAAGATTGTAAACAAATGTCAATTTTTCACAACAAAACCAAACTTTAAAGTGGTCTAATTAATTGTAACGCGTCTAAATCGTTTGTTATGGATTTTGAAGTTCAAGGTATTTTTATAAAATGAGATATTAATTGATATATTAATAACATTTATTGTTTTTGCTATATTAATGTGAAAAATACATGTTATTTGACTATATTTTAAACGTCTTTAATGTATTTAGCATGATAAAAACACCAAAAACACCTTAAGAGGGAGGTAAGGTTAATTTGGTAAAAACGCTTTTTAAAAATTTGATGTGGCGAAACGGCTAAAGTAAGCGAATTTAAATAAATAGCATATAATAGTATAGTTTTTTTTTAAATTAATTTGTTAAAACACATATAGAGGTTTAGAAGCTATTGAGAATCTTCCGAGACAACACATGGACATGTGTACTTGCTCTGGATACCATTAAAGGATCAGTTATGTGGACGATCCCAAAAAAGGGAAGCTTCAAACATCACCAAGCTGGTTAATCATCGGAAATTTTCGATCGACTTGGATTATTTGCCCCCATTGTGGTTAAAGCAAAGATATTCATCATCGGATCGCAAAAATCCAAGCTGTGTCACACCAGCCTCAGTGGCGTCATGAGTGTTCAGCAAATAACCCAGCAGATGTATTGTCATAAGGGTTTGCCGCCAGCAAATTAGCAGAACACAACCTCTGGCTGAATCAACCACTATTTCTGCACGAGTCTGCACGTGTCTGTACGAGTCTGTACGGTACGACCATCGTTCCCAGCGATCTGGAATGATGAGTAAAGCATGTAAGAAACTATACAAGTATCTATACAGTTGCAACCACAGCAACTCCTTCCATAAACAGCAACGTATTTTTTTATACGTAATGGGTTTCTATAACAAGCGAAAACGAGCTCCCACACCCACTCTGGATGTCGGTGAATTGACTCATGCCAGGAAAATCATTCTAAGCACCATTAGAAAATCGAATTCGGTGAGTATAAAAAACTTCTCCTCCCCAAGACGGTGAACCTAAGGAGTTCAATCGTCTCGCGGTCTCCTATAATTGGAAATTACAGACTTATCAAAGTTGGAGGGATATTGGAAGAATCTAATATTTCATATAACGCAAAGCATTAGATCATATTGCCATACAATGATCCAATAGTGAAGAGGCTGTTGCGAGAGATGCATGAAGAGAACATGCATTGCGTAGCACAATTTCTGAGAGCCATAGCCAAACAGTAATATTGTATTTTCAATGACACAACAATGGCCAGGAGCATCATACACAGTTATGTCCGATGTACAAGAGCATGATCCAAATTTATTTAGTACATATGGACTTAGTAAGTGACTCAAAGACGGATGCTTTTCTAGCGGCTCTTCCGCGGTTCTTGGGTCGACGTGAAGAGTGTCAGACCATTTACTGCGATAATGCAACAAACTACGTCATTTGAAAACTTTAAAGGAAACAATCTTCACAGAAAAGGCCCAGACCAGAACTAAAACCCAAAGCAATAAGAATCATGTGGAATTCAAGTTTATACTGCCTCGAGCGGTATCCTGTTTAGTCGTAGTTGCTCTGCCGCGACAGCATAACGTTCTCTAAGCTCATATCCCCCTCATCCTATTGTAACAAGTACAGTGGTAAGTTTTTAATAATGTCTTCCGTTATTGTCAGCTCTTCCAAAACATGTAAAAAGGCTGTTTTGTCTACAGATCTTACCATCGGCTGCTGGCTGTGTACATTTTGCATGCAACGTGCATTGGGGTTGCCTGCCGGACTGTTGATGACGTGAGAAAAAACATCGGCTTGCGCTACTGTTGCGATGCCTGTCGTGACGTTGAAAGGGAAATTATGTCTTTCATGCGGTAAACCAAGGGTAGTATTATGGAGTATTATTAAGTATTAGCGCTTGATAAGCAGTTTAATAGCCTTACGCTATTAAATGAGTCTCCAAGGCGCAAAAAAACTGCAACTGGTGGTCAGCATTGCGACGGATTCCAAAAACCTGCGGCAGGCTCTCAACATTAAATCCCAGAATTCTGAGATCAAGTGTTAGGAAAGAGTCGGTATCCGAAGGTGCTGGGGGACTGATCGTTCGCCAGTTAATTTCCTTTTCGTCCCCTATGGGACCACAAATTCTGACCCCCATAGCCCCATAAATATAATCCCCCAGAGATTACCGGCCAACAATTGCACGGCAGGCACTCCGCTTGTCTTGCCCTCAATTCTATCCCACCTACGAAACAGACAAACATTGGAAGATTTCATTGCCTTTATACGAGGCAAAGTCAGAGCTTAAAACTTAAAATTAAAGGTGGAAAAATTAAAATTGTCTTAGCTAGGGATATTTCATCTTTCAAAATAAATGTCCCAAATGTTCAACCCAATTCTGGCCTGAGTATGTTGTCGTCAAAGAATATGAAGCTAAGAAAAAGAAACGGCCTGTGGGAATAACTCTTCCCAAGCCCGATCTGACTGTGCCTCCTACATCCTCTAACTCTGCCCAAAAAAATTAAATACTTATCTGTTAATCTTCTATCAGAATGCAAGAGGCTTGCGTAGTAAGCTGCCTTAATTGTATTCTGATAGATTTGCATTCGCCTCCCATGTTATTGTGTTCACAGAAACTGGATAAAGCCGGAGATTCTTAGCTCCGACGTTTTTCCAGCTGCGTTCACGGTTTATCGGTTCGTCCTCATAGCGGTCATTTCCACTCTCACGTCAGAATTATTAACTTTTGAAAAAAGCAACGAAGTTGAATTCCTTTGTGTAAAGCTATCATTTAATGGTCGCTTTGTTTTTATTACATGTTCCTAAATTCCTCCACTGTCGGAACTGTCTATTTTTTAGAACCACCTTTCAGCCATTCGGTTGGTTTCCAATAGTAGTCTTGGGTGATTTTAATATCCCTGGGGCTATTTGGTCCTTAAATAACTCCTCTAACACACTTCAATCCTTATAACAACAACATTTTTTTGTGGCTGACTTGTTCGACAATTTGACATTTCGCAACCATGTACGAAATTACTTAGAGCGCTTGCTTGATCTTTGTTTTGTCTCTGATCTGGCGAGTGTTAGTTTAGCGAGGGTCGGGCCGCTGACGCAATCGAAAGATCCCTATCATCCTACTTTCGAAGTGACACTCGACATTGGTGCTCAAATACAGAAAATGTCTGATAGACCAGCCAAAAGAGTTTACTACTTTCGCAAGTCTGACTTGGAACGGCTGAATAATTTTATTACTGACTTTAACTGGTCTGATTTATACATGTGCAGTAGTGAGACTAGGAGAAAGAGCACCGAAGGGAATGGTGGATACAGAAGCATCTCGGAGCGAATCAGCAGAAACATGTACCAAGACATACGAGAATACGGAAGATGGAACGGAACAAGGGCGGAGATAACACTGGCCAACGGGATGTGACAGAAAGCGATTGGGGAGTTCCACGCAGAGATCACCTTCGGAGAAGCCGTGTTTACGATAGAATTCATGATCATGACAGAGGTCGCTGGAGGCATCATACTGGGAAACTTCCTGGCAAAGGCGCAGATCATATTACGATGCGGGAACCTCGAGCTAGAGATAAAGGAGGCAAAGAGCAGCGAGAGTGAGAAAGAGAAATTGGAGCCAGCGACAGAGCGACGGTACACTGGAGAGGAGAATGAAAACTTCCTGCAAGAGAACAGGCAAGTATTCGAGAAAATGCGAGGGGTGAGCAACGCCGCGTCCCACAAGATTTATCTAAAAGACGAGAAGCCCTGAAGTCGGGGTACTGGCAGATCCCGATGGACAAGGACAGCACACAGTTTACGGTGCCAGGACGCGGGCTGTTCCAGTGGACAGTAATGCCATTTGGACTAACAACAGCACCGGCGACGTTTCAGTGGGCACTGGATACGTTTATCGGACTTGAAATGGAACTTCATGCATTTGCATACCTGGACGATATCATCGTTATAGGCCGGGCTAAGGAAGAACATCTGGAACGACTCCAGGAGGTGTTCAAAAGACTACAGAAAGCGAACATGCGAATAAACCCGGACAAGTGTCATTTTTTTCAAGAGGAACTGAGATACCTGGGACATGTTAGCAACCATGGTATAAGGACAGATCCACAGAAGGTGGCGGCGATTCGGGACCTACCTGCACCTAGATCAACAAAGGAGGTGCACAGTTTCCTAGGAATGGCCTCCTGGTATAGGCCGTTTGTACCAAACTTCACGGAACAAGCCGGACCTCTAAAGGAACTAATCAAAAAGCGTTCGACAGCTTAAAAGAGATTCTGACACGAGCACCTGTGCTGGCTTATTCGGATTTCACGAAGCGATTCAAATTGCAAAGAGATGCCAGTGACTTCGGAATAGGGACGGTACTGACACAGGATGCCGAGGATGGAGAGCATGTAATCTCGTTTGCGAGCAGGAAGCTTATCAAGATGGAACAGAAGTGTAGTTTGACGAAAAAGGAGTGCTTGACCATTTACTAGGGCATCGAAAAGTACAAAATGTACCTGGGTACCAGTTCAGGGTGGTAACAGACCACCCTGCAAGCCCTGCAGGAAGGGTGGCCAGGTGGGCCCTGGGTCTGCAGCCATACCAGTTCGATGTTCAGTACAGGAAAGGAAAACTGAACGTGGTGGCGGATGCCTTATCCAGACTACCACAGGTAGAGCTGAAAAAATTGAGACATCAAGACGATTGGATAAGGCAGGGGATGGAGGAACTGCGAAAGTAGCAGCAGAGCGATGAATACCAAATGGCAATGGGACGGCTATATAAGCGGACCGGAGGCAAACGAGACCAACAGCCGTGGAAGCTATGTGCCACAGCGGATGAAATTCCACAGATACTGGCGAAAATTCATAGCACGGCGGAGGCAGGACATCTGGGGACATTCAAGACTATAAGGAGGATTAGAACCCGATATTTCTGGCCAGAGCTAACACGAGACACGAAGAAGTTCGTGAGGTCATGCGATAGTTGCCGAAAATACAAAATGTCTGTACAGAAGGCGGTGGGGAAAATGCTGACACGGGTGGCAGAAGCTCCGTGGGAAACGGTGTGCGTCGACTTCGTTGCCACACGGGAACACGATGCTACTCGTAATGGTGGATAAATTTTCAAAATGGGTGGAATTGGCGGCAATTCGACAGGCCACGACATAGGAATTTCTAAGGGCATTCCGGGAACGGGTAATTGCAAGAATCGGAGCCCCAATGGTCTTGATATCGGATAACGAAGTCCAGTTCATGGGGCGAAAGACAAAAATGGCGATGGAAAAGAGGGGCGTAAAACAGCAATTTACGGCTCCATACACACCACAGGAGAACCCAACAGAACGGACAAATAGAACCGTCAAAACGATGATCGCACAAATAACGGGGAGTGACTTCCCCGCAGCCTTCAACAGAAGTACGTCGGAATCAACCAAATACAGCCCAGCCCAGTTAGCGCTAGGCAAGGAGGTTCGATTACCGGGCACGGTATTTGATAGGACCACCGAAGGGTCCTGAGTACGGGAGGAAAACTTCGAGGAGCGATGGAAAAGGAACAGAGAGAAAACGCGATCGGCAATATGATCGGCGCAGCAGAGAACCAACGGAGACAGTACGACTTGAGGAAAAGGGAATGGAAGCCGAAAGTCCAACGCGGTGAACAGATTCAACGCCAAGTTTGCGAATGGTGTGGTGGCATGCCTGGCATTTGGATAATTCACAGTTTCGTTAATGTCATAAACTGCATCAATAGATTTGTAAATTTAATGCATTGACATCAACATTTTTTGCTGACAAAATCGCTCTTTTTGCCAACCGTTTATGATTTTTATATTGTGTGTGTACATTGGGAAATATGAGATCAATGAGATTATTTTGCAAGTCGATTATTGTGCAGAAGTCCATTTTTAATTTTATACATCCAGTATTTTAATGTACGGCAACTTTCCTATCGCCAATATCAAACAGTTGTTTCGGCGGATAGATCCCGAAGCATTTGAATCATGTTCTTCGTCAAAAAGCAGTACCTAAAAGCAGTAACAAAGCCTTCCGGATAAACCGTGGAACAGCAGACGGAAGCTTCTCCGGATAAACCTTGAAGCAGCGGGGTGTGTTCGGGGCTCGGCGGTACCAGCGGGCTTGGCGGTACCGGCGGGCGTGGCGGCACCGGGCGTGGCGACACCGGGGGCGTTCAAATAAACTCTGGCTGGTGGGCACTGGAGACACCGGGCGATTGTGGCACTAGATGAGCGTCACGGTGACGAGTGTAAGTGCCGTGGATTGTACGTGGCTGGCGGAGCGGCCAACCCGCATCGGCGGCGTGCTCGCTGCGACGTGGCAAATATAGATCGGCGAACGCGTAATGCAAATGATCACGTGCTGAAGCTAATGCATCGCAATGTTCGAAGTTGATCTGTTGTATTGTATTCATTAATTTTTTCGAAATATTAAAGGTCGAAGCAATAAATATTCCGTTTTGTGAGGATAACTCGTATGTAATAATCCACTGTGTAAACCCACCAGGTTTGCCGTGAAAAAGTTTTTGCAAAATTTGATTAAAGCTATTATCTTATCTTATAAATCAAAAGAAGAAGTTTGTTTCTTTACAACCTATCCTAATATCCTAATTGCTAGCTCAGAGGACCAGGCCTGGGCATGAGCCGGGCTCATGGATTGTGAATCCCGCCCTCTTGACTGCCGCGATAAGTTCTCTACGCATTTCCCAACGTTTATTAAACCGGTTTCGGGCCGTTCAGGAGATTTTTAACATACCACTCGATGGTGATCGAGTTCATCCCAGTCTCAACGTCCGCTTTGGAACCTGTCCAGCAGAGCACAGCGTAGCTGATTTCAGTGGTCCAGTCGGTGTTCCTGTACGTGGATCACGTTCCACTCCAACGACCTTCCGGACAGCAATGTGTGGAACTTCTGACCACGGGAACCGAGTTGACCTCTGGAGATGCTCCAATCGCAACAGAAAACCCTTGACCTAGTTGCGCTTGTCCTCGCCGTTGAACGAAATGTTTCAGCGGTCCACCCTTGTGCCATGGGAATTGTTTCCTGCGTCCCACTTGACATACATCTGTTCGTCACGAAATCCGCCAGACCTGCGCTCCTCTACTCGCCAGTTTCGGTATCCACCTTCAGCTAGTCGCCCCTCGTCGGCCTTTGGGAAACAGCTTGTGCTGCTGCAGTATGCCTGAAAGGTGCCTTCCTCAGCGCCCTTGCCCGCGGGCCGCGGTACCTTCATCGCTCGCCCAACTTGATATGGCTGCTGCTGTTGTTCTGGAAGTGGATGATGCCGGTCTCCGCACCTCATTGATCAGCTTCATCATCTCCATTAAGCCGTCCCGTATCTCATTCCGCAAGCTTTAGCTAATCCCACCCTCCTGAGACTTGCCTTACGTCTTAGCTGCATGAGCAAAGGTAAAGTTCGTTAAAGACTGAACGGTCCACGTCCGAATCTTGGAAGCGCACCGATTTCGGAGCAGACTCCGCTGCAAATAGCTGGTCAGCTGCTGGTCAGATAGAGTCGAAATCAAGTGCCTTCAATTGTCTCAGCTCCTTCGTCTTCTTATCTGGCCAAAGGAGAGTTAGTAAATAATCTTAGTAGGCTGGTATAAAGTCAGCTTAGTGGAAATTGTCGATGCCTAGGTTCTTTGGTGCACTCGTTGCGGGTTACGCCGGCGCAGAATAACTAGAACATATTAACAACGTAACGAGTCTGTTGCGAAGTGGGGTCTTTTCGTGGTGCAGCAACCATAAAAGTGAGAAAGACAACTTTATAGTTTGAGTGGAAAGTATAAAGGGAGAATGTGAAAATCGAGTGGTCCGCTTCATTTGATATTTAGATGGCGAACAAAGACGATGAACATAAATGAGGTTCCCCCGATAGCAACAGTACAATTAACGATTTCACCCAAATTGTCGCAGCGCTAGAATTGCAGAACCGCAATTAAATGAACATCATAAAAACTATGAAAGACTTGGTAACGGCAATTTGCCAAAATTTAACTCGGATTACGCTGCACGCCTCAACCTGGTGTACATCGGTAGAACTGACAATGAAGGACATCGCATTACAATGGTTATCGCAAATATGCTTAGCGGGCATCACCTGAATATAGTTTAAAGAGCTTTTTGTTCAACATTTCGTCGGGCTTGAGACAACCACAGCTATTTTATTGAATGATCGACTCTCGGAAAGCGATTTGCAGAATATAGAAACCGCCACATTACATTGATTGTCTCAAAATGCAAGATCAAAGACTTGGAGGAACTCGCAGTTTCTTTACCATTTTTCAACTAATTTGGCGAATAGGTTAGCAATATCAAGCTCTGAGGAAGCAGACTCAGATTTAAGATGAAGACGGGAAGGGGAACGCTGTGATTTACGCTTTGAATTCACGAAAGCATAAAATTGCTTCGGATTTGTCTGAAATTCGCTTCTACATCGATTTAAGTGATTCTTGTACCATTCGGAGTTATGAGTCAAGAAGTCAGCGCGAGCTACCAAATACCTAGCATGGTCGGCTTGTAGTCCGGTTCGACTGAATTTTTTAAAAAGTCTGGATTTCACATTTTTTAAATACGAAAGACGTAGGGAAAACCAGGGAGGCTTTTTTCAAAAAGGTCCAGTTAATTAAAGATAAGTGTGCGTTCATGTCAGAGAAATTGGCTTTGGAGAAGCAGCGAAAATTTACTGGTTCTGCAGCAGGAGAGGAGCCATCTATGGTAGGGACAATGGAGGCAATAGAGAGGATAAATTCGAGAGACAGAGGCAGTGGCGGAGTGCGAAACAAAAAGAGGTCTATGATTTTGTTACAACCATTCTTAACATGGTTTAATTGACCTAATAAAAGGTCAATAAGTTGGTGAATGAAGTCATTAGGGACAGAGGGAATGAGAACATTAAAGTTCAGCTGAGGGTATCCAGTATAAATGGTGGCCATTAGAACCCAAAGTCGAGTGGATGGTCTGAATTAAGGATAGATGTTGATTGTAAATATCAAAGTCAGACCTAGGTGGGATGTACGAGCCTGACACATAAACAACATAGTCAACGACTTGAATGCAAACAGCAACAAACTCCAAAGTGCAGTCAAAGTCGATTATCAGTGCCAAATTAGAAGCAAGGCTCGATTTGACGGCGATAAGAAAACCAGCGCTGATGCACGATGGACGGTGGTGCCTGTAGAAAACATAGTTGCCTGCAAAGAGTTCAGTATCACAGACAGAAAAGTTAAGCCACGTTTCCGTAAAAACAATTAACTAAGTTTTCCCAGTAAACTACGAACGTTCTGATAGAGGATGGAAAATTAATCGATCAGTTTTTTTAAAGGCAAAACTAAGGGAGTCTGAGGCGCACGAGCCCGAGGATTATTTTTCATATAAATTCATGTAGAACAAGGCCATACGGAAGGATCCAGAACCCCATCAAAAAGACCATCAGAAAGTCAAATAAAGATATATCGCGTCTCTGTTTAAAATTGAACTTTGAGACGGTAAATTCAGTACCAGAAACTTACTACTTAATTGGGACTTAACATCATTCTCAGAAGCACCAGGGTTAAGGCGGGAAACAAAGATAAACTTCCTAGGAGCCAGTGGCGTAAATTTTTTTACCACGATTTTCTTCCGACAAATATGTTCGATCGGCTGCAGCGCCAAAAAATCTTATTATAGCTACCTATGCTACTACTTAGATGAATTAGGTAAATATTTTGTATGTTTGATCCCAGCTTTAAAGCTTATAGACTAATATTCATAAACAAGGATAGACGGTCTGTCAGAAAAGCCTGAATCGACTCGATTATTTATCCTGATCAAATACTGGCTAAGATTATGGTATTACATTACTTTGAAATGGGAACAGAATATATATAGTAAGTTCATATGTTAAAATACAAAGAAATTTATAGGAAACTATCGGTTTTTTTTCAACCGGTACATAACTGGTAAATGTTTATACTGTTTATAATAAATATATAAAAAACAAAGAAAAGATGATGAATTATTGTAATAGGATTGATCCGTCAGAGATTTGGGGTACCATAATTAGTGCACGGGTTGAGATACTTTCATGACCAATTTTTTTAAGTGGTTGCGCAGCAGGGTGCCGCTTCAACCGCTCAAAGGTATCTGTTGAGCGGCGAAGGTGCCGTTACAATAGTTCCTTATGAGTTAACAAAGGCTCTGTCTCGTAGCTGCGCTGCTAACAGCGGCAGCGGAGAGATGCTTATATATATTCTTAAGTATATAAAGGTAGCTATGCTCGCTAAAGTTGGAGCGCGAGGGAATATGCATAAACACTTGGTATGTACATGAAGCTTGCGTGGTCAGTTATGCTGACACTTGCACTTTTCGTTAGCCGGCCAATGTATATAGACTGGATCGGATATCGGCGGCTGTTTATGCAACTAAATGTTTATTAGCTACTGCGCAACAGTGTATGAGGAATAGTGCGCATTCGATATGTGTGCATACTACATTATATATATTAATCTACTTACAGTTGTTTCGATCGCCGCCAAAGAGTTTATGATATCGAATAAAATCTGGACGCCCACCTAAGTATTTTCCGTTTTTATTTAGGACTTCTTTAATTAACTCTACATTATTTACTACCAAGCATCTGGTGTGTCCAAGGGTCATGGAATAAATGTCACCGTATTTTCTTTTCAATGCTCCGAAACCTTCAAACGGGTTATTTTTAAATCGACCTATAAAATCTATATTACCAATTATTGGCCAAGGCTGAGGACCGGGAGCTTGATTGAATCTTTGTATTTCCTTTCCTCTATAAAATATTCCGATCCGAACAAAAGCAGCTTTTTTTAATTGTATTGTTAACATCGCATAAGAAATGATAATTATAAAAATTCCAAAAACCAATATAAAATATAATGTCGAATAAAACATGGTTCTTTGTTTATTCAGTATTAATTAGTAAAATGTCACTAGAACAAATGTGTGTTCTTTTCAATTTTAAGTTCTCACAGCACTTTGTCTTACTAAGATTTTAATGGGAATTGCTGGAGAGAAACTTTATATATCGCTTTTATTTAAATAAACGCAATCGCATGAACCTGAAGTAAACGTGAAGAATTGATAATATTATTTCTTCATTTCTATGTACATATGTAAAACTTGGCACAACTCTTTATCGTTTTTAAGGTGGTGCGCTATTAAAAAGGAAGCAATAAATGGTTGCTCACCGGCCAACCAATTAATTAACAAAAAACATCAATATACATTATTTAATCAACCGTAGAGTTTTGTACTGTTCGTCTATTCTTTATATTATTATGACATCGCATTAATTACTTTTTATTAAAGATTTGACACCTTTATAGTGTTTTACTTAAGTGCGAGCAAGGCGACTATACGGTTCTATAGATTTACATAAAACAAACCAGCTACTTATTTGGATCGAGAACCGCTCTAATAAGCTTATGACACAGTAATGTAGTTTTTACTAATTAGAGAATTCATTAAAACCTTGAAAGAACCGACTATATGTGTTATTTTGCTCCGTTTTTATACCCTGTGCCAAAGGTATATATAAGTTGTGCGAGTGCGATTTTCTGTAACAGGAAGAAGGAGGCGTGGCAGACCCTCAAAAATTACCCAAATGTTCGTCAGGACCACTAAAGGAGTCGATGTCCGTCTGTCCGTCCGTTCGTCCGTCCGTCTGTCTGTCTGTCAATAACAAATGTTATTAATTTCTGGAGTCATCTTTAAAGTACTTCTAAAACTGAAATGCATTTTTTGTGTGTTAATAGTAACATTTGTATGCCTAAGAAAGTTACAAAAATTAATTTAAGGGCTTCTACATGCATAAAAACAAGAGTGCTTCAACGATGACTCCAGAAATTAGTAACATTTGATATTGTTTACTTTTTAAAGTCGGTATGACCCTTGACGCATTAAAAAAGAAATCCGAGCCAAATAACACAGGTGTAGTTGTCTCCTTCAAGGTTCTAATGAAGTTTCTAATTAAAGCACGGTAACCAGACTGTTCAGTCGCGGCAATACTTATAAGCAATAATATTCCAGACATATTGTAATAAGGAATAAGACAATGTAATCCACATTATTTAGTACACACTATTTTGATAATGCTTTGTTAATATCATGTGTAGCTATATACTGTTAAGTTTCATTAATAAAGTTAGTAACAGTTCTCACTCAAACAGAAGCTTAACTCATGCATCGGTGGCTGTCGCTGTGTCTTCAGACCCTCATTCCCCAACCAAATCAACCCAAACCGTCCACCTACTTCCAAGTGCTAGTTGCGACAACAAATGGCGATAGTTTATTCACAATCTGCCAGACCTCCTCATAAACATTTTGCTGACTTTAACTCACAGGAAAGATTCCGTAACTCATGGGAACCTTCCTAGACATTATTGACAAACAATCCTTTTCTATAACTCTGAATTCTAGAAATCACCCAAGTCTATTGACCATTTGGTTGTGAAAACGCCCATCTAGCTTTCAAATCAAATAAAACACTCCCAACGAACTGTGGTTGCGCCCATAGGCCAAGGGGTATTATTGTTGAAAAGCCAAGGGACGGAGGCAGAGAAACTTCCATCGATGGAAATACGGCAAGGATATTCCATCAATGTTAAAAATTTCGAAAGCTATTTGATGGATACTGCTAAGCTTTTAATAAAAAAGTATCCATGGTACTATCTTCCAGCAACAGAGCATACGATTTTAATTTACGGTGCGAAGGTGATAGACTATGCGTTGCTGTCGATTGGAGAGTTCTCAGAGGAAGCTGCGAAGTCTAATAATAAAAAAACAAGAAAGGAAGCTAACTTCGGTGAGCTATAGGATATAGTTGTATACCCTTGCAGAGTTTAAACAAAAAATTAAAAACGAAATTCTGAAATAATAATTTGTTGCCAAATCTCAAATTTGATGGCAATGGTTTGAAACACGGCTAAGCTATGGTTTTTTTTATTTTCCTGATTGTTCCTATGGAAGCTATAGGATATAGTCAGCCGATTTTCATGAAATTAAAATCAAAATTCAGAAATACTAAAATATGGCTAAATATCAAATTTGGTGACAATATGTTGAAATCTGACAAAGTTTTTTTTTTCTTTTATTTTCCTGATTGTTCCTATGGAAGCTATAGGGTATAGTCAGCCGATTTGCATGAAATTAAAATCGAAATTCAGGAATACTAAAATATGGGTAACTATCAAATTTTGTGAAAATATGTGGAAAACTGACAAAGTTATGGTTTTTTCTTTTATTTTCCTGATTGTTCCTATGGAAGCTATAGGATATAGTCAGCCGATTTTCATGAAATTAAAACCGAAATTCGGAAATAATACTAAATGGGCAAATATCAAATTTGGTGAAAATTGGTTGAAAACTGACAAAGTTATAATTTTTTTTCCTAGATTTTTCCGATTGTTCCTATGGCAGCTATATGATATAGTCGTCCGATCCAGCCCGTTCCGACATATGTACGAGTGAGAGTATATAGAAGCCTAACTGCAAAGTTTCATTCAGATAGCTTTAAAACTGAGGGACTAGTAGTTTGCGTAGAAACGGACAGACGGACAGAAGGACAGACGGACAGACGGACATGGCTAGATCGACTCGGCTGTTGATCCTGATCAAGAATATATATACTTTATAGGGTCAGGGATGCCTCCTTCACTGCGTTGCAAACTTTTGACTGAAACTAATATACCCTGCAAGGGTATAAAAATTGAACTCCACGAACATTTACTTTGTGGTGCAAGCAATTACGTCTGACTTTTTATTGTCGACATAAGCCATCGCATCGCCTTCCAACCTGGAATGCCGGCCCACTTGGATTCCCGCCCTCGGCTGAGAATTTATGTTTTTTATTCGCGTCTACTTCGTATGAGTGCGGACGTCCTTTTAAGGGCCCCCGCCACCCCACTGCTAGTTTCGCGTTTGGGCGCCATTATGTTACGACCTGCTGTTTTTTGATGGGGCAGTCATAGTCATTGTTCCATAGAAACAATCAGGAAAATAAAAGAAAAATTCATAACTTTGTCAGTTCTCAACATATTTTCACCAAATTTGATAGTTACCCATATTTCAGTATTCCTGTCCGTGGTGAAGACTGCTGCGGGAGAAAACAGGTCGATCATCGGACGATGCATGTGCCAGTGCAGTTTAAGGGAGTGGAGAAGGTGCTCACCTTTTACGTGTGCCCGTATTTGGAGCAGGCCACGTACCTCGGGATTGATTTCTGGAGGCGGCTCGCGTTGGCACCAGCCATCCTCGGCGAGCAGCCAGCAAAGAAACCGAATGCGAGCGTTTCGGAAATGTGGGTCCGAACAATCCGTGGCTCGATGGGAAGACGGCGAAGGAGTCCGTAGTCGAGGAGTGGGAGGAGAGACAGAAGAACCGGTTAGAAGCGATCAAAAAGGATTTCCTTGCCATCGAAAAGGTTGGCCTGGGAAAAACATCGGCGGAGAGGCACCAAATCCAGCTAGTGGAAGGCGCAGAACCCTTCAAGGATCGGCATTATCCTCTGTCGCCAGCGATACAGGAGATCGTGTGGGAGGAAGTGGACAAGATGCTGGAGCTTGACGTTATCGAGGTCAGCGAGAGTCCGTGGAGTAACCGCACGACGGTGGTGCGAAGGCCGGACAAGAATCGATTCTGCTTGGACGAACGGAAGCTCAACCAGCTCACCGTGAAGGACGCGTATCCGCTACCCTGCATCGAAGGAATCCTGGCCAGGATCGAGCAGACGCACTACATTTCGAGCGTCGACTTGAAGTTCGCGTTCTGGCAGGTGGAGTTGGATCCCGAGAGTCGCCCGTACACAGCATTCACGGTAGCAGGGAGGCCGCTGTATCAGTTCGTGATGATGCCGTTCCGACTCTGCAACGCGGCGCAAAAGCTCTGGCGGCTGATGGACAAGGTAATTCCCGCGCAGCTGAGGTCGAACGTTTTCGTGTACCTGGACGACCTGCTGATCATCGCACCGGACTTCGAGACGCACATGAAGTATCTCGGATTGGTGGCGCAATGTCTGAGAAATTTGTCAATTGGGTTAAAAAAGTCCAAATTTTGCTTCAAGAGCCTGAAATACCTGGGGCGGCGGGACACTGCGAATGGATCCGGAGAGGATTCCAGAACCGAAATCGGTAAAGGAACTGCGCAGCTTCTTAGGAACCGCGGGGTGGTATTGCCGGTTTATAAAGGACTTCGCAGCCATGGCTCCTCTCACGAACTCGCTAAAAAAAGTCCAGTGCGATGTACGACGAGGACAAGAACGAGCGTCCCATAGCCTTCTGTTCTGCAAAGCTGAATAAACACCAGCTGAATTATTCGGTGACAAAAAAGGAGTGCTTGGCAGCAGTACTTGCCATAGAGAAGATCCGTCCGTACGTGGAGTTGATGCCGTTTACGGTAATCACCGACCACGCCAGTCTGAAATGGTTGATGATCATGAAGGACATCAGCGGACGCTTGGCGAGATCGTCCCTCCGACTGCAAAGTTTCGACTTTCAGATCGCACACCGAAAAGGAGCCGACAATGTGGTGGCCGATACGCTGTCCAGATGTGTGGAGGAGCTGGAGCTAGATGTCGACGACGCCCTCGGATTCGCCGCGACGGAGTTTCAATCTGTGGAATACAATTAAATCCGAGATGAGATCAGGGACAACCAGGCTCGCCTACCGGATATGCGTGTGGAAGGCGATCTCATCTTCAAACGCCTTGTGTTCAGCAGATTGGAGGACGGAGTCGAGGGAGGCCCGTGAAAGTTATGGATTCCGGCCTCGTTGACAGCAGGGATAGACGGCCCATGAAGATCCGACGTCTGGCCACGGCGGAATAAAGAAGACCCTGCAACGCCTCCAACGGCAGTACTACTGGGGAATGACGACTCAGGTTCGGGACTTCGTGGGAGGCTGAATCCAATGCAAGGAAGCGAAGGCGCGAAATACCAGACGCAGGTGGGGATAGGGCAGGAAGTGGTGACGGAGAGACCGTTCCAGAAGTTATATATTGACTTGCTCGGCAAATATCCACGGTCGAAGCGAGGCAATGCCTGGATTTTTGTGGTCGTGGATCACTTTTCGAAGTTCACGTTCCTAAAGTCGATGAGAGAAGCCACTGCCACAAATGTCGTCGAGTTCCTGGTACACGAGTTGTTTTACAAGTTCGGAGTACCAGAGGTACACTCCGACAATGGCAAGCAGTTCGTCTCGAAGGCGTTTCAGGACGTGATGGAAGCGGATGGCGTGCATCATATTCGCGCAGTAACGGTTCAGAAAGGGTGAACCGGACAGTCCTGGCCGCGATTCGGAAGTATTTGGAACAGGATCACCGAGATTGGGACGCATATCTGCCGGAGATCGAGGTCGCGATTCGGAACTCGGTACATGAGGCCGTTCTTCGCAGTGTTCGGGCAGCAGATGTACCTCCACGGCAGCTACTATAAGTTGGCCAGAAAGCTGCAGTCGATGACGGATCACGAGGTACCGATGCTAAACGCTCAGGACAAACGGGATATCATCCACGAGCGCATCAAAGAGCACCTACATCAGGCGCACGAACGCAGCAGCCAACAGTACAACAAGCGCGCCCGGGAGATTCACGTAAAACCTGGCCAAGAGGTGTTCCGGCAAAACTTCGCGAGATGCCGAGTCGTCAGGCCGGTGGGGAACAATATGTTCGAGCTGGAGGACCAGGCGGGGAAGCTTATTGGCATTTACCATGCGAAGGACTTGCGGCTGTAAAGTAGATAACACGCTGAGAATAGGCAGTAGGCAGGCGGAAGACAAACCGTGGGTGTAGCCTACGTTGGGGGCAGCGTAGAAGTCGTGGGGCAAAGACCATCCGCCGATGGGACATCTCGCAGTGGATTAGGTAGATGTCCATGTTTGTTGTTTTTCTGGTTTGTTTATGTTCTCGTAGGAATGCTCGCGAATATTGGCCTCCTCTGCGATTGGCCAATTTACGCGTGGTGTTGCATTCTGACGGTGATCGATAGCCGCAGGCGAAACAAATATCGCCTGGAATGCCCACCGGAAGAAGGTTGGCAGGGCCAAAAGTAAGGGGAAGAGTGGAAGCTGAAACGCCACCTACCGTCCACACCTAGAAAGAGGGGAAAGTGGATGGTAAGTAAGGATCATGAGAGGAGAGCCCGGACCGAGTGCCTCCACTCATACCAAGACAGAAGCGGGGCCATGGCCTTGAAATCGGTTCTCGACCTCGAGGGAGAGAGAGTCGGAAAGAGGAAATGAAATCGACAGGAACCGAGCCCATAAACCATAACCAGAACGTCGCGCCCGCGGTCAGATTTGCGATTCCTAACAGATCGAAAAAAAAAAATAAAAATAGAAAAACGTGAGTGTAGTGTCCAGAATGTGAAGGGTGATACTAATTACAAGAACCCAATTAGGAAATAAAACACCCGATTCGGAGACCGACGAAGCGAGTGGACAGGTTACAAGGACCAGGCCGGAGGAGAGGACAGAAAAGGAGACAAGGAAAACGTGAGCCCGTTCCGAGTGGGACATAGCATGGTAATAATAGGCAATCTGGCGGGTTTCACATGGCGAACATTCCCATCTCGGGAATACCATCTTTGGACCCGAGATTACCTTTTTCTGCCGGCCCGAGTACGAGGTACCAACCTCCAAAAATCCGCCAAATCCAAGGAGTGGTCGACCGCTCTAAAAACCAAGATTGGCCAACAACTTTTATTTAATTTATTCAACTTATTTATTTAATGAATTTATTTATTTATTCAAATTATTTATTCATACAAATTATTTCTTTATTTATTTTAATTATTTATCGTTTGCCTACATAATTATTTATTTATTTATTTAATTGTTATTTATTTATATGTGCCAGAGCTAATTATTTAAAAATGTCCGTTCGATTTGTCTGTGTATAATTATCTTTATTTATTTATTTATTAATTGCCTCGGCACTATTTAGCCGGCAAAACAATGCACAAAGCTTAAACAAAGACAATAAGACGGATACAAAGCACGCAATCCATTGTAAACAAATTAAGGCAGTGTCCTTGCAGTATTCCTGTTGATTCTTTTTCGTCGTCGTTACCGATATTTGGGATGTTGTTTGCTT
Source organism: Drosophila anomelani (assembly GCA_035045905.1). NCBI lineage: Eukaryota > Metazoa > Arthropoda > Insecta > Diptera > Drosophilidae > Drosophila > Drosophila anomelani. Next base: position 86,546 of record JAWNOO010000045.1, read on the forward strand.
CACGATTTGCTGAAATGAAAGTTTAAAAACAAATTTGTATATTAGTAGAATTAAGCTTAGATGTATTTAATTATTAAAAGATTATAACGATGAGTTGCTTATTGTTTTACGTGAGGGGAAGGATGATGACCGAATGAGTCGGTGACCAGGAAGAAGCCGGAACAACCGCCTGCCAAGGGGAATCCGACGACATGATGCGGATTCCAGGAAGGGAGGTGCGTCGAGGGGTGACAACAGCCATACCCCGGTTGATGTTCTTATGTTTTTGATGTTGTTTACCTTTACAATACCTCTAGTGCTTGTTTTCAGAATTAATATGTTTAATGAAGAGATAATGCATATCAAAATCTTGTAATCAGTTTAGTGTGTTATAAACAAGCAAGAGTTTCTTTAAAAAAAATATGAGTATATCTGCATTATTCGATTTAAGGGAAGCCCTGCGCTTATTGACACATGCCGGCAAAAATTTACCTTATTTTTGTACGGAGAATAACACATTTAGATTGTGAAAGATCTCGGTCTGTATATTGCTAGTTTCCATCACGTACCAATTTAGAGGAAATCGCCCCCAAAGTACCAAATATTACCTATTTTGGCCCTCTTTATACGCTAATAAAACATAAACCGCGCATTTACCAATGTTTATTCTCCGTATTCTCCGTTCCTTTTCTGATTAGCCTGTGTTATAAGTCCAGCTTTGCTAAACATACGCTCAATTTCAATAAATGAATAAGGTACACATAAAACTGTATGTAAAATATATTTAAATATTCTAAAATTAAGAAAAAGTTTTATTTATCTTATGGTTAAAGCACAGTATCCAGACAGTAAAACCCCGTCTTTAAGCAGTGAGAGAAAGCGAGAGTCAAATAGTTGAAAACGGCTGTTCGTCAGCGGCTGTTTTAAAGGTCGGTAACCTGACAAGAAAACAAATATACTAGAATGGAGTGGGTCACTCTTTAGTATATTTCGAGCGGGTTGCGAAAAATAATGGCAAATTTAATAAAACAGGCTGTTCTCGACCGTCGATCGCCTCTCTGCCTATTATTATTACTATTACATCGTAGACTTAGGTTAACAAAACTTAAATCTACTACAGAAGCCATGGCGTCTGGGGCCTTCGGCTGTATTGTTTTGAGTTTGTTTTAACTTTGTTTACATGCTATTTAATAGGATTGAATTTATTTATTTTTATTTATCTAATTTTTAGATCTGATAATATATATTAAAATATTTAATAAGTTTTAAAATATTACTTATATTTTCTGTTATTGGATGAGATATTGCAGATACATATATGTGTATTCTGAGGGAAGAAGGCAAGTTAGTTGATATTAGGAGGTGAGAGAGCGTATTATTGATATAAAAATATGTAAACAATACGTACATAGGAAGAATATCGCCCTTTAATTGATCTCGCAGGTATGGAGATCGCTTGGATCGCTTATTATTTGGTTGAGAATCTTCCTTATTTATTACGACAATAATAACAATAGTAATTTTTATTTTCTTGTTCATATTTTATAGACATTTTAAAATTATTGTAAACAAGCATGTATGCCCGCATCATTTGCCGGCCAAAAATGCCGAACAGCTTATGAAATCAGCTGTCACACTTGAAAAGATTAAACACTTTCTTCCGCTGCGAAACGTTTCACTGTCTGGATACTGTACTTAAAGCAAATTGTTGCACAGCGCAATAGATAGTAGAAAACAAGATGGACATACAGTCGGGTGTCCCGACAGTAGAATACCATGTACCATTACAAGGCGCGTCCCAAAATTATATAAAAGAAAGAGAATAAGAATAAAAAACTGAGACAAATTTACATATAATGCAAATGTCTTCCCATTCAAGAGCAAAGTCGATAGCTCAGTGGGTAAAGCTACACATACATTTTTGTAAGCAATTGGCCTGGGTTCGAATCAACCGCAGGTATAAGGAATTTTTTTATTTTCAAAACATTAAGTATAGTTCTTTGCTTGCATTTTTGTATTTCTTAGTATTAAATACTGTAATTATTTTCGATGTACTGGAAAAAATAAAAAAAAAAAATAAAAAAAAAAAAAGTTTTCACTCGTCGCCGACGGGATTCGAACCCGTGACAACTAACATTTGAAAAAGACTTCAGCTTAGCCAGCTGCGCCACCAACCAATTCAAAATGAGTAACCTTATTTTCATAGTAATATGAACATAAGTAAAATGTTTAATGAACGTTTTGATTTATTTGGAGCCCTCTGCCTGGGCTGCCTCTTGTACACGTAATGTGTATAAAGTAAAAAGCCTATATCTCCGCTATTTATGGCATGATCGCAATAAAATGTGGACAGTCTGTGTATTTTGATAAAATGCATTAAGCTTTTTAATATGGTTTACATAGCTTTATAAATTTCGGAGCTATACGTTTTTTTCAAATAGCTCCTCCAAAAAGGGGAGCAGCAAAAATTTAAAACAAACTTGATCTGCGTGCAGATATAAGAAGTCTAAATCCAAAGTTTGGTGTCTCTTGTAGTATGTGCATATATCGAGGGTACACTGTACCCCTAAAAACATAGCAACACTAAGTTGCATTATGTAAACAAACAAATTCAAGTGGACTAAAAAAGTCTCACGCTGATAGCGGCATTACGCTAAGTCAGCATTCCCACGCTGACTGTATATATATATATACATATGCCCATACGACACCTGCTCTTGAACATATACATAAGATATACATATGCGGCAGCGCCTCTGCTGTGGTCAACGGCAGCGCAGTCGCCAGCAACAACTTCTCTTTGTAATAAATAAATCAATCTTAATGCAAACCACGAAGAGCATGGATGTGTCCCCTTTTATTAATGCTCACTAACAGGTACTGGGCAGTAGTTAACACATGGCGACCGTGACAATGAATCTAACAAAAACAAGTGGAGGTTGCACTCCGGGAATGCAGGCCGAAGTGAAAACATGCGAAATATACTAAGAAAGGCTATGTAAACTCCATATACAGTGGCTCCAACGAATAATCGGACATAAGCTTGTGTAAAACAAAAGTGCTTCAAAATTTAAAATTAGTAAGCTGTCGAACTGTACCGCTTTCATCCGAGTTGTGAAACATCGCATAGAGCACTCGTAAAGCCAACGTCATCAAGTAAAATGCGCAACATTCTCTAGTGGCTAAACTAAACCGAAAATAATAAAACCAACAACTGTGGTGCGCAGAGCCGCACACTACAGCAACGCGGGAACGAAAACGAGTCACCGGTATAAACCAGCGGTGAGCATGGTGCCGCTCACTGCTGCTACGAGGGAATGACGACAGGCCCGACATTTGAAAACCCAGCTCCTGTCGAGCAAAGGGATTTGCCCAGCCTTCAAGAGGCCATAGAGGCAGATCCAACCGCGGGACCAAAGCCCTTGACTGTCGCCGAGTACAAGGCACGGACAGCAGCGAGGGAGCAGCCACCGAAGAATAAGCGTGGTGGCCGCAGAGTAAAACTACTAAGCGCAAGACGCTTAAACATCGAGTTGCTAAAGACGGCAACCAACGAGGAAGACCGGCAGCGCTACAAAGAGCGCCTACAACACATCAACATTCAACTTTGCGGTGCGAAGTAACGCGGCGGGCTGCGTTAATCGCCATAGCCCCACCCGCCTCAATATATTTTAAGTTGCCGATGCGGTCTCCGCTGCAACAAAAACTTACTAACCAAATAGGGCACATCAATCATTACTAACACATTGCACTCAGTCTTAAACTTATTATAAGTAAAAATCTTGTAAACTTGCAAATTGCCACCTATGTAAACTGAGAGTAATGAATTCATCCATTTATTAGGGAATTGATATTAATTATTTCAATTTTAATATATTTTCAAGATATATCTATGTCTTTATTTTAAACAAGATCGCGATGGGTAGCACAAGTTCAAAAGCGGACGATAACACCGCAAATGTAGTAAATACTGTAGAAGTCGTGGACACCACGCCACATTTAGAAGCCCAGTATCTATTACTGTTGATTTTAGTAATCATCTCAGCCCTCAACTTAGCTTTAAAGCTATATTTGCTACATAAGAGGTCATTAAAAAAGACCTATATGAGTCGAGCCAACGATCTCGATAAGATATAATAACAAATTATGTTATTTATATCCGGTTCCACTTATAGGACTTTTGTAAAACAAGCTTAAAATTCTAGTTCAATATTCACGACCCTAGCTCTTTTCTAAGATTTTGCTTTAATTTCCAAACATCTGAATAAACATCTTTATATGAATAATTATCAAATGTAATTCACCTGTACTCTGGTGCGATTATATCGCTAAAATGTACATACATGGAATGGCTAAATCTAGCAACAGAAATAAATAACATTAGAGATGCTTTTGATAAATCATATAAATGCATCAATAAAACCGCGCCGATAAAAACTCAGACGCTAATATCTCATATAAAGGTATTAATAACTCAATACAATGCGTTACGAAACCTTATATTAATATACAAAGACAAGCTCACTGAAAAACATAAAGCTCAATGCTTAAAAGTTCAGAGCTCATTCGGTAAGAGATTACATAATACTAGTGTTAGACACAATATTATAATAAACATCCCAACCGATATTTCTGAAATAGCGGAATTCGACGAAAGCCAGATAAAAGACCTGGACGAGTCACAACCGCAAGAGGATTTAGATATCGAAAGCGATATCGAATCTATAGAAGAAATTAAAATAAACATAAGGCAACCAATAACACAGCCAGTAACAGTAAATATGGCTAATACAGTGGAAGCTCAGAGGGCATACCTTAAACAGGTGTCCTCAACAATACCTGAATTTGATGGTAAGAAACTCCATCTAAACAGGTTTTTGACCGCTTTAAGGCTGACAGATCTAACTAAAGGAGATCAGGAAGCTTTAGCCGTAGAGGTCATAAAGACCAAAATTATTGGCCCACTGACTTACTGACACGCTACAACAATACAGGCAATAATTACCATATTGCAGGCAAACGTAAAAGGCGAATCGCCAGATGTTATAAAAGCCAAATTATTGAATACGCAACAAAGAGGCAAGACCGCGTCTCAGTATGCTACTGAAATAGACAATATGCGTAAGCAGCTTGAAGCAGCGTACATAGACGACGGATTAGACGCCGACAATGCCGACAAATTTGCGACAAAAGAGTCGATATCGGCAATGACTAAGAATTGTACCAACGAATCGCTCAAGATGATCTTGACAGCGGGTACATTCAGTACATTCAATGATGCAATGGAAAAATATATCCATTGCAGTACTGAAATTACAGGCAATTCCAACACCGTCTTATTCTATAACGGGAATAATAGACGAGGTTATAATAATGCCAACTACCGAGGTAGAGGCAGGAATCACTACAACTAAAATTATAACCAAGGTTATAATAACAATAACAATAGTGGTCGCGGAAACAACCGTGGCCGCGGTAACAACCGAGGTGGAGGTAACCGAAGGGGATACCAAAACCAAAACACCCGATATCAGAACAACAACAATAATAACCAACAAGTACGCAATGTACAATCGGAAAACCAACAAACCCCCTTAAGCAACCGACAGTAAAATTATTTACATTAAAAATTAACCTGAGCATTTTTATAAAAGTACAACACCATACAACAAATACACATTTAATTCTGTTAATAGATACAGGCGCAGATATTTCATTGCTTAAAAATAAAGCAAATGAATACACTGCCTTAAACTTCAGTAATATATCAAATATTACAGGTATTGGGCAAGGAACCATACAGTCTATAGGCTCAATCGATCTTGACCTACGTATGCAGGATGTTCTCGTACCGCATGAGTTTCATGTAGTACCCGAGGATTTTCCTATACCATGCGATGGCATAATCGGTTTAGATTTTATAAAAAAATATAATTGTATATTAAAATTTCAGAAAACACAAGACTGGTTCATAATAAGACCCGATAATTTTCATAAGCAAATTAATATCCCAATTCAACATAGTGTAGACTCAAACACATTATTATTGCCAGCTAGATCAGAAGTAATTAGACAAGTCAAATTACTCACTAGCGAAAAACCGGTTGTAGTCCCAAACCAAGAGCTACAACCGGGCATAATAATAGCTAGCACAATTGTCGATAGTGAAAATGCATTCGTTCGCATAATAAATACAAATACAAAAGACGCTATAATAAATAGTGCAGACATAAAGAGCGAATCAATGCATGACTACGACATTTTCACATCCGACTCACAGCAAAACAATAGGAGCAAAGAAGTTTTACAAAAATTAAGATTTCCAAAACAATTTGATGAGGTTCTTACAGACTTGTGTACGAAATTTAGCGATATTTTTGGTTTGGAAACAGAACCAATATCAGCTAACAACTTTTATAAACAAAAGCTCAGGCTAGGAGATAAGACACCGGTCTATATTAAAAACTATCGCACGCCAGAAAGCCAGAAATTAGAAATTGCCAAACAAGTTAAAAAACTGATAGACGATGGAATTGCAGAACCATCAATATCAGAATATAACAGCCCATTACTATTGGTTCCAAAGAAACCACTTCCGAACTCAACGGAAAAAAGATGGCGATTAGCAGTAGACTATCGTCAAATAAATAAAAAATTGCTAGCAGACAAGTTCCCACTTCCAAGAATAGAAGACATTCTTGACCAATTAGGACGAGCAAAATATTTTTCATGTCTCGACCTAATGTCTGGATTCCACCAGATAGAACTTGAAAACAAATATAGGGATATTACTTCATTTTCAACAGCCAATGGCTCTTATCGCTTCACGCGATTACCATACGGACTGAAAGTTGCACCAAACTCTTTTCAGCGTATGATGACACTTGCATTTTCTGGTCTTGAACCATCGCAAGCATTCTTATATATGGATGATTTAGTCGTAATAGGTTGTTCAGAAAAGCATATGCTTAAAAACTTAACCAAAGTATTTGAGCTATGCAGAGAACACAATTTAAAACTACATCCTGAGAAATGTTCTTTCTTTCTGAGAGAGGTCACATTTTTGGGTCATAAATGCACTGATCAAGGCATTCTCCCAGATGACACCAAATACGAAGTAATAGAAAAATATCCCATACCAGCAGATGCAGATAGTGCTAGACGTTTCGTAGCCTTCTGTAACTACTATAGACGTTTCATTAAAAATTGTTCTAATCATGCACGCCACTTAACGAGGCTTAGTAAAAAGAATGTCCAATTTGAATGGACAGCAGAATGCAATAATGCATTCGAATACTTAAAAAAAGAATTAATGAAACCAACATTATTGCAGTACCCAGATTTTAGCAAAGAATTTTGCATAACAACCGATGCCAGTAAACAGGCATGCGGAGCGGTACTAACTCAAGAACATAATGGCAAACAACTTCCAGTGGCATACGCTTCAAGAATGTTCACCCAAGGTGAAAGTAATAAGTCCACTACAGAACAAGAACTAGCAGCCATTCATTGGGCAATTAATCACTTCCGACCATATATATATGGAAAACACTTTGTGGTAAAAAGCGATCATAGACCATTATCATATCTATTTTCAATGAAAAATCCAAGCTCAAAACTAACACGTATGAGGCTGGATTTAGAGGAATACGATTTTACGGTTGAATATCTTAAGGGGAAAGATAATCACATTGCGGACGCATTGTCACGCATAACAATACAAGACTTAAAAACAATAAACAGACAAGTACTAAAAGTTACTACAAGGTCTGAAAATAGAAAGGAAAGTCAAAAAATTGCCAATACAAGTATGAAAAACAAAAATGAGCAATTAATTGAAAAGCCCAGAATCTATGAAGTCGTCAATAATAATGACACAAAGAAACATGTTTTAATCAAAATAGATAAACATAAGTGTTTATTAAAACGAGGAAAAACAATTGTTTCACGTTTTGATGTTAATGATTTGTATTCTAATGAAACATTTGACCTAAGTCAATTCTTTCAAAGGCTTACTTCAAAAGCCGGAATGCATAAAATAACAAAAATGCGAATATCAGCAAGTGAACAAATATTCGAATTTGTATCACTAAATGAATTTAAAATACAGGGCAATCGAGTACTCGAAAAAGTAGAACTAGCTATTCTACAAAAGGTGATAATCATAGATCAAAAAGACGAAGCTCAAATTAATCATATCTTGAAAAAATTCCATGACGATCCTATAGAAGGAGGTCACACTGGTATCGCGCGAACCCAGTTAAAAATCAAAAGATTTTATTATTGGCCCCAAATGACTAAGACAATTGCAAAGTATGTAAAGACTTGTTTAAAATGCCAACAAGCCAAAACAACAAAACATACCAAAACTCCATTGATATTGACACCAACCCCAGCAACAGCATTTGATACTGTTTTAATTGATACCATTGGTCCGTTACCGAAATCGGAAGATGGAAATGAGTATGCAGTTACAATCATATGCGATCTAACAAAATTTTTAGTCACTATTCCAACACAGAATAAAAGTGCTAAAACAGTTGCCAAAGCTATATTTGAATCATTTGTATTGAAGTACGGTCCAATGAAGACGTTCATTACGGATCAAGGTACAGAATACAAAAATTCACTTATAAATGAATTATGGAAATACATGCATATAGAATATCTAACATCTAGTGCTCACCACCATCAAACCTTAGGAACCATAGAAAGAAGTCACCGAACTTTCAACGAATACATACGTTCATATATATCAGTTGACAAAAGTGATTGGGACATTTGGTTACCATATTTCACTTATTGCTTCAACACAACACCATCAGTAGTACATGACTACTGCCCATATGAACTAGTATTCGGCAGATTACCCAGACAATTCAAAGATTTTTCAAAAATAAACCATATTGACCCTATATACAACATAGAAGATTATTCCAAAGAACTTAAATACAGACTAGAAATATCATACAACAGAGCCAGAAGAATGTTAGAAAAAGCAAAGGTAGAAAGAAAACTTAAATATGACAAACTTACAAATAATTTTGATTTAAAAATAGGAGATAAGGTACTACTTAAAAATGAAACAGGTCATAAGTTAGACAATAGGTACGAAGGTCCTTACGACGTACTAGATATAGGAGTAAATAATAATATAACTATTAAAAAAGGAAATAAGAAACAACAGATAGTACATAAAGACAGGTTAAAAAAACAAACATAAAAAAAAAAATGGTCTGATCAACCGAAAAAAAAAAATTATAATAAAAAGACATAAATATATTTAATTTAAATTTTTGTAATTTCAAAATTTTTACATAATTCATTTAAAAGTAAATATCATTATTCATTAATTATTATATAAGAATACAATTAAATCATAATTAATACACTTAATACAATTATATGCAAAAAAAAAAAAATGAAAAAAAAATGAAAAAAAAAAATATATATATATACATATATATATATGAAAATAACTTCATCCCATTACGTTATTTTTCAAAAGGAGGGAGGTGTAGTATGTGCATATATCGAGGGTACACTGTACCCCTAAAAACATAGCAACACTAAGTTGCATTATGTAAACAAACAAATTCAAGTGGACTAAAAAAGTCTCACGCTGATAGCGGCATTACGCTAAGTCAGCATTCCCACGCTGACTGTATATATATATATACATATGCCCATACGACACCTGCTCTTGAACATATACATAAGATATACATATGCGGCAGCGCCTCTGCTGTGGTCAACGGCAGCGCAGTCGCCAGCAACAATTATGTACTTAGCTTAAGTCAACTTCTCTTTGTAATAAATAAATCAATCTTAATGCAAACCACGAAGAGCATGGATGTGTCCCCTTTTATTAATGCTCACTAACAGGTACTGGGCAGTAGTTAACACACTCTAGCTCTTATAGTCTCTGAGATCTAGGCGTTCATACAGACAGACGGACAGACGGACAGACGGACGGACGGACGGACGGACGGACATAGCTATATCGACTCCTTTAGTGGTCCTGACCAATATTTAGGTAACTTTTGGGGGTCTGCCACGCCTCCTTCTGCCTGTTACAGAAAATCGCACTTGCACAAAACTATAATACCTTTGTACCTTTGGTACATGGTATAAAAAAACTATCGATGGTGGCGCAGAAGAGTAAATTTCGATACCTCGATAGTGCCATCAATTGTTTCCCAGCTCTACTGCATGTGCGTCAAATTAGCATCGGTGAGTTAGCGTCGAAATAGAACTGTGGGAAAATGGAACACGGAGAAATGTTTTATATTTTATTTATTTTGTAAATAAGGCACTAATTTGGACAAAATAAAATTTATAAATGCTAAAAAACGAACTTACTATTTTTTTTTACTGGGTTTGGGGGTATTTGACCTTTGGATCTATTAAAAAAAAAGTTCCGGAATACATGGTATGTCAGGATAAAGGATATTTATTGTAGTTTTGCTCTCGACGTTTTATTACTTGTATTACTTCACTTCGAATTACAGTGAACCATCCTCGGGCTCTGCCCCATACAAAAGAGGAAATCAGGAAAATAAAAAAACTATAGCTTAGCCGTGTTTCAAACCATTGCCATCAAATTTGAGATTTGGCAACTAATTATTATTTCAGAATTTCGGTTTGAATTTTTTGTTTAAACTCTGCAAGGGTATACAAACTTCGGTGAGCCGAAGTTAGCTTCCTTTCTTGTTTTTTGTTTAAACTCTGCAAGGGTATACAACTAAATCCTTTAGCTCACCGAAGTCAGCTTGCTTTCTTGTTTTTTCTTTTATTTTCCTGATTGTTCCTATGGAAGCTATAGGATATAGTCAGCCGATTTTCATGAAATTAAAATCGAAATTCTGGAATACTAAAATATGGGTAACTATCAAATTTGGTGCAAATATGTTGAAAACTGACAAAGTTATGGTTTTTTCTTTTATTTTCCTGATTGTTCCTATGGAAGCTATAGGATATAGTCAGCCGATTTTCATTAAATTAAAATCAAAATTCATGAATAATAAAATATGGCTAAATATCAAATTTGGTGAAAATATGTTGAAAACTGACAAAGTTATGGGTTTTTCTTTTATTTTCCTGATTGTTCCTATGGAAGCTATAGGATATAGTCAGCCGATTTTCATGAAATTAAAACCGAAATTCGGAAATAATACTAAATGGGCAAATATCAAATTTGGTGAAAATTGGTTGAAAACTGACAAAGTTATAATTGTTTTTTGAAAATTTTTTGGATCGTTCCTCTGGCAGCTATATGATATAGTCGCCCGATCCGGCCCGTTCCGACATATGTACGAGTGAGAGTATATAGAAGCCTAACTGCAAAGTTTCATTCAGATAGCTTTAAAACTGAGAGACTAGTTTGCGTAGAAACGAACAGACGGACAGACGGACATGGCTAGATCGACTCGGCTGTTGATCCTGATCAAGAATATATATACTTTAAAGGGTCGGAGATGCCTCCTTCACTGCGTTGCAAACTTTTGACTGAAACTATAATACCCTGCAAGGGTATAAAAATTGGTTGCCTGTAAAGTCGGTATACGGGCGAAAGTTTTACGTGACAACGACTTTGAGTGGTAAAATAATTTTAATGTGAATATTCATTTGTATAGTAGGAAGAAGGATGAAATAATAGTAACAATTTAAAACATGTATTTATACAAAGAATTAACATTTAAAACATTAATTTATACAAAGACGTGAATTGAATTGTTGCGATGGACAAAACTACCTTCACATTATCACTACGCAATCGTTTTACAATTAACTGGCAACGTGTAAACTTGTATGCAGGCGCCTAAGCGAAATAGAAGCGCAAGACATGAACCGGTGTGTATGCCTATCTCTCTCGCTCTGTCTCTCTCGCTCTTAGGCGTGCTAACTGTGCTGGAGTGGAAGGGACGCGTGCCTCTCACTCGCTCTCATTGTGAGCGCATAACGCGGAGCGTAACGCAGTTTTTTGAAGTGTTACCCGGCAAACCAATTTATAAGACGTTGTCACGTCAAAACTCTTTACAACTATTACAGGAAGTGTTCCAACTTGCACGGTATCTCATTCGATGGGGAAAACTATTCTCTAATTACTAATTAAATCTAATTGCGTTGGATTCGCTGCATTTTGAGAAATTCAAGTGTTTATTGTGTTATTTGAACCAAATAAGATAATCCAATTATTTAAACGGAATTTGACAAGGAACTTATGTAAAATTTATATATCCATTGGACAATGTGCCCACCACGCCCACCCATTCGCCCATTTATAGGGTATCAAAGTGAACAAATTTATTTAATTTTTTAGCTTTATTTTTATTGATTTGCTCAAATAAAAATATTTTGATAACCCAAAAAAAATATTTTACAACATTTTTTTTATAAATGTGCATTTTTTTTTATTTTTTGATCATTTTTATAATATTTTGTCTAACATTAAACCTTTTTTGGGAATTACTAATAGTTCAAGCATTTCTGTACTATAAACATTCCGCATCCTTCCGCGTTTTAAAATCATTCAAAACAAAAAACATTCAAAAATTCACGATTTTAAAGCTGCAAATATGATTGCGCGCTACGGGTACCCCGAAGCGTTTTCACCCATATTTCGCGTTTTTTGACCCTGAGTTGTTTCACTAAATTTGCTCCCAAAGGTGAAGTCGCAGCTCAACGCAGACTTTCTAAACGGATTCTGGTTCAGGAAAGATACATGGAACAGACCTATATAGTGTAGTTGAGTGATCCGTGGTGCCCTACAAGTTCTGGACTAATTTAGGTAGAAAAAGGTGTTAAAAATGGACACCTGGCAGGTAACGATTTACCTGTACCAGCCGAACCCAAACTGTCGTTTTTATACCCTTGCAGGGTATATTAGTTTCAGTCAAAAGTTTGCAACGCAGTGAAGGAAGCATCTCCGACCCTATAAAGTATATATATTCTAGATCAGGATCAACAGCCGAGTCGATCTCGCCATGTCCGTCTGTCCGGCTGTCCGTCTGTCCGTCTGTCCTTCTGTCCGTCTGTCCTTCTGTCCGTCTGTCCGTTTCTACGCAAACTAGTCTCTCAGTTTTAAAGCTATCTGAATGAAACTTTGCAGTTAGGCTTCTATATACTCTCACTCGTACTCATATCGGAACGGGCAGGATCGGACGACTATATCATATAGCTGCCAGAGGAACAATCCGAAAATTAAAAAAAAAAAAATATAACTTTGTCAGTTTTCAACCAATTTTCACCAAATTTGATATTTGCCCATGTAAAGTGTAAGAAGGCTTAGATGCCTGGCAAATAGTGCATAAACTATTTGCCTGTTTGTTGTCGCAACTAGCACTTGGAACTAGGTGGACGGTTTGGAGTGTGTGAGTGCATGAATTGTTCTAGGGGAACGGTTTGGTTGGTTGAGGGTCTGAAGACACAGCGACAGCCTCTGATGCATGAATAAAAGCTCTCGGGTTGGCGTTAGAACTCTTACTGACTTTATTAATGAAACTTAAACAATATATATAGGTACACAAATGCTTATGCTTACAGAAATAACGTATAAGAAAAGTGTGCGGTTACTTGTGAATGTGGGTTGTGTTGCGACCTGAGACTATTGCCCCAGTTCATTTCCTCGCCTCAGTTGACCATGCATATTCGCTTGACCTGGGAAATGATACTTTATTTACGATAAATGCAGGTCACTGTGACGAAGAGTTGTTACATAACGTGTATTGTGTTCTGAAATATTATTACTTATGACTACATACTGCTGCGACTGAACATTCTCCCGGCCGTTGAGCAAGTGTTCAACCTTCAATTACGTCGAACAAGAACCTTCGTGGGGTAGGTTCTGGTTGTGGTTCTTCCACGTTCTGCCGGGCTTCGGGTTTCCGGCATGTTGGTGTCCATTTGCCGATCGTTCGTCTGAAAACCCATGCAATGCCTAATAACATTGACATTGCTAAGGCCACATAAGCAGCTATTTGATGGTGCTGGGGAGTGTTGATTTGATTTTTCCAGGTGGTTTCTTTTAGTTTGGCCAGTTGGTGCTGCAAAGCGCCCAGTTCCTCCAAGTTGACTTCCTTGGCTGCCGTTCCTTGCAGTGGCTCAGGTGTGTTCTTAAGGTCCATCCTTGTGATGTTACCAAAACGAACATATGCCGCCCTTGTTTCGCTGACTACGGTGCTGAATGTGCTCACGCTAATTTTTGAATTGCGTGCAGTGCAGCCTGGGGCCAGTGATAGTAAGCCCGTTCCGTTGAGTTGGATTGTGAACGATGTTCCGCTGCACACCGCTTGAAGTTTAATTTGCCTGCGTGTGGCAAACATCCATCTGTTTCGCTGACGTGTTGCTGACCACCACAACTCGGCCCTCGACTGAGAGACCTCGCAGATAGTTTCCGTCTTATTGTTGAACAGCTGGAATTCACACCGGTTTTCCACGCTGAATGTGGCTTGGTGGTTGAAACAGATGTGTTCGTCGTGTGGCAGCTCTAGACACTGATTGAACTCCTCCTTGGTCAATCCCATGAACTGATCTCTATGGGCATTGACGGCTATGATTTCCGTTTGTAGCCAGAATCGTTGCCAGCTTCCGGCCTTCCACATCGGGATCGCCATGATGCTGAATATCTCCTGTTTTGTTACAGACACCAGTGGTAGCGATATTTTGAAAACGACGTGGCTGCTCGTTGTGGTCCCTTCGGCATGCATAATTTTATACAGCTGGATCACCTCAGCCGATGCTACCGGAAGAAGTTGATCCGGTGGAATGTGTTCCCGAATCTGATCTAGTTGCTCCCTCAGTTGCTTGGGAGACACTAGTATAGGACTGATGGTACGATGGCGCACGTCAGTGAGAACATTAGCTATCTCACTTTGCATTCGCTGCAATCCTGTTGCCACTAGAGTTAATTGAGCTGTCAGACTCATGAATGCTTGTTGTAAATGCTCGCCTTGGTACTTTCCCCTTTCCAGATTAATTGTACCTATTTGGCTGTCTAGTGTCTTGATCCGCTCGTTAGTGGCTGAGCTGCTCGTCCTGACTATGTTTATTGTCGCATCCAAGATTAATGTCTGGTTTTTCAAGAGCATCATTAGTACGTCTTCATTGGATTTGACCTCCTTGATCACCTTGGACATGTCATCGGCGTATCTTGAGTCTAAAACGCCGAATAGTGAGCTTGCTACATTTCCAACTATGTCCAGTGGTGCTCTTCGCTGCCGAGAATGATGGATCAATTCATTTCCTGATTGTAGTTCGCTGTACACATGTTGGAAATGCTCAGACACTGATCTACAAGCGTTGATGTTCCGTAGTTCGGAACATTTGTGTTTCAGCTCCGATATCCCGTTGGCCAAGATTCCCATGTCGCTCCAATATGGTTTCAAATCGTAATATACAATTATTTTCCATTCCGAGATTGCCATTCTGGATGTGCCGAGCCGTTCGTAGAATATTCCTGGCTGGCTTGCAAATGGCGTTATGTTGAATGCCTGTCCCATCGCTAACGGAAGGATCAGTAGCATTGCTACTAATGTTGGGAGGATTGGAAATGATGCTTTCCTTTTTGCGCAGGGCTCTCTTCTGCCTGCGCTGTGTCCGTGCTGCTGCTGTGCGGCCGTTTTGTGGCTACTTCTTCTGTTATCAGTGGTGCTAGACGAGTGACTGCCCTTTTGTAGATTCCTGATGCGGTCTTTACATCTACGACCCGTATTTGGTTATCCTTGCCTGGATATGTCTTCACTATCCGTCCCATTGACCAGCTCATTACCGGTACGTTGTCTTCCTTTACCAGTACTAGCAATCCTTCCTCGACATTCTGAGCCATAGTCTTCCACTTGGTGCGCATCTGGAGCTCTTGTAGGTATTCCGTGGACCACTGACTCCAGAATGATTGTTTGAGTTTGGACACAAGTTCCCATCTTCTGACCAACGATTTTTCTGGTCAGGCAAGATTTGCATCGGGCGGTGCCACTAAAGGTTCTCCAATTAAGAAATGGCCTGGTGTGAGCGCTGCAGTATCTGTTGGATCTGCTGACATCGGGGTGAGGGGTCTTGAATTGAGTATCGCCTCGACCTCAATGACCACCGTGTTGAGCTCTTTAAATGTTAAAGATGCTGTGGCCGTGACTGATACTAGCAGCCTTTTCGCTGATTTTACAGCAGCCTCCCATAATCCGCCAAACGACGGTGCTCGCGGTGGGATGAACTTGAACTCCACCTGCTGCTTATTGCATTGATTTATGGTCCTGCTCTGGGCTTGCTCTGTGAAAATTGTTTCCTCCAGTATTTTTAGCTGGTTGTTGGCACCAACAAAGTTCGTGGCGTTATCACAGTGAACGGTCCGACACTTTCCTCGTCGGCCCAAGAAACGCCGGAGAGCGGCTAGGAATGCGTCCGTTGTTAGATCGCTTACTAACTCCAGATGTACTGCCTTTGTTGCGAAACAGCAGAATACTGCAATGTATGCTTTATCTGGCCGTTTTCCACGGATTTTGTGGTGAATCCAAAAGGGGCCGCAATAGTCGACTCCTGAATTGGAGAACGGCCGCGCTTGTGTTACTCGATCCGCTGGCAAGTTACCCATGATTTGATGCATTAATTTGGGCCGTGCTCTTGTGCATTTGACGCAATTGTGGATGATGCTCCTGGCCATCGTCTTGTCATTCAGAATCCAGTACTGTTGTCTGGCTATGGCCCTCAATGCTTGTGCCCCGCAATGCATGTTTTCCTCATGCATTTCTCATAGCAGCATTTTCACAATCGTATCATTGTACGGGAGCAAGATTTGATGTTTGGCAGCATATGGAAGGTTGGATTCTTCCAATCTGCCTCCGACTCTAATGAGTGCATCAGTTCCTATTATTGGAGACAACGATATGACTGAGCTTTTCTTGTCCACTGCTTTGTGGATGCGAAGCTGTTTATACTCAGCACTGAATTCAGTTTTTTGAATCGTGCTGAAGATGATTGTTCTAGCCTGAGCCAGCTCGCCTGCACTTAGTGTGGTCGTTGGAGATCGGTTCGATCGGCTTACGACAAAAACGCATCATATATGCTACAATGCGTTGCAATTTGTGGAAGGAGTTGCTGTGCTTGCAATTGTATAACTCGCTTCCTAGTTGATCCTGGCAGACTGGCAAGCTGACTTGCTTTATTTTACGCTCCAGATCGATGGGATCAATGGTCGGTATTTTTGACCATTTGTCTCGAGAGCCGTGCAGAAACAGGGGGCCATATAGCCACAGGTTATGTTCTGCCAACTTGCTTGCGGCAATTCCTCTTGACAATACATCTGCTGGATTGTTTGCGGATGACACATGTCGCCATTGTGCTTGATGTGACACTGCTTGGATCTTTGCTATCCGATTGGCCACAAACGTGTGGTATGAGGATGCCGATGCATTTATCCAGGAAAGGACTACTGTTGAGTTAGTCCAGAAGTAACCCAATGCCTTCTCCTCAGGCAACCGTAGGTCCTTTCTGACTCTATGGGTCAATTCAGCTCCCAGGACTGCGGCACATAGTTCTAGCCGCGGTAACGTCTCCTTGGCGGATGGCGCCACTCTCGATTTTGAGCACAGCAGCCGAACTGATACTTGATTGCTTTCGTATGTTGCTCGGATATACACTGCCGCTCCATATGCTCGTTCCGAGGCATCCACAAACGTGTGCATCTCTTGCGTGACTGGCATTCTTCCCTCAAATATATGCCTTGGTATTTGCATGGTATTTAGAGCTTGCAAATCAGAACGATAGTTTTTCCTGTCCAGTTGAAGGTGCTGAGGTAACTCGTCGTCCCAGCCCATCTTTAATTCCCAAAGCGTTTGCATGAACATTTTCGCCTTGACGACCACCGGAGCAAATAATCCCAGAGGATCGAATATTTGTGAGGATTCTGAGCTGACCACCCGTTTTGTGATGGTTGCGGCTTCGCTTTTTTGAGATCGCCCACACAACTGATCCCTTTGAGGCATCCAAATTAATCCCAATGTCTTAACACTGTAATGCTGAAGTGTTTCATCTAAGTTGACGTTGGGTACAATATCTTCTCGTGGAATTTTGGTCAGTATTTCCTTGTTGTTTGAGCACCACTTCCGAAGCTTGAATCCGGACGGTAGCAGAATTTTGTTCAATTCCTGCTGAATCTGGATTGCCTCTGGAATGCTGTCTGCTCCTGTGAGACAGTCGTCCACATAGAAATCATGCTTGAGTATAGCTGACCCAAGTGGTAACTGTTTCTTATTCTTCTCTGCTAAATAATCCAAGCATTTTGTAGCAAGGAATGGCGCTGATGTGGTACCGTATGTGACGGTTTTTAGCCTGTAGAATTTCAGATCATCTGACGCCCTTTTTCGCCATACGATCATCTGATGAAACTGATTATCAGGATGCATCCATACTTGGCGATACATCTTCTCTATGTCCGCGGTAAATACGTATCTATGGGTGCGGAATCGCAGCAGAATGGCGAAAAGTTCGCTCTGTACCGTGGGTCCAGCATATAATATATCATTTAATGATTTATTACTTGACGTTTTGCAGGACGCATCGAACACTACCCGCAGTTTCGTGGTACTGCTTTCGGGCTTCAAAACACAGTGATGTGGAATGAAGTAATGATCCGATGGTATGTGTGAGGGAGGTACCAGCTTCATGTGTCCGAGACGTTCGTATTCTTCCATGAAGTCTACGTAGCCTTTCCAGACTTCTGGTGAAGTTCGTCGCTCCAGTGCCAAGAACCTATTGGTTGCTATTGTCTCCGATGCCCCTAGGGCTGACGTTTCCTCAGCAAATGGCAGCTTGACAATGAACTTCCCATCAATTGCGAATTTTAGATTTGCTGCAAAATGAGCTTCGCAGTGTGCTTCAGTTGGCGATCGAGCCTTATCTTTGGTGTCTAGAAATTCTAGTGTCCAAAATCGCTCTAACAGTGTGTCAACCTCCTCTTCAGTGGTTGCCGCCGCACACAGTGCTGCTGAATCGTGATCAGCAGAGATTCTTCCGGCCACAATCCATCCCAGCTTTGTATTCTGGAGGATTGGACCTTCTGGTCTTATCGTCATTTGATTTGGCAGTAGCAAAGAATAATAATGCTCTGCGCCGATAAGCATGTCAATTCTTCCTGGTTTGTCAAAATTTGGATCGGCCAAGATGACATTATTTGGAATGCGTATGTGGGATGTATTCAAATCATGAGCTGGTTGGTCAGCTATGATATGCGGCAGAACAAAGGCTTCTACCTGTTGAGTAAAATCGTTGTTCATTGATTTCATGAGCACATTTGCTCTGGCCCGACTTGTTTTCGGATTTCCTCCAATGCCCTCGATGCGTAATGATGCATTGTGTAGTTTCAGAGAGAGCTTGGAAGCCATTCGTTCAGAGATCAGATTGATTTGTGATCCTGAATCCAGCAAGGCTCGGAATGTGGCCACCTGCCCATTGCTTGCCTTTACCAATACCTTAACTGTGGCCAGCAAATTGTAGCTTTTGTTGCTTGCTGCTCCTACAGAAGGTGTTTGTGGATCTGTTGCCGCGCCTGATGAAGTCTCCAGGTGCAGCAATGTATGGTGCCTTTTATCGCATTTAAAGCACATACGGCCTCGGCAATCTTTTGCCTTGTGAGTACTGTTAAAACAGTTTACACACAGTTTTTGTTTTTGTACCCAGTTGAGTCGATCGGGTACCGTTTTGCTGCGGAAATCATCGCATTTGTATAGCGCATGATTCCGTTTGCAGAAAGGGCAGCTTGATTGCCTTCCTGCGCTAGCAGAAGTGCAAGATGGGTTCTTCTGTTCCCTTTTTTGCAGCTGACTGCGTTTTCCTGTTCCCAACACTCGACTTCGCTGGTCCAGAAAACTTAGCATCGTCTCGAGCCCTTGAAGCTCTCTTGAGCCATCTAATGATTGTTCGTACAGGGCTCTATTTGCCAGATCTAATTTTTGTTTTATGATCGCAATTATGATTGTATCCCAGCTGGATACATCAATGCCTAGTCCCTTTAATGATGCTAGAGACTCAATGGCTGTAATATACAGTTCCTTTAATGACTTTGGGTCGTCATTGTTTGTCTGTTGTTGCAGAAGACGATTGAGAATTGTATCTGCTACATGGCGGGGATTGTTATATGTGTCAACTAATATTTCCCATGCGCTCATGTAGTTCTCTGTTTTTAGATCGATATGCCTTATCAATCTCTCTGCCTCTCCAGTCACAGTGGTTTTCAGGTACCACATATTCTTGACTGTGGGCATGTTGGTATCGTGTATCATGCACTTGAATAAATCAAAAAATTGTGTCCATTTGAGTAGATACCCATCGAACTTGGGGAGGCTGACTCTGGGCAACTGCACATCTTCATTGTTTGATGTATTGGTTTGTGCCCCCAGGACTTTCTGTACTTCCTTCTCAAGTCGGATGAACGATTGCATGTCGTATCCTTCCTTGATCGGGTCTTCGTACTCTTCATGTATTGAGAAATGAATCTCTTGGTATTTAGTATTATTTCCGAATTTCGGGTTTAATTTCATGAAAATAGGCTGACTATATCATATAGCTTCCATAGGAACAATCAGGAAAATTATAACTTTGTCAGTTTTCAACCAATTTTCACCAAATTTGATATTTGCCCATTTAGTATTATTTCCGAATTTCGGTTTTAATTTCATGAAAATTGGCTGACTATATCATATAGCTTCCATAGGAACAATCAGGAAAATTATAACTTTGTCAGTTTTTAACCAATTTTCACCAAATTTGATATTTGCCCATTTAGTATTATTTCCGAATTTCGGTTGTAATTTCATGAAAATCGGCTGACTATACCCTATAGCTTCCATAGGAACAATCAGGAAAA
Organism: Drosophila anomelani; assembly: GCA_035045905.1. Lineage (NCBI taxonomy): Eukaryota > Metazoa > Arthropoda > Insecta > Diptera > Drosophilidae > Drosophila > Drosophila anomelani. Next base: position 107,379 of record JAWNOO010000045.1, read on the forward strand.
TAAAAGAAAAAACCATAACTTTGTCAGATTTCAACATATTTTTACCAAATTTGATATTTAGCCATATTTTTGTATTTCTGAATTTTGATTTTAATTTAATGAAAATCGGCTGACTATATCCTATAGCTTCCATAGGAACAATCAGGAAAATAAAAAAAACCATAGCTTAGCCTTGTTTCAAACCATTGCCATCAAATTTGATATTTGGCAACAAATTATTATTTCAGAATTCCGTTTTTAATTTTTTGTTTAAACTCTGCAAGGGTATAGGGATGCAAAAACATCGATGTCACTATCGATAGTATCGATGTTTTTAAAAAAGTCGGTACATCGATGTATTTTCCCCAACATCGATGTTTTTGCATCTCTTATTTTCACAAAAAAAAATCCACGCTACAGAAACACACAATTCTACCCAACGAATGGATCCGCTGCAGTATTGGAAGGTACATTTCTGATTTCGTTTTTATATTTATTGATGAATAACTCTATTTTCTTATAGGTAAACGAAGTCCAATTTGGCTCACTTGCGCAGTGCGCTTTCAAATACTTATGTGTTCCGGCCACCTCGACCGAATCGGAAAGGACATTCAGCAAAGCGGGGCAAATAGCCAATGATCGAAGATCTCGCCTTAAACCAAATGCCTTGAATATGCTCTTGTTTTTGAAACAAAATTAATGGCTTGTTGATTAATTTTAGTTCGTTTAAGTCTTATGAAATTTATATTGTTTTTGTTTAATTTTTATAATTTTTCTTAAGTTTATGAATTTGAAAGTTCAGTATTATTCTTATTTAATAAATACAAGCATAATAATATAATAAAACCATAATTTTATTGCAATTTGGAGCAAATTAAAGGAAATTTTAAAAATGAAAAATAGTTCGATGTTTTCAGCGATATATCGATGTTGAAAACATCGATGTACTGACCATCGATGTTTTTGCATCACTACAAGGGTATACAAACTTCGGTGAGCCGAAGTTAGCTTCCTTTCTTGTTTTTTGGTTAAATTTACAGTTTATGAATGTATCTATAATTAAAAACCAAAATCAGTCCGATCGTTTGTACAGTTTTTGTGTAATATTACCTGAAAGTCAACAAATTGCCCTTTTTTTTGTATGTTGCAAAAACGGAATTACCAGCCAGGTGTTCATTTTTAACACCTTTTTCCAACTTAAGTAGTCCAGAACTTCTAGGGCACCACGGAGCATTCAACTACACTATATACATATGTAGGTCTGTTGCGTGTATCTTTCCTGAACCAGAATCCGTTTAGAAAGTCTGCGTCTAGCTGCGACTCCACCTTTGGTAGCAAATTTAGTGAAACAACTCAGCGTCAAAAAACGCGAAATATGAGTGAAAACGCTTCAGGGGTACCCCTTGCGCGCAAGGCATTTGCAGCATTAAAATCGCGAATTTATTTGTTTTGAATGATTTTTAGACGCGGAAGGATGCGGAATCAAATGTTTATAATCCAAAAATGCTTAAGATATTAGAAATTCCCCCAATATAAGTTTATTGTTAGTCAAAATGTTAGAAAACTGATCCACAAATAAGAAATATCGAAATTAACAAAAAATTTGTTGTGAAATATTTTTTTTTTTTTTTTGGGGTTTTCAAAATATTTTTATTTGAACAAATCAATCAAAATATAGGGAGAAAATTAAATTAATTAAAAAAAAAAATTCGTTTTCTATGAGAAAATTCGATTTTTTTCACTTTGGGCGAATGGGTGGGCGTGGCACATTGTCCACTTGATATATAAATTTCACATCAATTCACTCTCAAATGCCGTTTAAATTATTGGATAATCTTATTTGGTTCAAAAGTTATGATTTTAACAACGGAAAATGAAAAAAGGCGCCACTGTGGGTTGTCTGGCCTTCTCGCGTCTCGATGAGCCGGTTCTGTAAAGAGAAAAAGGTGGGGGATTCAAAAGTCTTCCAAGGAAAGAGACGCGGCGGACTCGAAAGTCTTCAGTTTGCCAGAGAGAGAGATAGAGGGGGGGCTGGACTCGAAAGTCATCAGAGAGAGAGGGTGGGGCGATCGCTTTCTTCTTCTTGGTTTGAGATTAGTGTGCCCCTAGCCGCCAATGTGCCCCTATCTTGGCGCGCGCGCGAATTCAAGTTGTTGTCTTCTTCTTTTTTAAAGTACAGTATCCAGACAGTGAAACGTTTCGCAGCGGGACAAAGTGTTTAGCCGGCAAAAGATGCGGGCATACATGCTTGTTTTCAATATTTTTAAAATAAAAAATGAACAAGAAAATAAAAACTACTATTGCCATGGCAGTAATTATTGTCGTAATAGATACGGAAGATTCGTAACCAAATAAGAAGCAATCCAAGTATTGGGTGAGCGCATACCTGCGAGATCAATTGAAGGGCGATATTCTATCTATGTACCTATTGTTTACATATTTTTATATCAACAAGAAAGGAAGCTAACTTCGCCTCACCGAAGTTTGTATACCCTTGCAGAGTTTAAACAAAAAATTAAAAACGAAATTCTGAAATAATAATTTGTTGCCAAATCTCAAATTTGATGGCAATGGTTTGAAACACGGCTAAGCTATGGTTTTTTTTATTTTCCTGATTGTTCCTATGGAAGCTATAGGATATAGTCAGCCGATTTTCATGAAATTAAAATCAAAATTCAGAAATACTAAAATATGGGTAACTATCAAATTTGGTGAAAATATGTTGAAAACTGACAAAGTTATGAATTTTTCTTTTATTTTACTGATTGTTCCTATGTAAGCTATAGGATATAGTCAGCCGATTTTCATGAAATTAAAATCAAACTTCAGAAATACTAAAATATGGCTAAATATCAAATTTGGTGAAAATATGTTGAAATCTGACAAAGTTATGGTTTTTTCTTTTATTTTCCTGATTGTTCCTATGGAAGCTATATGATATAGTCAGCCGATTTTCATGAAATTAAAATCAAAATTCAGGAATAATAAAATATGGCTAAATATCAAATTTGGTGAAAATTGGTTGAAAACTGACAAAGTTATGGTTTTTTCTTTTATTTTCCTGATTGTTCCTATGGAAGCTATAGGATATAGTCAGCCGATTTTCATGAAATTAAAGCCGAAATTCGGAAATAATACTAAATTGGCAAATATCAAATTTGGTGAAAATTGGTTGAAAACTGACAAAGTTATAATTTTCCTGATTGTTCCTATGGAAGATATAGGATAAAGTCAGCCGATTTTCATGAAATTAAAACCGAAATTCGGAAATAATACTAAATGGGCAAATATTAAATTTGGTGAAAATTGGTTGAAAACTGACAAAGTTATAATTGTTTTTTGAAAATTTTTCGGATCGTTCCTCTGGCAGCTATATGATATAGTCGTTCGATCCGGCCCGTTCCGACATATGTACGAGTGAGAGTATATAGAAGCCTAACTGCAAAGTTTCATTCCGATAGCTTTAAAACTGAGGGACTAGTTTGCGTAGAAAAGGACAGACGGACATGGCGAGATCGACTCGGCTGTTGATCCTGATCTAGAATATATATACTTTATAGGGTCGGAGATGCTTCCTTCACTGCGTTGCAAACTTTTGACTGAAACTAATATACCCTGCAAGGGTATAATAAAACACTCTCTCACCTCCTAATATCGTGTCCTATCATCAACCAAAATGAACTTCCCTTCTTCCCTCAGAATACACCTATTTTTGCAAAATATCTCATCCAACACTAGAAAATATAAGAAATACTTTAAAACTTATTAAACATTTTAATATAAATTAGATGAATACAATTTAATATAAATTACATTTTAATATAAATTAGATGAATACAATTAATTGAATTCAATCATATTAAATAGTATGTAAACAAAGTAAAAACCAACTGAAAACAATACAGCTGAAGGTTCCAGACGCCATGGCTTTGTAGTAGATTTAATTTTGTAAACGATAATAATAATATATCAATAATTTACATTCTTATCATTATCTTTTGTTTGTTTTATAGTTAGTACATCTGCAACAAACTCCTGTGATGTTTTTTGGAAATTTAACGGATTTACGGAGCTAAAGAAGGTAGTCAAGAGAGGCAATCGAGGGGTCGAGAACAGCCTGTTTTATTAAATTTGCCATTCATTTTCGCAGCCCGCTCGAAATATACTAAAGAGTGCCCCATTCCATTTTAGTATATTTGTTTTCGTGTCAGGTTACCGGCCTTTAAAACGGCCGCTGACGAACAGCCGTTTTAAACTATTTCTCTCGCTCTCTCTCACTGCATAAAAACAGTTTTTTACTGTCTGGATACGGTGCCTAACTATTCGTGCGCAGCGCGCGTCACAATCACACTAGAGCTGTAAAAGAATCGATACTAGTATCGATGTATCGATGTTTCTATTTTTGGGTTAGTGTCGATTTATATTTTTGAGTATCGATATATCGTGCTCAACCATCACTAAGTACGAGAAAGCCGAATAAGAAGTAAGTAAAAATGGTTTTGTACAAATTTGTATTAAATTGTTCTGTTTTAAAGCTGTTGACAAATTCTAACTGCTGGTGTTGGTGGTACGAAGTGCGAAATTGACAGATATCTGATAGGTAATAAAAATAAACACATTTCAAAACGTGTAGCTATACTATAACAAATGTGTGCATGTGTGCCATGTGTAAGCCAAACATATTTGATAAACTCCTTTTTATAATCATAATATGTGATAATGTAAACTTGATCTCCCATGTATATTCTTGAAATATAATAAATTTAATGAAAAACAAGAAAGGAAGCTAACTTCGGCTCACCGAAGTTTGTATACCCTTGCAGAGTTTAAACAAAAAATTAAAAACAAAAATTCTGAAATAATAATTTGTTGCCAAATCCCAAATTTGATGGCAATGGTTTGAAACACGGCTAAGATATGGTTTTTTTATTTTCCTGATTGTTCCTATGGAAGCTATAGCATATAGTCAGCCGATTTTCATGAAATTAAAATAAAAATTCAGAAATACTAAAATATGGGTAACTATCAAATTTGGTGAAAATATGTTGAAAACTGACAAAGTTATGAATTTTTCTTTTATTTTCCTGATTGTTCCTATGGAAGCTATAGGATATAGTCAGCCGATTTTCATGAAATTAAAATCAAAATTCAGGAATAATAAAATATGGCTAAATATCAAATTTGGTGAAAATTGGTTGAAAACTGACAAAGTTATAATTTTTTTTCGTAGATTTTTCCGATTGTTCCTATGGCAGCTATATGATATAGTCGTCCGATCCGGCCCGTTCCGACATATGTACGAGTGAGAGTATATAGAAGCCTAACTGCAAAGTTTCATTCAGATAGCTTTAAAACTGAGGGACTAGTTTGCGTAGAAACGGACAGACGGACAGACGGACAGACGGACAGAAGGACAGACGGACAGACGGACATGGCTAGATCGACTCGGCTGTTGATCCTGATCAAGAATATATATACTCTATAGGGTCGGAGATGCCTCCTTCACTGCGTTGCAAACTTTTGACTGAAACTAATATACCCTGCAAGGGTATAAACATAACTGTTATGGTTTCTTTTTGTTTATTACCTAAAAAATACGATATATCGCATTACATCGATGTTTTAAAATATCAATATCGAAAGTATCGATGTATTCAAATATCGATGTTTTTACAGCTCTACCGGATGAGTCGGTGACCAGGAAGAAGCCGGAAGGACCGTCTGCCAAGGGGAATCCAGCAATATGATGCGGATTCCAGGAAGGGAGGGTGCGGCGAGGGGTGATAACAGCCATGCCCCGAGCCTATATCTCGGAAGGTAATCGTTAATTGTGCAGTTGATGTTATTATAGTTTCGATGTTGTTTACCTTTTTTTTGTTGTTTGTGGATGCGATTATGGTGCGACCTGTGGGCAGAAGGAAAAAAACCCCTCCTGAGGTGACTGGCTAGCCGGCCTTGCCCCATCAAAAATAGTAGGTCGTAACACAGCTACTTACATAAAGCGCTACGAAGCCAACTTGAACAATGACGCCGTTATGCACATAGATGCGTAATGCGAATGAGCGAGACGGCAGCTTGCAACTCTTTATGATATTGATCGCTTGTGGCTATGCTACCGCCAGGTAATCGTAACGCATAGCTCGAAGTTAGACCAGCCGCCTTCGAAAATGGTGGGCGAGCGCTTGAATCCTAATTTTTATTATTTCATTTTTTTTAATAATTTTTTTTTTTTTATATTGTTTTATCAGAGTAACATTATAAAATATAGATTATTATTTGCAATTGATTGCAAATATAAAATTTACATATTACTAATAGGGAAACAGCCACTATATTCTGTGCGAACTCTTTTTTAGAATTCTGCATATCAAACCATAATTTCATATAATTATTTGCTATTTCACTTCGTGTTAAAAAAAAAATATCCCGAAAGGGAAGTCTCCCTATGAGTGAAGCGCACTGAATTTCACTGTAAGCGGAGCTGCGTTGCATTTATGTCAGTGGTCGGCACTATCACAATTGCAATCCAAAATTGCATATGTGTGAGTGAATAAATGACTTCTATGGCCAGATATGATAATATAACTATATAATAATATAGCTAGCATTTGGTTTTCTATGCTAAATCAATAGCTCTTACTATAAAAATAGCTATTTTCCGCTAAAAGTGGCTAGATTTAGCCAGAGCAATGTAACTGATGCTTTGAGCGTACTGTCTGTGTGCTGGCAGCGCTGCCGGCAGAGGCTCTTCCAACCACATGTGGTTGCGACGCTCCGACCTCTGATTTATGTACATGAAGACACCTTTTAGAACTAGGGATCATATAAAATGCCATACCTGCTGCACACAGTTTTCTATGGTGAGCAGCGCTCGGCATGAAGCGAAGTCTGACTGGGCGATCCTACCCTTATCAATAAATCGATTGTCTGTCTAGCCCTTCCCGATTGGAAATGCAACACATTTACATCCATGCACACTGTTGGGAGCATGTGCTCGTTATTTTAGAAACACGGTTTAAAGAATATCCAATTCCTTGTCTTAAAATATATTTTAATATAGTGCCAACATAATCTGCCGCAATCAGCGTTTTTTCTACATTTAAGCATTCAAAATAGTTGGTTATACGTTTTGTATGAGCCACAAGTGTTTAAACAGCTGTTGTCGGATGGAAGATGGAGATGTAGCTCTGTGGGAATTAGAGATCTACATCTTCAAAGAAATCCTAACTGTTTCACACGGGTGGACTGTGTGGAAAGACATTATTACAAAATAAAGAGTGTGTTAATGCTCTCAAAACTGGTTTTAAACACGACATACGATATACCAATACTAATACTTTATTAAATCGTTTTCTCACGTGCATTTATATATTGAGAATGTAGTTCAAATGTGAACAATGCATTAAATTGGTAATACAACTTTTTTAATTAGATCTGTTTGCTGTTATCTTGACCTACATTAAGTACTTTATATTTTGTGTTTTAAGGAATATCGTTTTAGCGGCTGAAGTTGAATTTATAAAATAAATTATGGGTAGAAGGAAGTCAAAAAGGAAACCACCGCCAAAAAGAAAGAACATTGAACCACTAGATCAACAATTTAACTGTCCGTTCTGCAACCACGAAAAATCGTGTGAAGTTAAAATGTAAATAAAATTTGTATTTATTTGAACCTTTGATTGGAATAGTTTAAGACGAGGTGCTTTTGTTTTGCAAGATGGAATATGGTCTTGTATTTTAAGGATATGACTTACCGTGTCTTAATATTTTAATAACGATTATTACACTTATATCTTATTTGTACAAAAGTACACTAATATTGATTATTTATTTTTTGTTTAAATGTATGTGATCCATTGGTTTTCGATGCGCTGAACTTTATTCCGGTCTTATAAAATGTCCCTTACGTCAGATTTGGGGGATTTTCAACTTAAAAGTGCATAAAATGTTTTGAGGTGCTTTAACTTCAATAATAATTTTTATACCCTTGTAGGATATTATAATTTCAGTCAGAAGTTTGCAACGCAGTGAAGGAGACATCTCCGACCCTATAAAGTAAAAATAAATAACTCCTCTAACACACTTCAATCCTCAACACAACATGATTTTATTGCTGGCTTGCTCCACATTTCGCTGTCTCAAGTCAACCATTTACGAAATTCCTTAGAGCGCTTGCTTGATCTTTGTTTTGTCTCTGATCCGGCAAGTGTTAGTTTGGCAAGGGTCGCGCCTTTGACCCAACCGGAAGATCTCTATCATCCTACTTTCGATGTGACACTCGACATTGGTGCTGATATACATAAAATTTCTGTTAGACCGGCTGAATACTTTTATTTCTGACTTTAACTGGTCTGACATGGCTGATGCCGTGGACATTTGTATACCCTTGCAGGGTATTATAATTTCAGTCAGAAGTTTGCAACGCAGTGAAGGAGACATTTCCGACCCTATTAAGTATATATATTCTTGATCAGAATCAACAGACGAGTCCATCTAGCCATGTCCGTCTTTCCGATTATACGCAAACTAGTCCCTCAGTTTTAAAGCTATCTGAATGAAACTTTGTAGTTAGTCTTCTATGTACTTTCACTCGTACATAAGTCGGAACGGGCCGAATCGGACGACTATATCATATAGCTGCCATAGGAACAATTTTTATCAAAGTTGAGATTTAGCCGTTTTTTATTATTCCTGAATTTAGCATGTTCGTCACGCACGCCCCTAAGTAGTCAACATTTTTGGCGTTCAAAAAGGAAAATAATTTTTTGATTTAATTTGTATTCTGCAAGAGTATAAAAATTTCGGTCAGCCGAAGTTAGCTTCCTTTCTTATTTACAATGCGATGAATTCATTCTTCTCGGAATGTGTTCCGTTATATTATCCCCCTATTTCAAATAAACCAAATAAACGTGGTTTACTAAAGAATTGAGTCGCTTGAAAAATGTCAAGTCAAGGTGTACACGAAATTTAAAAAAACCAATTCTGGTTCTGACCTCTCTAACTATATATCGGCTCGGTCAAACTTCACCGTACTCAACGCACAGTGTTACAAAAACTATTTGACTCGTTGCAGGGTCACATTTTCTCAGGATCCTAAACAGTTTTATAATTTTGTTAATACTAAACGTAAGGCGGTAACCCATCCTTCATCGCTTTCTTTTGAAAACGCAACTGTAAAGGGCGATTAGGCACTTGCCGATCTCTTTGCCCAGTTTTTTCAAACTACATACTCTACTTCCACTGACCTAAATCTTATACCTTGCCCAAATCGAACCTAATTTTCTGTCCATGTTTAAACGAAAGCTCTCTCTTCTTTTAGATCTTCATCGTGTAAAGCCAGTTTATTTGCCAGGTCCTGATGGAGTACCGGGCTGCGTGCTTAGGTATTGTGCCGATGCCCTGTGCTCACCCGCTCTGAAATTGTTTACCTTATCCTTAGAAACCTCGCACTTTCTCCTTATTTGGATGGAATCATTCATTATTCCTATCCACAAAAGTAACAAATCGGAGGCCAACAAGTACAGAGGAATCTCTAAACTTTCGTCCATCCCTAAACTTTTTGAAAATATTATTACTACACATTTGCGGCACCTTTATAGATCAGTAATTTCTCCAAGTCAGCATGGATTTGTTAAGTGAAGATCAACTACTACTAACCTTTTGGACTTCCTTCATCATAAGGGGCTTCAATAAGAACTCTCAAACAGATGTAATGTATACTGACTTCAGCAAAGCATTTTGATTCCGTTAATCATTCCCTTCTCTTCAGGAAATTCGATTTAATGGGATTTCCAATTGATCTTCTTAGGTGGAAATTTAGTTATCTGACTGGCAGGACGCAAAAAGTCCTCTTTAAAAACTATTTATCTAATGTTCTTCGGGTCACCTCTGGTGTCCCGCAAAGGAGCCACTTGGGTCCCTTATTGTTTACATTATTTATTAATGATCTGCCCGAAGTTCTGACAAACTCTAGACTACTCATGTACGCTGATGATGTCAGGCTTTGTGTGCAATACAAGGACGTCGCCTACCAGTCTGATTTACAAACAGATCTTGATAGCTTCCAAACCTGGTGGCGCATAAACCTATTAAACTTAAATGGCTCTTAATGCAAGCTAATGACAGGAGTTTTTTTTATAAATTAAACTGCATATGTATAAACTTTTATAGTACTATTTTTATTTTCTTTAATGTTTCAGGGACAAGGGCAGGAATACCGCAAAAATAACATGCAGAGTGTGTTTGGAAGACTATCAAACAGGAATAAACTTTCTTTCAGAACCTATAGATGTTTACAACGATTGGGTCGACGCCTGCGAAACTGCAAATTAAATATAGTTATATATAGCTTATATTTTTTTAGTTATAATGTATTTTGTGTAATAAAATATAATATTTAAACTCCACCGTGCAGTACCACATGTCATCAATAGGCCTCTGATTCTGTCGGGGGCTGGCAGGTGCGTTCCCAAATTTCCCAGGAAAAAGGCAAGAAAATAGGAAGTTGGTGATGACGATCCGTCTTCGTTCGGGTTGAGTGAAAAAAAACGTACAAGAAAACATGGCGACACGTACATTTTCCCCAGAGATGCCCCTCTGGCGATATTGCCTCTTTGTTCAGCATGAACGCCCGTAATGGCCAGATTGAGGGCCTTTACCAGAGAGATGTGGATGCGACTCACAAGACAGCACGGATCCACCAAGGCTAGGAAATCAAACACGGAGCTATATCAAAATATGAAAAATGAAGTCCTGTGGATTCGGATGATCACGAAACGTGGACGGAACAACGACGTTGGACGACACAACTTATGATTAGCAACGGAAGCAATGGAAGGACTAAGGTATTAAGGAGTCACTATGGTCACTGGGCCCGTCCATTGGGAGGCGAATCATTTTCGCCACTAGTCGCCCCGTGCTGTGAGCACGTCTGCTACTCTGACCTTGCCGTCGGCGCCCGGACAGACCAATTGGATACGCCCAAGCCGCCATTCGTTGGCTTGCAAGCTCTCCTCCTTGATCACAACCATGTCTCCCGCTTGGAGATCTCGCGATGGGAATTTCCATTTGTTTCTTTTGTGGAGCTCCTTCAGGTATTCCTCCTTCCAACGCACACAGAATTGCTGATGCAGGGCCTTCAACCTCCGCCACCGATTGGTGATGGAAATAGCATTTTCTTCAATCATAGGCTCCGATACCGCAAGAAGTGGTCCACCGATTAGAAAATGTCCGGGGCTAAGAGCCACAAGGTCAGTGGAATCTTTGGACATTGGTGAAATAGGCCTGGAGTTTAGACAGGCCTCAATTTTCCCAAGGAGGGTAGCCAGTTCTTTGAAGGTGTACTTCCCTGCGGCTGTGTGCTTAGAGAAAGGAGCCATGAAGCTTTTCCCACCCGCCTTCCAGAGCCCTATCATATGAGGCGCGCCAGGAGGGTTGAAATGCCAGGCCAAGTTCTGAAGGCTATGTTTGGACACCCACGGCGAGCCCTGGTACTAAACCAGACAAAAACGCAGACATATCCCTTTGTGATTTTGCAGGCTCGACCGACATAACTCTTGATGTCAAATGGTCCCGCGAAATCCATGCCCGTATGAGTGAGTGGCCTGGAGAAAGTGGATCTCGCCCGGGGCAAATCCCCCATCAACTGCTTCTGCAGGTTTTTCTTGTGGATGACAAAAACTCGGCACGAGTAAATTGTATGTTTCACCAACCTCTGAAGCTTGGGAATCCAGAATTTAGACCTAATTCGGTCATTAACTGATCCCCCCCATGCAAGGATATGCGATGGGTAAACAGGGCTTGTAGTTTCGCGAACCTACACCGTGCTGGGATGATGATAGGATGTTTCTCATCATAACTGAGCATGTCAGATGCTTGTAAACGGCCGCTTGCCCTCAAGACCCCCTTTATGTTAGGGAAGGGGTTTAGGTTAGAAATCGTGCTTGAGGATGGAATTTGCTGCTTGTTACTTAAGGCCTTATATTCGACGATTAACCGTTCTTGCATGTCAGACAATTCCGCCGAAGTGAGTGCTGTCGAAGGGGGTATATCTTCCTTTTGGCACCTTTTCGCAAAACGGATTACGTATGCCAGAACCCGCAGCGCCCTGTCGAAGGTTGAAAAACGCTCTAGGATATCCACTGCTGGCGGCACTGTGACACTGTGACATTTGATAGGCCGTTGCTCCATCTCGGTTTACGGATTAACCAATGGTTCACTCGGCCACTGCTCCTGCTTGAGTGGCAGCCAGTCCGGCCCGTGCCACCAAAGCGTGCTGTCTTTAAGTTCTTGGGGCGAGACACCCCGGCTTGCTAGATCAGCTGGATTGTCTTCGGATCGTACATGTCCCCATTTGCTTTTGTTGGTGCGTTGTTCGATCTTTGCGACCCTGTTGGCCACGAATGTCGTCCAGGTGCATGCTGGCTTACCTAGCCATGCAAGAACTATGGTCGAGTCGGTCCAATAAAAAATCTCATAAGCTGTAGGAGGCAATTCGGAAATTACGGATGCTGCTTGCTAAGTGAGCAGCACTGCTCCGCACAACTCCAGGCGGGGTATGGAGATGGACCTGACAGGAGCGACTCTGGTTTTGGATGCCAGCAAATGGACACAACGGCCGTCAGTCGTTTCGACTCTGACGAAAATGGCAGCCCCATACGCGTCCTGTAACGCATCGCAAAACGCATGGTACTGCACCTTGGCAGCAGCATGGAAACGCATCCATCTCGGAATACGAATTTCCCTCAGGGTCGGATACCCTTTCAAGAACTCTTGCCACTTGGTCACGAGGTCGGTGGGGAGCGGCTGATCGCAGCCCAGCTCCCGTAGCCAAATTTTCTTGGCTCGGATTACGGGATGCGATAACCATCCTGCCGGGTCGAACAGTTTGGCTATCTGGGATAAGACCTCTCGTTTGGTGTAGGCAGTTTGTAGGGGAATCACCATCGGAACATGTAGCTTTCCAACGGAGCCCCAGAGTTGTCGCGGTGCTCGCATCTTCCAGCTCAAGGATGTCTGCACTGACCAAATGTTCCCTTGGAATCGCTTGTAGGAGTCTCCTTTCGTTGGAGGTCCATTTGCGCAGTGGAAAACCGGCACTCTCGAGCGCCAGCCGAAGCTCTCTAATGGCTAAAACTGCCGACTGCTGAGTGTGAGCCCCTGCGAGCACATCGTCGACGTACATAAAGTTCGAGATTATGTCTCTGGCCGAAGGATATTGACCTCGGATGTCCTGAGCCAACTGCTGTAGCACTCTGATGGCCAGGAAGGGCGCAAAGCTTACGCCGAAAGTGACTATGTCGAGTTTATAGTCACAGAGCTCACCGTCTTTGTTGCGGAATAAGATTCTCTGAATCGCGTGTGATCAGGATTGACCCGAATTTGCCGGTACATCTTGGTGATGTCCGCATTAAAAACATACTTAAAAAAACGCCATTTTAGAATCTGAATAGTCAGATCGGACTGTAGTACCGGCCCCGCATGAAGGATATCATTGAGGCTGTTCCCGTTTGATGAGGGATTGGAAGCATTGAACACGACGCGAACTTTCGTCGTGGTGCTATCTGGTTTGAAGACCGCGTGATGAGGCAGATAAAAACTGCTGGAGTCGTTAGGAGAGACTTGGTGCATATGACCTAAATCTAAATACTCTTGAATGACTGAGTCGAATTGCTCCTTCAATGGAAGATCTTTACGTAGTCGAATTTCGTTTCGGAGGAACTGCGCCAGTGCGATGGGTCTGGAATGACCCAGCTTAACGTTCTCCGGCTCTTTAAAGGGCAACGAAACAACATACCTTCCATCCTCGTTTCTTTTGGTAGATCGGATAAAGTTCTCCTCGCAAACCGAGGTGGATTCCTTTACCAGCTTCACTGGAACATCCTCCACCTCCCAAAATTTTGTGAGGATGCTGTCTAGCTTGGACTCGGTGACTGCTAATCGGGCTGAAAAGAAGGAGCAGATTCTGCTTGTGGGACTCGTTGTAATAGGACCGCAAAGAATCCACCCGAATATGGTCTCTTGACCCAGGAGTGTTCCGCAAATATTGGAATGGGAGCCGCTAAGAACGATCGATGGCAGGATATCGGCACCAATAAGCACGTTAATCTGCGAGCTTCAGAAGAAACTCTGCTAGTTGCAACGGTGGAAGAATGAGTCCTCTGGTAGAGTGTAGGATGGGAGATTCCCAGCTAGCTGTGGTAACACATATGCACAGGTCTCAATCTGGATATGGGGCTTGACGGGAGAACCTATGCTGAGTTGACACCGCCTACGGGGCTGAGCTGCAACGGAACGGTTGACTCCGGAAACTTGAGCTTGGATAGCCTCATAAGGCAACTTAATTAGGTTGAAAAACCGTTCTGAGATAAAGGTTGCCTCGGAACCTGAGTCGATGAGTGCCCGTGCTGAGTATTTGATGCCCAAATGGCAAACTTCTATTAACGCCGTACTCAGGAGGACCCCTTGCGTGTTAACGGCAAGAAACGTTTGCACATTCGATTGACCCGTCGATGGAGTGGACTGTATATGTTGCTGGACTGTTGTGGATGAGTGGGACTATTGGTCAGGTATAAACACTGACTAGACTGGCGGAGTGCCGCTGCGATGCAGGAGTGTATTGTGACGTCCACTGCAGGTATAGCAATTATGCGTGCTGTTGCAGTCCCTGAGCAGATGCGTTCTTGCGAAACAGTTTAAGCACAACTTCTGCTGTTTTACATGCTTCCCCCGATCTGCGACTGACATTCGTAAGAAAAGAGGACATACTCCGATTGGATGATTCGCTTGGGCACAGACTTTACAGGATTGTGGATTTACCGTAACTCTGTTTTCAAAGGTCTGGATTGACCGCGAGCTATTGTCAGCCCTCATTGCCCTGGATGGAGCACTCACGTTTGGCTTAAACTCTTTAATCGCCTCAAGCGTTCGATGACGATCCTGTAAGAAAACCTGGAATTCGGCCCAGAGTGGAATATCAGACTTGCTGAGAAGGACTGTTCCCATAGAGACAAAGTTAACTTTGGCAATTTGGAAGAGCATAGAAAAACGAGCAAGCAATTAGTGGTTTCTATCTTTGCTATTTGCAAGGCCGTTAAGCACCCTTGGATAGTGCTCTCTAAATGCTTCAAGGATTGGCCGCATTCCTGGGTAACAGAAGGTAAATTGAACAAAATCTTCAATTGGCTGTTGACCAGCAGCCTCTTATTCTCGAACCGATTCTGCAAGTTTTTCCACGCTGATTCAAACCCATAATTGGTTAACGGAGATAGGGCAACAATGGATTTGGCCTCGCCGCTAGTTTTCACATTGGGATGGAACAGTTTTTCGACTTCTGAAAGCCGAGGATTGCGTATATAGATGGCTGAAAAAAGGTCCGTAAGAGCGACATCCGCCCTAAGACGGCGTCCGATTGGCGGACTGAACAGACTGTGGCGCCCTTGAATCTTCAATGATCTCATTGAGGCTTGCTGCGCACCGCTCGTAAACGGTATAACAGTAGTCATACTTGGATTGCATGACTGTTATTTTGTCTTTGCAGTTTAAACTGACCAGAACTTCGGAGCACGTCTCGTATTCCTTTTTCACCTTGTCGCAGAGGGACCTGATCTGCTCGAGTCGAACCCTACTCGTGTGGATGGACGGACTTTTGTCAGCCGGGGTGTTGACCCTGGCTTCGAACTGACCCATCCTATCGGTTATGGTCATGTATTTTATCAAGGCCTTGTCTCCCTCAGCTTGAGCCATTCTTCCAGTTGCTCTAGTGACGTGGGGAGACACGACTGATTTTGCGGCTTTTGTGAATGGTGCAGACGATGGAACTTCGAGCGACGTGCTCGTAGATTTAATTGGAGTGGTGGTTGTCAATGGGCTTGTGCTCCGAGAGGGATTTTCGCTTTGGGAAGGCGCAGAGGATTCACTCGTTGCCATGACTCTGTGAGACGCCTCCGCCTTTGAAACGGTCAGAAGGGATTTTGGTTCCTCACCGTCGCCGATTCGCATGTTAAACTCTTGTTGGGGCCGCTGGATAAGCGCAAGAAAAACCGAGTTAATCGAAAAATTATGGTTATCGATTTGAAAGTGCAGGGACGCTGGATAAGCGTAAATAAACTTATAATAATCGAAAAGGCTGTTATTTATTCGGAAAAGTATGAGGGCGAGTATATTAATCGAAGAAAAGCTATTGGTTTCAAATCAATACGGGGGCGCTGGATGACGCGTTGGCACGGATGCACTCGATTTGAAAGATATGGGGGCGCTGGATAGCGCGTGGAAGAAATCAGTACACAATTGAAAACCCAACCCAAAAAAACGGCTCGTTAACCGACTGAGCCGCGTATGGTAATGGTGTTGCTACCTTGGCGGCCAATGCATATGTATCTATGCAGAATAAACAAACAAAAAATATTAAAAAGCTGTTTTTTTGTAATTTTGTTTGTTTTACTTTGTGTTAGGATGCGGCGACACTGTTAGCTGTCGATTGTCAATTGCCCGTCCAGCAATTTGTATGGATATGTGCATATATGTATGTATGTATATGCACGTATGATCGACCAGCTAGAGGAGGGAGTTAACTTTATTTATTCTTTTATTTTGTTATTGTGAAGTGAAACACCTGGATTGAAAATTACACATATATTTCTTGTGGATGGGATGTTTTGTTTTTCTTTTAAATGCCGCCGATTTGTCACCCAAAAGTCATGTACATATGTATGTTCATAAATCGGCAATGTACATATACATATGTGTATGAAATTTGTGTATGTACGTACTTATGTATGTTCACTAAGGAAATCGGTGTGGATGTATGGCTTTTTATGTATTCGGAAGTAAGCCTTCTTGGATATTGGCTGAGTTAGAACATATAGCCTTGGGAATATAGCCTTGTAAACACATGCATACGTACATATACTACTGCACAGGAGGCCACAAGTTTGTAGTGTGGTTTTAAATAAATTGGATTCAGCAATATATCTACATATATATGCATGTACATGTACATACATATATGGTGGGAATTTCGGCACCGTACTTATCTTGGCAAATGCTGGAATATCCGGCTCGAAGGACCAAACGGATTCTGTCGGGGGCCTGGCAGGTGCGATCCCAAATTTCCTAGGAAAAAGGCAAGAAAATAGGAAGTTAGTGATGATCCGTGATGACGATCCGTCTTCGTTCGGGTTTTATTATGAGTGAAAAAAACGTACAAGAAAACATGGCGACAGGTATTTTTTCCCCAGAGATGCTCCCCTGGCGATATTGCCCCTTTGTTCAGCATGAACAGCCTCTGTCATCAACGTGCCGACTGCGACGTCGCACAGTAGCGCCTTTTTTCATTTAGCGTTGCGAAAATCATAACTTTTGAACCAAATAAGATAATCCAATAATCCAATGGACAATGTGTCACACCCACCCATTCGCCCATTTATAGGGTATCAATGTAAAAAAATCTAAATTTCTCATAGAAAACGATTTAAAAAAAATTAATTTATTTTTGTAGCTTTATTTTTATTGATCTGCTAAATAAAAATTTTTTAAAAGTTTTATAACATATTAAATTTTTTTTTAATTTCGATTTTTTTTATTTGTTGATCATTTTTTTTACATTTTGAGTAAGAATAAACCAATATTGAGGGAATTTTAACTTGTGGTATCTTATTACTGAATGCTGATCATCCGATGATGATTCATTGATGGGGTGTGTGCATTTACACAATTGTATGGTAGCAGATTGTAATAATTAACCCTCCTTTCTTTTCAGCATTTCATCCTAACTGGAGCTCCAATACAGACAAGGGGCTGAGACGGGTCGTTTTTAACAGAATAATTACAAATACCCCTACGTGGATCGGCCTGGGCAGATCACCACTCCATCGATTTCAATTTTAAAGAATTTAGCTTAGATTAGGATAATTGTTTGCTTGTAACGAAGACCCTATATACTTCGTTAGTACGTCCTATATTGGAGTATGGCTCGTGCGTCTGGAGTCCTCAATACGGAGTCCATAGCAGCCGCATCGAATCTGTCCAAAAGAAGTTTTTACTTTTCGCCCTCTGGGGCCTACCCTGGGATGCTAACCTTAGATTACCGTCTTACTCTAGTAGACTTCTCCTAATTAATTTACCTTCTTTAACTAACCGTAGGACGATGCTTGGCGTCGTTTTTCTACATAAACTTATTCACGGCGATGTGGAGAGCCCCTACCTGCTTGGGCAGCTCAATTTCCATGTTCCCCGTCTTTCATCTAGAAATTTTATCCCCCTAGTAGTTAGGGAGGTGGGCCTCGTTAGGATTCGGACGAAAACAAAAAAAAAAATGATCTGAGTATTTAATTGGCGCAGCCGGTAGGATCAAATTTAAGGATACGCTATACAACTAGCTATTCAGATCAGCAAATTAAAACAGTGATTCAAAATTTGATCCGTAAAAGAATCTACGTGTGTATAGTGTTCAAACCGAAAAAAATCCCTTGCGTTCGGAAACAAAATTCAAATTCGGAAATTAATTAATTCTGAAAAAAAAAATATAAATTGAAACAAAGACATACAAACATAAAAAATGGCAGTAGCAGCGCAACTCTCTCAATCAACTAATGACATTGAACCCCACTCCCCGAGTGATAGTCGACAATGCATTGGAAGCTGTTATTCAGGCAGGAGCGACAACCTGGATGGAAATCCGAGAGGCCCTATCAACATCATTTAAGGATTACAGGCCCTATGTGACGCTGGTGAAACAACTGTAAGAGACTACATATCCCGGAAGCATCAGTAAGTTCATCCAATCTCTGGAGGCACAACATCGTAATATCTTTAATAAGTTAGAATTAGAAAGTAACCCTGTAAATAAAAGTAATTATTTTGAATAGTTAAAGAAGACCATCAAATTCACCATTGATAGAAAATTACCAGATAGACTATACATGTCGTTGGCTCGAAAGGAAATTGACACTATTCTAAAATTAAAACAAGATGGACATACAGTCGGGTGACCCGACAGTAGAATACCATGTACCATTACAAGGCGAGTCCCAAAATTATATAAAAGAAAGAGAATAAGAATAAAAAACTGAGACAAATTTACATATAATGCAAATGTCTTCCCATTCAAGAGCAAAGTCGATAGCTCAGTGGGTAAAGCTGCACATACATTTTTGTAAGCAATTGGCCTGGGTTCGAATCAAAGGCAGGCATAGTGAATTTTTTCATTTTCAAAACATTAAGTATAGTTCTTTGCTTGCATTTTTTTATTTCTTAGTATTAAATACTGTAATTATTTTGATTTACTGGAAAAAAAAAAATATATATTTGCTAAAAATAAAAAGTCTTCACTCGTCGCCGACGGGATTCGAACCCGTGACAACTAACATTTCAAAAAGACTTCAGCTTAGCCAGCTGCACCACCAACCAATTCAAAATGAGTAATCTTATTTTCATAGTAATGTGAACATAAGTAAAATGTTTAATGAACGTTTTGATTTATTTGGAGCCCTCTGTCTGGGCTGCTTCTTGTACACGTAATGTGTATAAAGTAAAAAGCCTATATCTCCTCTATTTATGGCACGATCGCAATAAAATTTAAACAATCTGTGTATTTTGATAAAATACATTAAACTTTTTCATATGGTTTACATAACTTTATAAATTTAGGAGCTATACGTTTTTAAAATAGCTCCTCCAAAAAGGGGAGCAGCAAAAATTTAAAACAAACTTGATCTGCGTGCAGATATAAGAAGTCTAAATCCAAAGTTTGGTGTCTCTAGCTCTTATAGTCTCTGAGATCTAGGCGTTCATACAGACAGAAGGACAGACAGACGGACGGACGGACAGACAACTCCTTTAGTGGTCCTGACCAATATTTATGTAACTTTTGGGGGTCTGCCACGCCTGTTACAGGCAATCGCACTGGCACAAAACTATAATACCTTTGGTACATGGTAGAACAAGCCACCATGGAGTTAGGCCTTTACGATGCAAATCCTGAAGACCTTTATTTACAAAAATCCCAAAGTTATAACCCAACTAACAACGGTCCTGTAAAGAGACAAAGGGAAAGCAATAGTGGGCAGAGCAGAATGGACGTAGACGTAAATTTTCATCAAACTGCCTCGGAAACCTCGGACACGGGAGAAGAGGAAGAGCCAGTCCATACGTAAACATCACTTATCAGAACAATCTTTACAAAGGTATGATTGACACAGGATCGTCCATCAACATAATTAGGGAAAATTTTGCAAATTTAAAAGAAAAAGAAGAAAATCTAACAGTGTATACAATTAAGGGCCCAATAAAATTAAACAAAAGCATAATAATGAAGCACAATGGTACATGTCCGTCCGAATAAAAATTCTATGTGCATAAATTTTCACACAATTACGATTTCTTGTTAGGTCGTCAATATTTAGAAGATACCAAAGCAAAGATTGACTATGAAAAGGAGACTGTAACTTTAGGTTCAAAGATCTATAGGTTCAGGTACGAGGAGAAAAAGGGCGAGACCGCATCAGCCAGATGCCTTGACCCAAAAAAAAAGGATGAGACCGCACCTTCAAAGTGCCTCAATCCAAAATCCAAAAAGGTTAAGACCGTAACAAATAAGAAAACTGGGAAGACCGCACCCTCAAAGTGCCTTACCCCCAGAACCAGCAAAGATACAAAGGACGATGATGCAATGCAATCCGATCCTACATATATTGCCGATGAAACAATTAACTTCGCGATCAATAATGCATTACGCGAATGTAACGAGTTCAGACTCGAGCATCTAAATGTTGACGAAGTAAAAAATTTGAAGAAGGTCCTATACGAATATAGACACATTCAGTACAAAGAAGGATAAAATTTGACTTTTACTAGTACAATCAAACATAATATCCAAACCCAGCTTAAAGATCCGGTTTATCGTAAACCATAAAAATACCCCCAAAGTGTTGATCAGGAGGTAAACAAACAAATTAAGGAAATGATAGAGCAGGGCATCATTTAAAAGTCTAAGTCTCCTTATTGTTCGCCTATTTGGGTGGTCCCCAAGAAGGCAAACGACTCAGGTAAACCAAAGTTCAGACTAGTAGTCGATTACAGGAATCTCAATGAAATAACAGTCAATGATAAATTTCCGATTCCCAGGATGGATGAAATACTTGGGAAGATGTCAATATTTCACAACAATTGATCTAGCTAAGATGATATCATAATTTACTCCACTTCATTGGAGGAACATATTTTATCACTAAGGAAAGTCTTTGGAAAATTAACGGACGGTAATTTAAAATTGCAATTAGATAAATGCGAGCTAATTTTTTTTTGTTTCGCGCTGTGTCCCACGCCCACCTCCCGCCCAACCGACCGAGGGGCGCAGCCGTGTGACATACGGCACAAACGCGTTCTCGATAGACGCGAGAGAAGAAAAAATAGAATAACGAGGAAAAATTAGGATACACTACGAGCAAGTTCTACCAACAATACAGTTTTAAGTTTTTGAAGGCTTTCAATGCCTTCAATACTACTAAAAAGGCGATTGTAATCAGTTTGTTACATTTGATTTATTATGTTCTCTGGAATCGTTCAGTGCCATCTGAACATAACTGGACGTTGGGGATGGGTATTGTAATCAGTACATAAAACTCTAAAGTGTTCGTGTACTTCAATCACTCGACTACAGTGGTTAACTACTAAAGGAATAAATGTTCTACATGAAAGACGGGGGACATGGAAATTGAGCTGGCATAGCAAGTAGGGGCTCTCCACATCCCCGTTAATTGGTTTATGTAGAAAGACGGCGCCAAGCATCGTCCTACGGTTAGCTAGAGAAAGTAAATTAAGTAGGAGAAGTGTACTAGAGTAGGCCACGGAGGGCAAAAAGCAAAAAGTTTTTTTAGACAGATTCGATGTGGCTACTATGGACTCCGAATTGAGGACTCCAGACGCACGAACCATACTCTTATATAAAATTATATATAGAATTAACGAAGTCAAGAGAGTCTTTGTTACTTAAGGAGAATCGAATTTCTTCGACCACCTTTTAATGAATCCAAGCATGCCTCTGGCTTTGTTAACCATACAGGAATTATGTTCTGAGAACGAAAGTTTAGAATCTAGGCGGACACCCAGATCATCGACAATAGAAATTGTTTCCAAGAGCAATCGTTAAGCATATAAGTGGCAAGCTGGGGAGTGACACGTGAAAATGTCATCAGTTTGCATTTAGAGTTGTTGAGATGTAAATCCTTAGCATAACACCATGCTTGGAAGTTGTCAAGATCCGATTTAAGGTCTGATTGGCATGAACTGTCCCTAAACTGTAAGCAAAGTTTAACGTCATCCGCATACATGAGTACTCTGGATTTATTTAGAACCAGCGGCAAATCGTTGATAAACAATGTGAATAGCAGGGGTCCAAGGTTGCTACCCTGTGGGACGCCAGAAGTGACACTGGCGCTATTAGATAGAACGTTTCTAAACAGAACCTTTTGGGTCCTGTCACTTAGATAACTCGAAATCCACTCGAGATCACTTGGAAACGCCATTGAATCAAGTTTTCTAACCAGAACAGAATGATTAACCTAGTCGAATGCTTTACTAAAGTCCGTGTAAATAACGTCGGTTTGAGAGTTTTGTAGGAAGCCCCTAATAACGAAAGAGGTTAGTTCCAGAAGATTGGTCGTGGTTGATCTTCGCCTCATAAAACAAGCTGACATGGAGAAATGACGGATCTGCAAAGATGTTGCAAGTGAGGAGTGATTACATTCTTGATAAAATAGGACTAAAGATTAAGTACGAACTGGGTATAGCTGGAGAAAATGTATGATCTGAAGATGTTGAGGGAGAATATGTGGTTTTAAAAAACTCAGTGAAGAGATTGGCTTTTGCTTGATCAGAATTTACAGCAGTATTATTAAATGACAGCGAGGGAGGGTACAACGTGGGTTTACGTTTAGAGTTAACAAAGTTATAAAACTGTTTGGGGTCCTGCGTGAACTGGACCTTGCAACGAGTCAAATAATTTTTATAACACTGAGCATTAAGCACGGTAAAGCTAGATCGAGCACTAAGATAGAATGAGAAAGCCGTTCTTGAACCAGTACGTTTATATTTATTATAAAGCCTAGATTTTACGTTTTTTAAACGTGTCAGCTCTTTGATAAACCAGAGTGGTTTATTAGAGACCGACGGATAGGTTTCAGGAACACATAAGAAGAAAAATGAGTTCATGGCACTATAAAAGATATCAACGGCGGTTGCCATGTCTGAGCTCATAAAAAGATTAGACCAATCAAATTCAGCTATTAAAGTGTTTAGCCTCTGATAGTCGGCCTTTCGGAAACAGCGAACTCGGTTTAACCTACTACCAGATGTCGTTGCTAAAACTGTCCCAGTGTCGATAGTCACTTCGAAAGTTGGATGATAAGGATCTTCAGGTTGCGTCATTGGAGGAACTCTAATTAGGTTTACGCCTGCAGGATCGGAGACAAAGCATAGATCCAGTAAGCGGTTTAAAGAATTAAAGACATGGTTAACTTGAGATAAAGATAAATCAAGCAAGCCATTTATGAGGTCATGCTGCGCCTCAGTATGAAGGACATTTGACCCACCATCAGAAGAGCAGTGAGCTCCAGGTATGTTGAAGTCACCCAAAGTCACTAATTGGTCCCTATCAGAAAGCCTATTGGAAACTGCCTGAATTGCCGAAAGGTGTTTCTAATAAGTTGGCTCTTCAGAAGATGGAGGAATGTAAGAGCAGGTTACAAAAATGCTACTACCTGTAAGAGATAGCTTTACGCAGATAAATTCGATGTCCAAAAAGTCATTAGATACCACTCGTTCCGAGATGAGGCAGGAGTCAACGGCAATTAAAACTCCGCCACCACGCTGGAGAACAATGTCTAATTTGTAAATTGTGTACTTACTTCAAAAGTTAAAGGTATCGATAACTTCGGACCCGATGTTAATCTATCCTGATTTTTCTAAACCCTTTTCCTTAACAACTGAAGCTAGTAATATTGTAATCGCTGCTGTTTTGTCGCAGAATCACAAGCCCGTATGTTACGCCAGCAGAACGCTAAACGAACACGAAATAAACTATGCTACTATTGAAAAAGAATTGTTAGCTATAGTTTAAGCAACGAAATATTTCAAGTCATATTTATTTGGTAGACCTTTTGATATATTAAGCGATCATAAACCACTGGTGTGGCTCAATAATATCAAAGAGCCCAATATGAAATTGCAAAGGTGGAAAATTAAATTGAATGAGCTTGATTACAAAATTATGTATCTTCCAGGCAAAGAAAATTATGTAGCGGATGCTCTGAAGAAATGACGATAGAATTGGCTAAAACTCTCCTTCAAGGAATATTTGTGAACAAAGAAAAGCGCTCTTTAATTCCAAGATGATGATATATATATATCATATATATACTGAAATCATAAGCCCAATAGTTTCACAAAATTGTTGCGATGTACTAAGAAGCTAATGGATATTCTGACTTTATTATATGGACGTTGATGCACTACGGTCAGTACACTCAAGTGGCCACTTATGAAACCAAGCACGTGCCTGTTAGGGTTAGGTATTAGTAGACGCGAAGGAAAATATAGAAAAGAATACGAGGAAATAAACTACTTGCGAG
Organism: Drosophila anomelani; assembly: GCA_035045905.1. Lineage (NCBI taxonomy): Eukaryota > Metazoa > Arthropoda > Insecta > Diptera > Drosophilidae > Drosophila > Drosophila anomelani. Next base: position 131,984 of record JAWNOO010000045.1, read on the forward strand.
CTACCAGAATATCGTATGCATGCGATCTAAGTGGGTAAGGATTAAAGTTTTTAGTTTAGGAAGACTATCAACATGTGAGATTACCGAATACAAATTATTATAGCTTGCACACATTACTCTAAAGGGTTCATGCAGTTCATAGGAAGTTCTACAGTGGCGCAAAACTAAGGGTATATACGATCAAGTATTTCTAAACGGAACATGGAAATTGAGCTGACCTAAGAAGTCAGCACTTTCCACAGCACCGTGAATAAGGATATAAATAAAGGTAATACCTAGCATAGTTTTACGATTGGCTAAGGAGGGTAAGTTAATAAGAAGAAGTCTACTATGATAGGAGGGTAATCTCAGTTCAGCATCCCAGTTTAAACCGCGTAAAGCGAAAAGCAAAAAGTTCTTCTGAACCGATTCAATGAGTTTACTGTGGACCCCATTCTGGGGGCTCCAAACGCAAGATCCATATTGTAAGATAGGACGAACTAATGAAATATATAACGTTTTAGTTACATCAAATTCCTTCGACCACCGTTTAATAAATCCCAGCATACTCCTGGCTTTATTCATCATGCACGAAATATAAACGACAAAGGCAAGATAGGGATCCAGGCGGACACCCAAGTTATCAACTGAGTTAATTCTTTCCAAAGAGCAGCAGTTAAGCGTGTAAATTGCAAAGCTTGGGAACGACACGAGAGAATGTCATTAGCTTGCATTTAGAGCCATTTGAGTTTAGCCGCATAAACGGCACCAGGTTTGGAAGCAATCAAATCTGTTTGTAAATCAGACTGGTAGGCGACGTCCTTGTATTGCACACAAAGCTTGACATCATCAGCGAACATGAGTACTCTGGAGTTTATCAGAACTTTGGGCAGATCATTAATAAATAACAATAAGGGACCCAAGTGGCTCCCTTGCGGGACACCAGAGGTAACCCGAAGAACATAAGATAAAAACTTTTTAAAGAGGACTTTTTGCGTCCTGCCCTTCAGAAAACTAGAGATCCACATAAGAAGATCAATTGGAACTCCCATTAAATCGAGTTTCCTAAGGAGAAGGGAATGATTAACGGAATAAAATGCTTTGCTGAAGTCAGAATAAATTACATCCGTTTGAAAGTTATTATTGAAGCCCCTTATGATGAAGGAAGTGAGCTCCAGAAGGTTAGTAAAAGTGGATCTTCGCTTAGCGAATCCATGTTGACATGGAGAAAGTACTGATTTACAAAGGTGCTGCAAATGTGGAGTGATAATATTTTCAAAAAGTTTAGGGAAGGCCGAAACTTTAGAGATTCCTCTGTACTTGTTGGCCTCCGATTTGTTACTTTTGTGGAGAGGAATAATGAATGATTCCTTCCAAATAAGGGGAAAGTGCGAGGTTTCTAAGGATAAGGTAAACAATTTCAGAACGGGTGAGCACAGGGCATCGGCATCTTATTTTCATAGTAATGTGAACATAAGTAAAATGTTTAATGAACGTTTTGATTTATTTGGAGCCCTCTGTCTGGGCTGCTTCTTGTACACGTAATGTGTATAAAGTAAAAAGCCTATATCTCCTCTATTTATAGCACGATCGCAATGAAATTTAAACAATCTGTGTATTTTGATAAAATACATTAAACTTTTTCATATGGTTTACATAACTTTATAAATTTAGGAGCTATACGTTTTTAAAATAGCTCCTCCAAAAAGGGGAGCAGCAAAAATTTAAAACAAACTTGATCTGCGTGCAGATATAAGAAGTCTAAATCCAAAGTTTGGTGTCTCTAGCTCTTATAGTCTCTGAGATCTAGGCGTTCATACAGACAGAAGGACAGACAGACGGACGGACGGACAGACAACTCCTTTAGTGGTCCTGACCAATATTTATGTAACTTTTGGGGGTCTGCCACGCCTGTTACAGGCAATCGCACTGGCACAAAACTATAATACCTTTGGTACATGGTAGAACAAGCCACCATGGAGTTAGGCCTTTACGATGCAAATCCTGAAGACCTTTATTTACAAAAATCCCAAAGTTATAACCCAACTAACAACGGTCCTGTAAAGAGACAAAGGGAAAGCAATAGTGGGCAGAGCAGAATGGACGTAGACGTAAATTTTCATCAAACTGCCTCGGAAACCTCGGACACGGGAGAAGAGGAAGAGCCAGTCCATACGTAAACATCACTTATCAGAACAATCTTTACAAAGGTATGATTGACACAGGATCGTCCATCAACATAATTAGGGAAAATTTTGCAAATTTAAAAGAAAAAGAAGAAAATCTAACAGTGTATACAATTAAGGGCCCAATAAAATTAAACAAAAGCATAATAATGAAGCACAATGGTACATGTCCGTCCGAATAAAAATTCTATGTGCATAAATTTTCACACAATTACGATTTCTTGTTAGGTCGTCAATATTTAGAAGATACCAAAGCAAAGATTGACTATGAAAAGGAGACTGTAACTTTAGGTTCAAAGATCTATAGGTTCAGGTACGAGGAGAAAAAGGGCGAGACCGCATCAGCCAGATGCCTTGACCCAAAAAAAAAGGATGAGACCGCACCTTCAAAGTGCCTCAATCCAAAATCCAAAAAGGTTAAGACCGTAACAAATAAGAAAACTGGGAAGACCGCACCCTCAAAGTGCCTTACCCCCAGAACCAGCAAAGATACAAAGGACGATGATGCAATGCAATCCGATCCTACATATATTGCCGATGAAACAATTAACTTCGCGATCAATAATGCATTACGCGAATGTAACGAGTTCAGACTCGAGCATCTAAATGTTGACGAAGTAAAAAATTTGAAGAAGGTCCTATACGAATATAGACACATTCAGTACAAAGAAGGATAAAATTTGACTTTTACTAGTACAATCAAACATAATATCCAAACCCAGCTTAAAGATCCGGTTTATCGTAAACCATAAAAATACCCCCAAAGTGTTGATCAGGAGGTAAACAAACAAATTAAGGAAATGATAGAGCAGGGCATCATTTAAAAGTCTAAGTCTCCTTATTGTTCGCCTATTTGGGTGGTCCCCAAGAAGGCAAACGACTCAGGTAAACCAAAGTTCAGACTAGTAGTCGATTACAGGAATCTCAATGAAATAACAGTCAATGATAAATTTCCGATTCCCAGGATGGATGAAATACTTGGGAAGATGTCAATATTTCACAACAATTGATCTAGCTAAGATGATATCATAATTTACTCCACTTCATTGGAGGAACATATTTTATCACTAAGGAAAGTCTTTGGAAAATTAACGGACGGTAATTTAAAATTGCAATTAGATAAATGCGAGCTAATTTTTTTTTGTTTCGCGCTGTGTCCCACGCCCACCTCCCGCCCAACCGACCGAGGGGCGCAGCCGTGTGACATACGGCACAAACGCGTTCTCGATAGACGCGAGAGAAGAAAAAATAGAATAACGAGGAAAAATTAGGATACACTACGAGCAAGTTCTACCAACAATACAGTTTTAAGTTTTTGAAGGCTTTCAATGCCTTCAATACTACTAAAAAGGCGATTGTAATCAGTTTGTTACATTTGATTTATTATGTTCTCTGGAATCGTTCAGTGCCATCTGAACATAACTGGACGTTGGGGATGGGTATTGTAATCAGTACATAAAACTCTAAAGTGTTCATGTACTTCAATCACTCGACTACAGTGGTTAACTACTAAAGGAATAAATGTTCTACATGAAAGACGGGGGACATGGAAATTGAGCTGGCATAGCAAGTAGGGGCTCTCCACATCCCCGTTAATTGGTTTATGTAGAAAGACGGCGCCAAGCATCGTCCTACGGTTAGCTAGAGAAAGTAAATTAAGTAGGAGAAGTGTACTAGAGTAGGCCACGGAGGGCAAAAAGCAAAAAGTTTTTTTAGACAGATTCGATGTGGCTACTATGGACTCCGAATTGAGGACTCCAGACGCACGAACCATACTCTTATATAAAATTATATATAGAATTAACGAAGTCAAGAGAGTCTTTGTTACTTAAGGAGAATCGAATTTCTTCGACCACCTTTTAATGAATCCAAGCATGCCTCTGGCTTTGTTAACCATACAGGAATTATGTTCTGAGAACGAAAGTTTAGAATCTAGGCGGACACCCAGATCATCGACAATAGAAATTGTTTCCAAGAGCAATCGTTAAGCATATAAGTGGCAAGCTGGGGAGTGACACGTGAAAATGTCATCAGTTTGCATTTAGAGTTGTTGAGATGTAAATCCTTAGCATAACACCATGCTTGGAAGTTGTCAAGATCCGATTTAAGGTCTGATTGGCATGAACTGTCCCTAAACTGTAAGCAAAGTTTAACGTCATCCGCATACATGAGTACTCTGGATTTATTTAGAACCAGCGGCAAATCGTTGATAAACAATGTGAATAGCAGGGGTCCAAGGTTGCTACCCTGTGGGACGCCAGAAGTGACACTGGCGCTATTAGATAGAACGTTTCTAAACAGAACCTTTTGGGTCCTGTCACTTAGATAACTCGAAATCCACTCGAGATCACTTGGAAACGCCATTGAATCAAGTTTTCTAACCAGAACAGAATGATTAACCTAGTCGAATGCTTTACTAAAGTCCGTGTAAATAACGTCGGTTTGAGAGTTTTGTAGGAAGCCCCTAATAACGAAAGAGGTTAGTTCCAGAAGATTGGTCGTGGTTGATCTTCGCCTCATAAAACAAGCTGACATGGAGAAATGACGGATCTGCAAAGATGTTGCAAGTGAGGAGTGATTACATTCTTGATAAAATAGGACTAAAGATTAAGTACGAACTGGGTATAGCTGGAGAAAATGTATGATCTGAAGATGTTGAGGGAGAATATGTGGTTTTAAAAAACTCAGTGAAGAGATTGGCTTTTGCTTGATCAGAATTTACAGCAGTATTATTAAATGACAGCGAGGGAGGGTACAACGTGGGTTTACGTTTAGAGTTAACAAAGTTATAAAACTGTTTGGGGTCCTGCGTGAACTGGACCTTGCAACGAGTCAAATAATTTTTATAACACTGAGCATTAAGCACGGTAAAGCTAGATCGAGCACTAAGATAGAATGAGAAAGCCGTTCTTGAACCAGTACGTTTATATTTATTATAAAGCCTAGATTTTACGTTTTTTAAACGTGTCAGCTCTTTGATAAACCAGAGTGGTTTATTAGAGACCGACGGATAGGTTTCAGGAACACATAAGAAGAAAAATGAGTTCATGGCACTATAAAAGATATCAACGGCGGTTGCCATGTCTGAGCTCATAAAAAGATTAGACCAATCAAATTCAGCTATTAAAGTGTTTAGCCTCTGATAGTCGGCCTTTCGGAAACAGCGAACTCGGTTTAACCTACTACCAGATGTCGTTGCTAAAACTGTCCCAGTGTCGATAGTCACTTCGAAAGTTGGATGATAAGGATCTTCAGGTTGCGTCATTGGAGGAACTCTAATTAGGTTTACGCCTGCAGGATCGGAGACAAAGCATAGATCCAGTAAGCGGTTTAAAGAATTAAAGACATGGTTAACTTGAGATAAAGATAAATCAAGCAAGCCATTTATGAGGTCATGCTGCGCCTCAGTATGAAGGACATTTGACCCACCATCAGAAGAGCAGTGAGCTCCAGGTATGTTGAAGTCACCCAAAGTCACTAATTGGTCCCTATCAGAAAGCCTATTGGAAACTGCCTGAATTGCCGAAAGGTGTTTCTAATAAGTTGGCTCTTCAGAAGATGGAGGAATGTAAGAGCAGGTTACAAAAATGCTACTACCTGTAAGAGATAGCTTTACGCAGATAAATTCGATGTCCAAAAAGTCATTAGATACCACTCGTTCCGAGATGAGGCAGGAGTCAACGGCAATTAAAACTCCGCCACCACGCTGGAGAACAATGTCTAATTTGTAAATTGTGTACTTACTTCAAAAGTTAAAGGTATCGATAACTTCGGACCCGATGTTAATCTATCCTGATTTTTCTAAACCCTTTTCCTTAACAACTGAAGCTAGTAATATTGTAATCGCTGCTGTTTTGTCGCAGAATCACAAGCCCGTATGTTACGCCAGCAGAACGCTAAACGAACACGAAATAAACTATGCTACTATTGAAAAAGAATTGTTAGCTATAGTTTAAGCAACGAAATATTTCAAGTCATATTTATTTGGTAGACCTTTTGATATATTAAGCGATCATAAACCACTGGTGTGGCTCAATAATATCAAAGAGCCCAATATGAAATTGCAAAGGTGGAAAATTAAATTGAATGAGCTTGATTACAAAATTATGTATCTTCCAGGCAAAGAAAATTATGTAGCGGATGCTCTGAAGAAATGACGATAGAATTGGCTAAAACTCTCCTTCAAGGAATATTTGTGAACAAAGAAAAGCGCTCTTTAATTCCAAGATGATGATATATATATATCATATATATACTGAAATCATAAGCCCAATAGTTTCACAAAATTGTTGCGATGTACTAAGAAGCTAATGGATATTCTGACTTTATTATATGGACGTTGATGCACTACGGTCAGTACACTCAAGTGGCCACTTATGAAACCAAGCACGTGCCTGTTAGGGTTAGGTATTAGTAGACGCGAAGGAAAATATAGAAAAGAATACGAGGAAATAAACTACTTGCGAGCTACCAGAATATCGTATGCATGCGATCTAAGTGGGTAAGGATTAAAGTTTTTAGTTTAGGAAGACTATCAACATGTGAGATTACCGAATACAAATTATTATAGCTTGCACACATTACTCTAAAGGGTTCATGCAGTTCATAGGAAGTTCTACAGTGGCGCAAAACTAAGGGTATATACGATCAAGTATTTCTAAACGGAACATGGAAATTGAGCTGACCTAAGAAGTCAGCACTTTCCACAGCACCGTGAATAAGGATATAAATAAAGGTAATACCTAGCATAGTTTTACGATTGGCTAAGGAGGGTAAGTTAATAAGAAGAAGTCTACTATGATAGGAGGGTAATCTCAGTTCAGCATCCCAGTTTAAACCGCGTAAAGCGAAAAGCAAAAAGTTCTTCTGAACCGATTCAATGAGTTTACTGTGGACCCCATTCTGGGGGCTCCAAACGCAAGATCCATATTGTAAGATAGGACGAACTAATGAAATATATAACGTTTTAGTTACATCAAATTCCTTCGACCACCGTTTAATAAATCCCAGCATACTCCTGGCTTTATTCATCATGCACGAAATATAAACGACAAAGGCAAGATAGGGATCCAGGCGGACACCCAAGTTATCAACTGAGTTAATTCTTTCCAAAGAGCAGCAGTTAAGCGTGTAAATTGCAAAGCTTGGGAACGACACGAGAGAATGTCATTAGCTTGCATTTAGAGCCATTTGAGTTTAGCCGCATAAACGGCACCAGGTTTGGAAGCAATCAAATCTGTTTGTAAATCAGACTGGTAGGCGACGTCCTTGTATTGCACACAAAGCTTGACATCATCAGCGAACATGAGTACTCTGGAGTTTATCAGAACTTTGGGCAGATCATTAATAAATAACAATAAGGGACCCAAGTGGCTCCCTTGCGGGACACCAGAGGTAACCCGAAGAACATAAGATAAAAACTTTTTAAAGAGGACTTTTTGCGTCCTGCCCTTCAGAAAACTAGAGATCCACATAAGAAGATCAATTGGAACTCCCATTAAATCGAGTTTCCTAAGGAGAAGGGAATGATTAACGGAATAAAATGCTTTGCTGAAGTCAGAATAAATTACATCCGTTTGAAAGTTATTATTGAAGCCCCTTATGATGAAGGAAGTGAGCTCCAGAAGGTTAGTAAAAGTGGATCTTCGCTTAGCGAATCCATGTTGACATGGAGAAAGTACTGATCTACAAAGGTGCTGCAAATGTGGAGTGATAATATTTTCAAAAAGTTTAGGGAAGGCCGAAACTTTAGAGATTCCTCTGTACTTGTTGGCCTCCGATTTGTTACTTTTGTGGAGAGGAATAATGAATGATTCCTTCCAAATAAGGGGAAAGTGCGAGGTTTCTAAGGATAAGGTAAACAATTTCAGAACGGGTGAGCACAGGGCATCGGCAGAATACGTAAGCCCGGTATCCCATCGGGACCTGACAAATAGACTGGCTTTACACGCTGAAGATCTAAAATGAGAGAGCTTTCGTTTAAACATGGACAGAAAATTAGGTTCGATTTGGGCAAGCTATAAGAATACGAAAAATATGAAAATATGAATATGAAAAAACTGGGCAAAGGGATCGGCAATTGCCTGTTTAGGATCCTGAGAAAATGTGACCCTGCAACGAGTCAAATAGTTTTTGTAACACTGTGCGTTGAGTACGGTGAAGTTTGATTGAGCCGATATATAGTAAGAGAGGTCAGAACCAGAATTGTTTTTTTTTTAATTTTGTGTACAGCCTTCACTTTACATTTTTAAAGCGACTCAATTCCTTAGTAAGCCAAGGTTTTTTATCTGAAATAGAGGGATAATATAACGGAACACATTCTGAGAAGAATGAATTCATCGTATTGTAAAAAATGTCCACGGCATCAGCCATGTGCACATGTATAAATCCGATCAGTTAAAGTCAGAAATAAAAGTATTCAGCCGGTCTAACAGAAATTTTATGTATTTCAGCACCAATGTCGAGTGCCACATCGAAAGTAAGATGATAGGGATCTTCCGGTTGCGTCAGCGGCGTGACCCTAGCTAAACTAACACTCGCCGGATCAGAGACAAAACAAAGGTCAAGGAAGCGCTCTAAGGAATTTCGTAAATGGTTGACTTGAGACAGCGAAAATGGACGTGCGTTTGAGGAGTTATTTAGAGACCAAATAGCCCCAGGGATATTAAAATCACCCAAGACTATTATGGCGGGAAGATGGTTCCAAAAAATAGGCACAGGAGGCAAAGTGGTCAGATCGGGAATTCATTTGGGACATTTATTTTGAAAGATGAAATATCCCTAGCTAAGATAATTTTAATTTTTCCACCTTTAATTTCAAATTATCGGCTCTGACTTTGCCTCGTATAAAGGCAATCACATCTTCAGATGTTTGACCAGGGGAGAGCCGCGAAACAAATTTCAGTTTCGTAGGTGGGATAGCAATGAGGGTGTAAAAAAAAATTTTGTACATGGGTCGAAAAACGAATTTTAGTCCTGACGAAAGAAAAGCGGCTATGAAGGTTCTAAAATATGGAAAAAAGTCCTTGAGAAAATGCAAAACGCCTTGGATCCTTACTCTGTTTTATGCAAAATGCTTTATAGACAACTGGGGTTATAAAAAAAAATCTGTGGAAGAAATCTTCCAAAGCAACCAGAATTCGGATCGTCTTTTTGCCCGAAAAGGACTCATTCATGTCTTGCAAGGCCATTTCCGCCGAAATTGGCAATGAAAAGCTCTTTTTTGGCATTGAAGGGCTAAGTTCAAGTGCAGGATGTTACATAGCCGTTGAAGCTCTTAAAATTTGGGCAACACACAATGGAGATCATGAAGATCTCCAAATAATACATTTTCCCAATTTCACGGGGAAGCGGAGGAGGGCGTGCCAAACCCAAACCCACACAATTGATCCTTCGGCTGTGCTCTAGAAGTGCATAAAATAAAATTGCCAAAAAGTATGCATTAACCCCGTTAAATTATCGAACGAGTTTTATTATTGATTTGAAAAATAAAAATCAAAAATAATTATTATTATTATTATTATTCAAAAATAATTATTATTTTTTATTTTTATTTTATTAAATCAAAAATAATAATAATTATTGATTTTTATTTTTTTGTTTATAAATGATTATTAATGATTATGTATAGCTTTTTATATTTGTGGTCAAAAATAATAATTATTATAGATTAATATAATATTACTCAATTTTAATCATTATGAATGATCAAAAAATATAAATCGATCTGTAATTATTATCATGTGATTTTTAAAATAAAACTTATAATAATTACGTTCCCTGCGAAGAAGATGTGATGAGTTTTATTAAAACTCGATAACAACTCTGTTCAGTCGCAGCAGTATGTAGTCATAAGTATGATATTTAAGACACGACACACATAATGTAATAATTCTTCAGTTGCATCGACATGCATGCGTGCCAAAACGGTTTCAACAAAGTGAGTTGCGCACTGGTTAGCGTTGTATTCGTTGTATGCGGAATGAGTGGAATTCAAACCAAAGCGGAATGGATAGAATGAGTAAAAGCAGAGTGAATGTTTCGAGTACTCGGATAAAATTGTGGCATGACTGACAAAAAAACTTTGTCAGTTTTCAACATATTTTCACCAAATTTGATATTTAGCCATATTTTATTATTCCTGAATTTCGATTTTAATTTCATGAAAATCGGCTGACTATATCCTATAGCTTCCATAGGAACAATCAGGAAAATAAAAGAAAAATTCATAACTTTGTCAGTTTTCAACATATTTTCACCAAATTGGATAGTTACCCATATTTTAGTATTCCTGAATTTCGATTTTAATTTTATGAAAATCGGCTGACTATATCCTATAGCTTTCATAGGAATAATCAGGAAAATAAAAGAAGAAACCATAACTTTGTCAGATTTCAACATATTTTCACCAAATTTGATATTTAGCCATATTTTATTATTCCTGAATTTCGGTTTAAATTTCATGAAAATCGGAAAACTATATCCTATAGCTTTCATAGGGACAATCAGGAAAATAAAAAACCATAGCTTAGCCGTGTTTCAAACCATTGATATCAAACTTGAGATTTGGCAACTAATTATTATTTCAGAATTTCTGTGTGAATTTTTTGTTTAAATTCTGCAAGGGTATACAAACTTCGGTGAGCCGAAGTTAGCTTCCTTTCTTGTTGATATATAAAATATATAAAATATATCTGTAATCATCTAATTCCTCAATTACTTCATACGGCCCTTTAAATTTAGGGTCCAACTTCGTTTAATGGCGTCCTTCGCTTCTTAATAAGACATGGCCCGGGGATCGGCGTGAGCCACTCGTACTGCCCAAATACCCAGTGTCTGAGATACTCGGGTGTATCGGATACCGAGTAACTCAGACACTCCAACGGTTTTGGTACTCGTAGAAAAACACTCGAGTGTCTCAGACACCCAATGATTTTTTCTTGCCGGATAGGGTGCAAGTGCTTGCATCGGCTTAATGCCTAGGGTGATCAGACGCACTCGCAACGATCGGTCGCAGGTCATTTTGTGTATGTATAGCCAAGAAGGATAGATAAAGAAGAATACCCAAAAAAGGTTTTTTTTCTGTGTTTCAATTTATTGGTGTGATACATTTACGATGCAAAAAGAAAAATGTCTCTCCTACGTATCTGAACTGGAGTGGGCGGAGTTGTCCAAAAATAATTGCACCGGCTATCGTGGCAGGATGTCGGCCGTAGAAGTTGGATGGGGGTGGTTGCAGCTGGAAATTCCCACAAGTCCAAAAAAGAAGAAAGCGGCGAGATCGACTTCACAATGGGATGGCACTTTATTGGCACACTTCAAATTTAAGATTAAGTTAAAACTAAAGAGGGAAAAAACCCTGGACCGCGGAGTGGTGGGTTTCGCCGGGAGCGGGAGAGCACCGGAGAGCGGGAGTGCAAGCGCCAGTGCAGCGCTCGCTCTTACACTGCCGCTCGAAACTAAGCGCCCTTATGGCGCGAACATTCTTCCCCCCCTTGCGGCAGCAAGAGTCAGGATTACTCGTGGCACACTCCGGAGACGGTCCATCCAAACACGGTGCTCTGAGCGACGGGCAGCCCATATTCCAGCTTCAGGAACCCCGGTTGGATCAGCTTGGGGAACAAGTCTGACCCCAACGCGAGGGAAATGGTCGATGGGCGATGGAACTGTTCATCCGCGAGCCGGATATCCTCGAACTTGGCCCGGATGGTGTCACTCAGAGCCCGTACTGGCGTGCGAATCCTAAGGCTGGGATCGAGCCTTAAAACGACGTCGAGCCTGAAGTCGCCCGTGCGGGATCGGATGGTCGCCGTGCAGACCTCCTCCTCGCCTGCCTTCGTGACGGGCAGCCGGTATGCCGTCGCCAACGACCGGTCAATACTGCTGACCGCCATGCACGGGTCGATCAGGGCCCCCATCTCAAACGTGGTGCTCCCGGTGTCGAGCAGCACGCAGGCGGTCGGGAGGATGTGGACCACCCTCTGTCGCAGATAGGCCGCCACGGTCGGAGATGGAGTGGGGGCCACTGCACGCGCTGGTTCCCTTGGGACGGGAGGACGAGCCGGCGCTGGAGTGGGGGCCGCCGGCCGAGCATGATCTCTGGAGACGGGCTGACGAGCGGGGCGTTCAGGGCGTGGACGAGAGGTTGACGGCACCTTCCGTGCATGTGGAGCAGCGTGTGATGATCCCCCCCGCACGTTTTACATCCCTCGGTGCTTCGGCAGGTCCCTCCTGAGTGCTCGTGGGCGAGGCAATTCGAGCAGTACTTGTTAATCAGCACTGCCCGAAGGCGCTTCTCAGCGCTCAGTTTCTGGAACCTCTTGCACTTCCGAAGAGGATGGATGCCCCGGCAGACTCGGCAGCGGTAGGATTGAATACCTCGGGTACGTCTGCTATCCAAATCCTGGGCTGTGCAGGGACGCGGCACCATGATGCTGAAGTTGTTCTGCGAGGAAAAGAGACAAAAAATTGGCTTAGTATGTGACCTCGCAGACGGAAATAGATTAATGGCTGGAAGTAGCCGGTTCCTTGCTCTCCATAGGGAGAAGGATAACCTTATGCACGGGGCGTTTTATTGTGCCGCGCGCCGTACGGACTTCAGCCACTCGAACTCGGCCATCGGCTCCGGGGAAAACAGAAACAATTCTGCCGAGCCGCCATTCGTTCGAGGCCAAATTATCCTCCTTGACTACCACCATATCGTCAATTTGGATGTTTCGGGTCGGAAATTGCCATTTGTTGCGTTTGTGGAGTTCTTTGAGATACTCCTCTTTCCACCGCGCTCTAAACTGCTGATGTTGGGCTTTCAAATGTTGCCATCGATTGATTATCGACTTGGCTTCGCCATTTATCTCAGGCTCAGCCGTGGAAAGCAACGGCCCGCCAATCAGGAAATGGCCAGGCGTGAGGGCTAGCAGTCTGGAGTTGAGGCAAGCTTCGATCTTGGCTAGGAGCGTCGCAAGTTCCTCAAATGTATACTTGCGCGTAGCCGTGGCTTTATAGAAAAGAGTTTTGAAACTTTTCACCCCTGCTTCCCACAGACCCCCCATATGCGGAGCCCCGGGCGGGATGAAGCGCCAGTCAAGTCCCTGATGGCTGTGTACATCAGTCACAGACTCTTTGACGGCTTGAAGGAAGTCCCGAGAAAGTAGAGAAGCTGCCCCCACAAACGTCTTGCCATTATCAGAATGAATCCGCCTAGGGCACCCGCGCCTAGCTACGAAACGAGCAAAGGCGGCTAGGAACTTTTCGGCGGTGAGATCGGATGTCGGCTCTAAATGGATCGCCTTCGTGGAAAAACACACAAATACACATACATATCCCTTGGTAATGAGACACGCTCTCCCGGTATAGTTTTTAATCTCGAACGGCCCGGCATAATCAATGCCCGTATATGTAAAAGGCCTCGAGAAGGACACTCTGTCCTTTGGAAGATCGCCCATCAGCTGAGTTTGCAGTCTCTTCTTGTAAATCGTGCAGATCTAACACGGATTCACCACTGCCTTGACCAGATTCTTGAGTTTAGGAATCCAATACTTCGATCGGATCAGGCGTACGATCAACTGACTACCGCCGTGAAGAGTAATCTGGTGGGTGTATTGGACGAGAAGGCGAGACAGTCTACAGCCGTAGGGCAGAATTATTGGATGCCGTTCATCATACTGGAGGGCTCTAGAAGCTGTGACGCGACCACACGCCCTTAGGAGGCCGAGTTGGTCCGTGAACGAAAACAAGTTTAAAATTGGACTTGCCCCCGGAAGGGGCTTCTTCTCTGCCAAGTGCTTCAGCTCTTGGCCGTATGCTCGACGTTGCGCGATGGAAATCAGCGTTTGTTCTGTCTCTCGGATTTCTTCCCTCGTGGGTCGGGAAGTAGAGGAGATCGCGCCCTTACGGCAGCGACTAAGGAAGCGCCGAACATACGCCAGGATTCGCAGTGCTTTGTCCAGCTCAGAGAAGCGTTCGAGAAATTCGTCAGAAGGGACCTGGCTGAAATGCACCTTCACCGCGCGCTGCTCGAGCTCTGTGTTCGGTTGCACATCGCTTTGGGCTGGCCACAGCTCTTGTGGCCCTTGCAGCCACTCTGGCTCGTGCCACCAAAGTTGACTATCCGCTAACTCGAGTAGGGACACGCCTCGACTAGCTAAATCGGCGGAATTTTGTTCGGATCGAACGTGTGCCCAGCAGTCGACTGGTACTGCCTGCGTTATCTTGGCCACTCTGTTGGCAACAAACGTGGTCCAGTTGCACGCCGGCTTCCGTAACCAGGCCAGAACGATGGTCGAATCGGTCCAGCAGCGTATGTCGGAACTTGGTGTGGGCATATTAGGAAGAATAGCCGTTACCATTTCGGCTAACAACACGGCGCCACATAGCTCTAGCCGTGGAAGGGACACGGTCTTGACTGGAGCGACTCGGGTCTTGGATGTGAGGAGGTTAGAAAGTATTTTCTGACCCACCTCGACGCGCACGTAGATCGCCGCTCCATAAGCCTTTTGGGACGCATCACAGAATCCATGATATGCCACTTTGATCTCAGGCTGAAAACAGACCCATCTCGGAACGCGGATCTGGCTGAGGTCGGAATACTCATGAAGAAACGCCTGCCACCTCTGACTCATTTCGCTGGGAAGCTTATCATCCCATCTTAAATCTTGTAGCCAAATCTCCTGCATAAACATTTTGGAACGTATTATAAACGGAGCGAGCCATCCGGCTGGATCAAACAACCTCGCGATTTGCGACAACACCTCCCGCATTGTAAAGGAGGGTTCCACCACTATTTCTGGCGGCACGAAGTAGAATTCGTCGGACTTAGCCCTCCATCGGGCCGTCAGCCGATAGGGTACACAGGGGGATCAACAGATGACCGCGTCATCTGCCGTAACTGTGTGCACCATCGGTAGTGCGACTATACTCTCCAAGCGAGGGCGGCTGGAAGCAGGTCCTTGGTTTGGGCCCAGTCGGGCCCCAACAGAGTACGCTGACTAATGGTAGTCGGGCGGACCTGGACATGTCTTTAAATTGTCTCCCCTCAAGTCAGGAGTGTTACGCGACCCGTGCCCTCTGACTTCCAGGTTCGCAGCTGAGGGGTAAATCCAGCTGTGTTTACACGGAGCCTTCCTAGGGCCGGGCAACCCTAGGTCGTAAGATGCCTTACCGCAGCTTTGGGGCGAAGTTGCGGTCGACCATTCCACATGCCCCAACCCCCCTCAGGCCCGCTGCGCTTGCCTAGCCGAGCAAAGCGGGCGATCATGAATGAAAAATGAGTAACCAACGCCGAGCTTCGGACCTCTCGGGAGAGGAAAAATCCCACAAGAAGTCAGTGATGGACGAGGAGGAGACACTGAGGCTGAGTCTGGTCTCAGGGTCTCATCAGAAATCGGGGACCGACGAAGAAGGGCCGTCGGTGTCTAGTAAAGACACCACGACTCAGTCGAGACCCGATGGGAGAGCAAGTAGCACTCCCCAATCTGAACACAATAGTGGGCCTAATAAAGGCACCACTAAAGACATGAGTAAGATGACTCATCAGCAAAGACGGGCGATGGTCGGTAGAGCCCGCTTCATTCTGCGCAAGATAGCCAAGAATGAGGCCGAGGGCAAGATCGACCCCCGCGATGCGGAAGACAAAGCCAAATTCCTTGCGGAGATCGCGGAATTTGAGAGCTACAAGGCGGAAAACCCCGTGGTAGTCCAGCCCACTCAGGCAAAGCGTAATCGCTCGCAAGATGTGAGCGAGAGCGCACCTAAGAGGGCGAAGGACCCGCAGGGCAAGCCGAGGGTGACCAGCTTCGTCAGCAAGGCGAAGAAGTTCAGCGAGGTGGTCAGAGACAGTCTGGCTATGGCCCTGGTGGACGAGAACCACGACGACGGGCGCCTGCTGTCGGAGAAGTGGGAGGTGATCGAGGCCAAGTTAGCCGACATGGTAACTGACAGAGTAGTCAGCATGCCGGCCGGCCCCATCCCTTCCTTCGACTCCTCGGACGTGGTCAGGGGGCACCGGGTAATTAGGTGCGACGATGGGTTCTCCAGGAACTTCCTGGCGGAGTGCGTGGCTAAGATTAGCGACGCCTGGGCTGGCCTTAAGATTAGGCTAGTCCACGCCAGGGAGATCCCCAGGAGACCCAGAGCTCGTATCTGGTTACCCAAGGGGCAGACTGACCATGTAAAGGTGATCGCTGCTCTGAAGGCTCAGAACCCGGATGTCCATATGGCAGACTGGACCATCCTCAAGGCAGAGAAGGAGATGAAGACGAGCCAGCCTTTCCTCCTGCTGATAAACCAGCGCTGCCTGCCGCAGCTAGAGGCCGCAGACCACAAGGTCAGGTACGGCATAAGGAAGGCAAAGATCAGGGTCTTCCTTGCCGAACCAGACGAGCTACTGGAGGAGGTCGATGATACCAACAAGCTGTTGGACGATATGGTCATCGACGATAAGACCCCCGACACAACACCAAGCACAATCGATGTCGAGCATAGTGCAGATTAACTTGAAGCGCAGCACGCACGCTTCAAGCAATCTCACGATCCTTCTAAGGGAGAGGGATATCGACATCGGCCTGATACAGGAGCCTTGGACCAGGGACGAGCAAGTCACTGGTCTTAGGATCCCCGGATACACACTACTGTGCACCAACTCGAATGGTAGGCCGAGAGCATGCATAGTAATAAAAAACCATCTTAATGCTTTTCTCTGTCCCGATCTTAGCACACCTGACCTAGCAGTGGCCAGATTCGTGACGGTGGATGGGAGCGGAGTGCTGATAGCTTCGGCATACATGGCCCATGACGAACCGGCCCCGCCTGAGCCGGTGGTCAAGCTGCTGCAAAGGGCCGAATACACTAAGACGACCCTAGTGCTAGGATGCGATGCCAACGCAAGGCACACGCTCTGGGAAAGCTCGGAAACAAATGAAAGAGGTGAGTCACTTTTTGATAATATAATTTGTCGTAACGTTACAATATGTAACAGAGGGAAGACGCCGACATTCATTTTTCCCAGTACAGGTAATTTCCAGGGCTGGGAAGAGGTGCTAGACATCACCTTACAGATTGAACAGGGCAATTACAAGGTAGAGAACTGGAGAGTATCGACCCAACACTCCTTCTCTGACCATAGATATATCTTCTTCGATTTAGCAGTACAAGTTAGCAAACAGGTACCAAAAAGAAACCCACGTAAAGCGGATTGGGGCAAATTCAGTGAAATTGTCCAATCGAAAGCTGGCAGCAGGAGGATAAAGGTACAATCCTCCCCTGAGGCCCTCGACAAGGAAGTAGAGGACCTCACCAACATACTGAAAAATGCCTTCCAAGAGACTTGTAAGATCACATTCTCGAGGAAGAAGTATCCAACATGGTGGACGAAAGAGCTCAGCGATCTCAGGAGAAGGGCGCGGAAGTCCTTCAACACCAGTTATGGCACCAAGGAATGGGAACCATACAAGGAGGCGCAGAGAGCGTACAAGAAAGCGATTTACGAGGCCAAAAAGGATTCATGGCAGAGCTACTGCGAGTCACTTGAAGGCGTAAAAGATACTGCGAGACTAAGCAAGATTCTCGCTAAAGGACACACAAGCCCCACCCTGATTAACAGGGCAGACGGCACGGCAACAACGACGATAGAGGAGTCGCTGGAGTTGCTGGTTGACACCCACTTTCCAGGTAACTTGCAAGGGATCAAGGAACCCGAAAGGGGAAGAACCTCACAACTAGAAACGTCAACGAAGGACATCATTACCACTGAGAAGATCCGGTGGGCAATAGATTCCTTCGAAAGGTACAAAAGCCCGGGCCCAGACGGCATAATACCGGCAATGCTACAGACAACCAAATACAGCATCTGTGGATGGCTGAAAGCCATATACAAGGCTTGCATTAGACTGACGTATATTCCACTCCAGTGGAGGGAAGCGAAAGTCGTTTTTATACCCAAACCAGGAAGAAGGGGCCATATCCTAGCAAAGGATTACAGGCCGATTAGCCTTACCTCCTTCATCCTGAAGACCCTAGAGAGACTTCTGGATGTTCACATCCGAGAGAAACTTGAGAAAGATGGCTTCTCGGATGCGCAGCACGCATACCGGAAAGGCAGGTCGACAGAGACTGCGCTACATGCAGTAGTGGGTTACGTCGAGAAGACACTACGATACAAACAGTACACTATGGCCGCCTTCCTAGACATAGAAGGCGCGTTTAACAACGTAAACGCCGATTCCATCCTGAGCTCCCTCAACTTGTTAGGCATTGAGGAAGGCATCAGAGAGTGGATAAGGGTTATGCTGA
Organism: Drosophila anomelani; assembly: GCA_035045905.1. Lineage (NCBI taxonomy): Eukaryota > Metazoa > Arthropoda > Insecta > Diptera > Drosophilidae > Drosophila > Drosophila anomelani. The sequence continues at coordinate 150,433 of JAWNOO010000045.1, forward strand.
CGAGTAGGTTGATCACTGCTGAACTGAGTGGCACTCACCTCACGCGAGCAGTGAAGAGAGGCACACCTCAGGGCGGGGCACTGTCACCTCTACTCTGGCTAATAAATATGAACACCATATTGGAAGAGCTCAATATGGGAGGCATCAAAGCAGTGGCCTACGCAGACGACGTAGTACTGCTAGTATCAGGACCCTTTCCTGACGTTATCAGTGGCATAATGACAGGCGCGTTAGGGCAGCTAAACACTTGGGCCAAAACCTGCGGACTAGGCATTAACCCAACAAAGACAGAACTAATGCTCTTCACCAGAAGAACTAAGGTTCCAGCCTTCAACATGCCCAGTATAGGGGGCACGAAACTAACACTATCGGATCAGGCAAAGTATCTAGGAGTGATACTAGATCCAAACCTAACATGGAAAAAGAATGTTGCAGAGAGAGTCAGGAAGGCAAGCATTGCTTTCTACTCCTGCAGAAAAATGTTTGGGAACAACTGGGGGTTGCATCCAAAGATTATTATATGGCTTTACACAGCGGTAGTAAGGCCAATTTTAACATACGGGGCCCTGGTATGGTGGCCAGCACTAACCAGAGCCTACAACATAGCGAAGCTCACCAGAATACAGAGAGCGGCATGCGCAGGAGCTACGGGAGCGTTACGCTTCCCGTAGAGAACGAGGTATCCCTCTACACCGATGGCTCTAAGATGAGCTGTGGAGTAGGGGCTGGGATCTTCGCCGAGCACTGGGGGATTGAAGAGACCTTTAGTCTCTCAGACTCGGCGACGGTCTTCCAGGCCGAACTACTCGCCATAAGGGAAGCAGCTAAGCTTTCACTAAGACGAGGACTCAGCGATACCACCATACGGATCTACTCGGACAGCCAGGCGGCTATCAAATCCCTAGCTTCCGTGAAAACCACGTCAAAGCTTGTGGCCGAATGTAAGGTAGCCCTAAATAATCTTGCACACGAAAACACGGTTCAAGTAACCTGGGTGCCAGGACACAACGACATCCCAGGCAATGAGAAAGCGGATGAACTAGCGAGAGCAGGCTCCGCAGAACCTAGCACTGATGCAGAAATACCAATATCCCTAAACTCGATCCAGACAAGAATCCACGACCATTTCAAGCAGACAGCCAACAAGGAATGGTCAAGGAGGACAGAGTGTAGAAGATCAAGACAATGTTGGCCGACTTTTGACAAAAATCGAACGAAAGAGCTGCTATCCAACAGCAAGAGGGATATCAGCAGGCTCACAGCAGTCACCACAGGTCACTGGGCGATTGGATCGCACGCAATGAAAATGGGACTGCCACACAACACGACCTGCAGAAGCTGCAAGCAAACAACGGAGCAAGAGACTCCTGAACACCTGCTATGCTTCTGCCCGGCACTAAACTACAAAAGACTACGCCATTTTGGAGCCCGACAGTTGGAGTCACTGGACAGAGTAGGAGAGCTGAAGTTGTCGGCAATCCTAAACTTCCTCACTGAATCGGGATGGTACTAGCGCAACAACAAACAATGAACAGGGGGAGTGGACCAGAAAGGAGCCTAGCTCTAATTGGAGGCCCCAGGGGGCCTCACCGCTTATACCTACCTACCTAGCCCTCCATCGAATCCCGAGCGTTTTGGCCGTGCTTTCGGTATCGATATCGAGGAACTCGCTGTGAAGGAGGTGTTCGGCCGGAATATTTTGTAGTATGCTCGTGTGGTTTGAAGTCCACTTCCTCAAAGGGAAACCAGCAGAGCTAAGAGCTGCTTGTAGCTCTTGGATTGAACTATGGGCCTCAGATATGGAATTTGCCCCTGCCAGAACGTCATCGACGTACATATGTTGTTGAAGAATGTGGCTGGCTTTTGGAAACGCCCCTTGGACATCCTCTGCTAGCTGCTGCAGCACTCGAATAGCGAGGAAGGGCGCACAGTTGACCCCGAAGGTAACTGTTTTCAACTCAAAGTCTCGAATATCCCCCTCCTTATCTCGGAACAGGATTCTTTGAAAGGGTGTATGTTTCGGATCGACCCAGATCTGACGGTACATCTTTGTGATGTCCGCGCTGAACACATATTGGAAATATCGCCATTTCAGAATTTGAATGGTCAGATCGGATTGCAGGACTGGACCAGCATGAAGAATATCATTTAAGCTGGTTCCATTCGCAGATGGACTGGAGGCGTTAAATACAACGCGAAGCTTTGTCGTAGTACTTTCGGGCTTGATTACCGCGTGATGTGGAACTATGAGTCGATGGAACTTCGTGCATATGACCCAGATCCAGATACTCCTGAATCACGCTATCATATTGCTCTTTTAACGGAAAGTCTCTTTTTAAACGATTCTCGTTTCGAAGAAACTGAGCTAACGCAATGGACCTTGAATATCCCAGATCGGACCCCGAGATTTTGGGGTCGCAGAATGTGAGCGTAACCACGTACCTCCCGCTTGCGTCTCTCTTGGTAGTCTGGAGGAAGTTCCTTTCGCAATAGGAATCCGACTCTTTCACCATCTGGAATGGTAGATCCTCCACCTCCCAGAATTTGCTGAGAAGCGAGTCTAACGAATCTTCCTTTTGGTGGTGTACTTGAGTCGTGAAGGATGCGACTCTGTTGGCCTTAGTATTGGAGATCGGCCCGGTAAGTACCCAGCCGAAGATGGTCTCTTGGCCTAGGAGGGAGCCACAAATGTTTCTCCGAGTGCCTTGCATCATCACCGACGGTAGAATATCAGCTCCGATCAGTAAATCGATTTGGGAACTTTCAAAGAGGTTTGGGTCTGCCCATTGGAGATCGGGCAGGTCTTGCAAAGAATTCCTGGGAACTGGATGGGAGGGCAGTTTGCCCGCTAATTCCGGAAGGACATAGGCTGCGGTATCTAGTTGAAGACCCGGCTTAGTAGGGGAGCGGATAGCAAACTGGCAGAGTCTCGTTGACTCTGCCGAAACCGATTGGTTTAGCCCTGAGACTTGGGTTTGGGTTTTTCGGAAAGGCAACTTAAGGAGGTTGAACATGCGTTCGGAGATGAAGGTAGCTTCCGATCCCGAGTCGAATAAAGCTCGGGCTCGGTAGCTCGTGCCCAGATGGCACACGTCAACAATTGCCGTGCTCAGCAGGACGGCTGTAGTATTTGCAGCGAAATAATTTTGCACCGTTGAGGTGCTCGCGGATGCATTGCGACTGGAGGACTGTTGCGCCGAGGGCGCCGAGGTTGGAGAGCTCGTGGGTCGAGCGTTTGAGGAAGTCGTGCTTGAGGAACTGGGGGAGCCGCGATGCAGCAAAGTATGATGCCTCCCCCTACACGTGAAACAGCTATGTGTGCTCGTGCAATCACGTAGCTGATGGCCTCTAGCGAAACAGTTCAGGCATAGCTGCTTCTTTTTGATGTAGCCGGGAGCGGGAGAGCACCGGAGAGCGGGAGTGCAAGCGCCAGTGCAGCGCTCGCTCTTACACTGCCGCTCGAAACTAAGCGCCCTTATGGCGCGAACATTCTTCCCCCCCTTGCGGCAGCAAGAGTCAGGATTACTCGTGGCACACTCCGGAGACGGTCCATCCAAACACGGTGCTCTGAGCGACGGGCAGCCCATCTTCCAGCTTCAGGAACCCCGGTTGGATCAGCTTGGGGAACAAGTCTGACCCCAACGCGAGGGAAATGGTCGATGGGCGATGGAACTGTTCATCCGCGAGCCGGATATCCTCGAACTTGGCCCGGATGGTGTCACTCAGAGCCCGTACTGGCGTGCGAATCCTAAGGCTGGGATCGAGCCTTAAAACGACGTCGAGCCTGAAGTCGCCCGTGCGGGATCGGATGGTCGCCGTGCAGACCTCCTCCTCGCCTGCCTTCGTGACGGGCAGCCGGTATGCCGTCGCCAACGACCGGTCAATACTGCTGACCGCCATGCACGGGTCGATCAGGGCCCCCATCTCAAACGTGGTGCTCCCGGTGTCGAGCAGCACGCAGGCGGTCGGGAGGATGTGGACCACCCTCTGTCGCAGATAGGCCGCCACGGTCGGAGATGGAGTGGGGGCCACTGCACGCGCTGGTTCCCTTGGGACGGGAGGACGAGCCGGCGCTGGAGTGGGGGCCGCCGACCGAGCATGATCTCTGGAGACGGGCTGACGAGCGGGGCGTTCAGGGCGTGGACGAGAGGTTGACGGCACCTTCCGTGCATGTGGAGCAGCGTGTGATGATCCCCCCCGCACGTTTTACATCCCTCGGTGCTTCGGCAGGTCCCTCCTGAGTGCTCGTGGGCGAGGCAATTCGAGCAGTACTTGTTAATCAGCACTGCCCGAAGGCGCTTCTCAGCGCTCAGTTTCTGGAACCTCTTGCACTTCCGAAGAGGATGGATGCCCCGGCAGACTCGGCAGCGGTAGGATTGAATACCTCGGGTACGTCTGCTATCCAAATCCTGGGCTGTGCAGGGACGCGGCACCATGATGCTGAAGTTGTTCTGCGAGGAAAAGAGACAAAAAATTGGCTTAGTATGTGACCTCGCAGACGGAAATAGATTAATGGCTGGAAGTAGCCGGTTCCTTGCTCTCCATAGGGAGAAGGATAACCTTATGCACGGGGCGTTTTATTGTGCCGCGCGCCGTACGAACTTCAGCCACTCGAACTCGGCCATCGGCTCCGGGGAAAACAGAAACAATTCTGCCGAGCCGCCATTCGTTCGAGGCCAAATTATCCTCCTTGACTACCACCATATCGTCAATTTGGATGTTTCGGGTCGGAAATTGCCATTTGTTGCGTTTGTGGAGTTCTTTGAGATACTCCTCTTTCCACCGCGCTCTAAACTGCTGATGTTGGGCTTTCAAATGTTGCCATCGATTGATTATCGACTTGGCTTCGCCATTTATCTCAGGCTCAGCCGTGGAAAGCAACGGCCCGCCAATCAGGAAATGGCCAGGCGTGAGGGCTAGCAGTCTGGAGTTGAGGCAAGCTTCGATCTTGGCTAGGAGCGTCGCAAGTTCCTCAAATGTATACTTGCGCGTAGCCGTGGCTTTATAGAAAAGAGTTTTGAAACTTTTCACCCCTGCTTCCCACAGACCCCCCATATGCGGAGCCCCGGGCGGGATGAAGCGCCAGTCAAGTCCCTGATGGCTGTGTACATCAGTCACAGACTCTTTGACGGCTTGAAGGAAGTCCCGAGAAAGTAGAGAAGCTGCCCCCACAAACGTCTTGCCATTATCAGAATGAATCCGCCTAGGGCACCCGCGCCTAGCTACGAAACGAGCAAAGGCGGCTAGGAACTTTTCGGCGGTGAGATCGGATGTCGGCTCTAAATGGATCGCCTTCGTGGAAAAACACACAAATACACATACATATCCCTTGGTAATGAGACACGCTCTCCCGGTATAGTTTTTAATCTCGAACGGCCCGGCATAATCAATGCCCGTATATGTAAAAGGCCTCGAGAAGGACACTCTGTCCTTTGGAAGATCGCCCATCAGCTGAGTTTGCAGTCTCTTCTTGTAAATCGTGCAGATCTTACACGGATTCACCACTGCCTTGACCAGATTCTTGAGTTTAGGAATCCAATACTTCGATCGGATCAGGCGTACGATCAACTGACTACCGCCGTGAAGAGTAATCTGGTGGGTGTATTGGACGAGAAGGCGAGACAGTCTACAGCCGTAGGGCAGAATTATTGGATGCCGTTCATCATACTGGAGGGCTCTAGAAGCTGTGACGCGACCACACGCCCTTAGGAGGCCGAGTTGGTCCGTGAACGAAAACAAGTTTAAAATTGGACTTGCCCCCGGAAGGGGCTTCTTCTCTGCCAAGTGCTTCAGCTCTTGGCCGTATGCTCGACGTTGCGCGATGGAAATCAGCGTTTGTTCTGCCTCTCGGATTTCTTCCCTCGTGGGTCGGGAAGTAGAGGAGATCGCGCCCTTACGGCAACGACTAAGGAAGCGCCGAACATACGCCAGGATTCGCAGTGCTTTGTCCAGCTCAGAGAAGCGTTCGAGAAATTCGTCAGAAGGGACCTGGCTGAAATGCACCTTCACCGCGCGCTGCTCGAGCTCTGTGTTCGGTTGCACATCGCTTTGGGCTGGCCACAGCTCTTGTGGCCCTTGCAGCCACTCTGGCTCGTGCCACCAAAGTTGACTATCCGCTAACTCGAGTAGGGACACGCCTCGACTAGCTAAATCGGCGGAATTTTGTTCGGATCGAACGTGTGCCCAGCAGTCGACTGGTACTGCCTGCGTTATCTTGGCCACTCTGTTGGCAACAAACGTGGTCCAGTTGCACGCCGGCTTCCGTAACCAGGCCAGAACGATGGTCGAATCGGTCCAGCAGCGTATGTCGGAACTTGGTGTGGGCATATTAGGAAGAATAGCCGTTACCATTTCGGCTAACAACACGGCGCCACATAGCTCTAGCCGTGGAAGGGACACGGTCTTGACTGGAGCGACTCGGGTCTTGGATGTGAGGAGGTTAGAAAGTATTTTCTGACCCACCTCGACGCGCACGTAGATCGCCGCTCCATAAGCCTTTTGGGACGCATCACAGAATCCATGATATGCCACTTTGATCTCAGGCTGAAAACAGACCCATCTCGGAACGCGGATCTGGCTGAGGTCGGAATACTCATGAAGAAACGCCTGCCACCTCTGACTCATTTCGCTGGGAAGCTTATCATCCCATCTTAAATCTTGTAGCCAAATCTCCTGCATAAACATTTTGGAACGTATTATAAACGGAGCGAGCCATCCGGCTGGATCAAACAACCTCGCGATTTGCGACAACACCTCCCGCATTGTAAAGGAGGGTTCCACCACTATTTCTGGCGGCACGAAGTAGAATTCGTCGGACTTAGCCCTCCATCGGGCCGTCAGCCGATAGGGTACACAGGGGGATCAACAGATGACCGCGTCATCTGCCGTAACTGTGTGCACCATCGGTAGTGCGACTATACTCTCCAAGCGAGGGCGGCTGGAAGCAGGTCCTTGGTTTGGGCCCAGTCGGGCCCCAACAGAGTACGCTGACTAATGGTAGTCGGGCGGACCTGGACATGTCTTTAAATTGTCTCCCCTCAAGTCAGGAGTGTTACGCGACCCGTGCCCTCTGACTTCCAGGTTCGCAGCTGAGGGGTAAATCCAGCTGTGTTTACACGGAGCCTTCCTAGGGCCGGGCAACCCTAGGTCGTAAGATGCCTTACCGCAGCTTTGGGGCGAAGTTGCGGTCGACCATTCCACATGCCCCAACCCCCTCAGGCCCGCTGCGCTTGCCTAGCCGAGCAAAGCGGGCGATCATGAATGAAAAATGAGTAACCAACGCCGAGCTTCGGACCTCTCGGGAGAGGAAAAATCCCACAAGAAGTCAGTGATGGACGAGGAGGAGACACTGAGGCTGAGTCTGGTCTCAGGGTCTCATCAGAAATCGGGGACCGACGAAGAAGGGCCGTCGGTGTCTAGTAAAGACACCACGACTCAGTCGAGACCCGATGGGAGAGCAAGTAGCACTCCCCAATCTGAACACAATAGTGGGCCTAATAAAGGCACCACTAAAGACATGAGTAAGATGACTCATCAGCAAAGACGGGCGATGGTCGGTAGAGCCCGCTTCATTCTGCGCAAGATAGCCAAGAATGAGGCCGAGGGCAAGATCGACCCCCGCGATGCGGAAGACAAAGCCAAATTCCTTGCGGAGATCGCGGAATTTGAGAGCTACAAGGCGGAAAACCCCGTGGTAGTCCAGCCCACTCAGGCAAAGCGTAATCGCTCGCAAGATGTGAGCGAGAGCGCACCTAAGAGGGCGAAGGACCCGCAGGGCAAGCCGAGGGTGACCAGCTTCGTCAGCAAGGCGAAGAAGTTCAGCGAGGTGGTCAGAGACAGTCTGGCTATGGCCCTGGTGGACGAGAACCACGACGACGGGCGCCTGCTGTCGGAGAAGTGGGAGGTGATCGAGGCCAAGTTAGCCGACATGGTAACTGACAGAGTAGTCAGCATGCCGGCCGGCCCCATCCCCTCCTTCGACTCCTCGGACGTGGTCAGGGGGCACCGGGTAATTAGGTGCGACGATGGGTTCTCCAGGAACTTCCTGGCGGAGTGCGTGGCTAAGATTAGCGACGCCTGGGCTGGCCTTAAGATTAGGCTAGTCCACGCCAGGGAGATCCCCAGGAGACCCAGAGCTCGTATCTGGTTACCCAAGGGGCAGACTGACCATGTAAAGGTGATCGCTGCTCTGAAGGCTCAGAACCCGGATGTCCATATGGCAGACTGGACCATCCTCAAGGCAGAGAAGGAGATGAAGACGAGCCAGCCTTTCCTCCTGCTGATAAACCAGCGCTGCCTGCCGCAGCTAGAGGCCGCAGACCACAAGGTCAGGTACGGCATAAGGAAGGCAAAGATCAGGGTCTTCCTTGCCGAACCAGACGAGCTACTGGAGGAGGTCGATGATACCAACAAGCTGTTGGACGATATGGTCATCGACGATAAGACCCCCGACACAACACCAAGCACAATCGATGTCGAGCATAGTGCAGATTAACTTGAAGCGCAGCACGCACGCTTCAAGCAATCTCACGATCCTTCTAAGGGAGAGGGATATCGACATCGGCCTGATACAGGAGCCTTGGACCAGGGACGAGCAAGTCACTGGTCTTAGGATCCCCGGATACACACTACTGTGCACCAACTCGAATGGTAGGCCGAGAGCATGCATAGTAATAAAAAACCATCTTAATGCTTTTCTCTGTCCCGATCTTAGCACACCTGACCTAGCAGTGGCCAGATTCGTGACGGTGGATGGGAGCGGAGTGCTGATAGCTTCGGCATACATGGCCCATGACGAACCGGCCCCGCCTGAGCCGGTGGTCAAGCTGCTGCAAAGGGCCGAATACACTAAGACGACCCTAGTGCTAGGATGCGATGCCAACGCAAGGCACACGCTCTGGGAAAGCTCGGAAACAAATGAAAGAGGTGAGTCACTTTTTGATAATATAATTTGTCGTAACGTTACAATATGTAACAGAGGGAAGACGCCGACATTCATTTTTCCCAGTACAGGTAATTTCCAGGGCTGGGAAGAGGTGCTAGACATCACCTTACAGATTGAACAGGGCAATTACAAGGTAGAGAACTGGAGAGTATCGACCCAACACTCCTTCTCTGACCATAGATATATCTTCTTCGATTTAGCAGTACAAGTTAGCAAACAGGTACCAAAAAGAAACCCACGTAAAGCGGATTGGGGCAAATTCAGTGAAATTGTCCAATCGAAAGCTGGCAGCAGGAGGATAAAGGTACAATCCTCCCCTGAGGCCCTCGACAAGGAAGTAGAGGACCTCACCAACATACTTAACAATGCCTTCCAAGAGACTTGTAAGATCACATTCTCAAAGAAGAAGTATCCAACATGGTGGACGAAAGAGCTCAGCGATCTCAGGAGAAGGGCGCGGAAGTCCTTCAACACCAGTTATGGCACCAAGGAATGGGAACCATACAAGGAGGCGCAGAGAGCGTACAAGAAAGCGATTTACGAGGCCAAAAAGGATTCATGGCAGAGCTACTGCGAGTCACTTGAAGGCGTAAAAGATACTGCGAGACTAAGCAAGATTCTCGCTAAAGGACACACAAGCCCCACCCTGATTAACAGGGCAGACGGCACGGCAACAACGACGATAGAGGAGTCGCTGGAGTTGCTGGTTGACACCCACTTTCCAGGTAACTTGCAAGGGATCAAGGAACCCGAAAGGGGAAGAACCTCACAACTAGAAACGTCAACGAAGGACATCATTACCACTGAGAAGATCCGGTGGGCAATAGATTCCTTCGAAAGGTACAAAAGCCCGGGCCCAGACGGCATAATACCGGCAATGCTACAGACAACCAAATACAGCATCTGTGGATGGCTGAAAGCCATATACAAGGCTTGCATTAGACTGACGTATATTCCACTCCAGTGGAGGGAAGCGAAAGTCGTTTTTATACCCAAACCAGGAAGAAGGGGCCATATCCTAGCAAAGGATTACAGGCCGATTAGCCTTACCTCCTTCATCCTGAAGACCCTAGAGAGACTTCTGGATGTTCACATCCGAGAGAAACTTGAGAAAGATGGCTTCTCGGATGCGCAGCACGCATACCGGAAAGGCAGGTCGACAGAGACTGCGCTACATGCAGTAGTGGGTTACGTCGAGAAGACACTACGATACAAACAGTACACTATGGCCGCCTTCCTAGACATAGAAGGCGCGTTTAACAACGTAAACGCCGATTCCATCCTGAGCTCCCTCAACTTGTTAGGCATTGAGGAAGGCATCAGAGAGTGGATAAGGGTTATGCTGACGAGTAGGTTGATCACTGCTGAACTGAGTGGCACTCACCTCACGCGAGCAGTGAAGAGAGGCACACCTCAGGGCGGGGCACTGTCACCTCTACTCTGGCTAATAAATATGAACACCATATTGGAAGAGCTCAATATGGGAGGCATCAAAGCAGTGGCCTACGCAGACGACGTAGTACTGCTAGTATCAGGACCCTTTCCTGACGTTATCAGTGGCATAATGACAGGCGCGTTAGGGCAGCTAAACACTTGGGCCAAAACCTGCGGACTAGGCATTAACCCAACAAAGACAGAACTAATGCTCTTCACCAGAAGAACTAAGGTTCCAGCCTTCAACATGCCCAGTATAGGGGGCACGAAACTAACACTATCGGATCAGGCAAAGTATCTAGGAGTGATACTAGATCCAAAACTAACATGGAAAAAGAATGTTGCAGAGAGAGTCAGGAAGGCAAGCATTGCTTTCTACTCCTGCAGAAAAATGTTTGGGAACAACTGGGGGTTGCATCCAAAGATTATTATATGGCTTTACACAGCGGTAGTAAGGCCAATTCTAACATACGGGGCCCTGGTATGGTGGCCAGCACTAACCAGAGCCTACAACATAGCGAAGCTCACCAGAATACAGAGAGCGGCATGCGCAGGAGCTACGGGAGCGTTACGCTTCCCGTAGAGAACGAGGTATCCCTCTACACCGATGGCTCTAAGATGATCTGTGGAGTAGGGGCTGGGATCTTCGCCGAGCACTGGGGGATTGAAGAGACCTTTAGTCTCTCAGACTCGGCGACGGTCTTCCAGGCCGAACTACTCGCCATAAGGGAAGCAGCTAAGCTTTCACTAAGACGAGGACTCAGCGATACCACCATACGGATCTACTCGGACAGCCAGGCGGCTATCAAATCCCTAGCTTCCGTGAAAACCACGTCAAAGCTTGTGGCCGAATGTAAGGTAGCCCTAAATAATCTTGCACACGAAAACACGGTTCAAGTAACCTGGGTGCCAGGACACAACGACATCCCAGGCAATGAGAAAGCGGATGAACTAGCGAGAGCAGGCTCCGCAGAACCTAGCACTGATGCAGAAATACCAATATCCCTAAACTCGATCCAGACAAGAATCCACGACCATTTCAAGCAGACAGCCAACAAGGAATGGTCAAGGAGGACAGAGTGTAGAAGATCAAGACAATGTTGGCCGACTTTTGACAAAAATCGAACGAAAGAGCTGCTATCCAACAGCAAGAGGGATATCAGCAGGCTCACAGCAGTCACCACAGGTCACTGGGCGATTGGATCGCACGCAATGAAAATGGGACTGCCACACAACACGACCTGCAGAAGCTGCAAGCAAACAACGGAGCAAGAGACTCCTGAACACCTGCTATGCTTCTGCCCGGCACTAAACTACAAAAGACTACGCCATTTTGGAGCCCGACAGTTGGAGTCACTGGACAGAGTAGGAGAGCTGAAGTTGTCGGCAATCCTAAACTTCCTCACTGAATCGGGATGGTACTAGCGCAACAACAAACAATGAACAGGGGGAGTGGACCAGAAAGGAGCCTAGCTCTAATTGGAGGCCCCAGGGGGCCTCACCGCTTATACCTACCTACCTAGCCCTCCATCGAATCCCGAGCGTTTTGGCCGTGCTTTCGGTATCGATATCGAGGAACTCGCTGTGAAGGAGGTGTTCGGCCGGAATATTTTGTAGTATGCTCGTGTGGTTTGAAGTCCACTTCCTCAAAGGGAAACCAGCAGAGCTAAGAGCTGCTTGTAGCTCTTGGATTGAACTATGGGCCTCAGATATGGAATTTGCCCCTGCCAGAACGTCATCGACGTACATATGTTGTTGAAGAATGTGGCTGGCTTTTGGAAACGCCCCTTGGACATCCTCTGCTAGCTGCTGCAGCACTCGAATAGCGAGGAAGGGCGCACAGATGACCCCGAAGGTAACTGTTTTCAACTCAAAGTCTCGAATATCCCCCTCCTTATCTCGGAACAGGATTCTTTGAAAGGGTGTATGTTTCGGATCGACCCAGATCTGACGGTACATCTTTGTGATGTCCGCGCTGAACACATATTGGAAATATCGCCATTTCAGAATTTGAATGGTCAGATCGGATTGCAGGACTGGACCAGCATGAAGAATATCATTTAAGCTGGTTCCATTCGCAGATGGACTGGAGGCGTTAAATACAACGCGAAGCTTTGTCGTAGTACTTTCGGGCTTGATTACCGCGTGATGTGGAACTATGAGTCGATGGAACTTCGTGCATATGACCCAGATCCAGATACTCCTGAATCACGCTATCATATTGCTCTTTTAACGGAAAGTCTCTTTTTAAACGATTCTCGTTTCGAAGAAACTGAGCTAACGCAATGGACCTTGAATATCCCAGATCGGACCCCGAGATTTTGGGGTCGCAGAATGTGAGCGTAACCACGTACCTCCCGCTTGCGTCTCTCTTGGTAGTCTGGAGGAAGTTCCTTTCGCAATAGGAATCCGACTCTTTCACCATCTGGAATGGTAGATCCTCCACCTCCCAGAATTTGCTGAGAAGCGAGTCTAACGAATCTTCCTTTTGGTGGTGTACTTGAGTCGTGAAGGATGCGACTCTGTTGGCCTTAGTATTGGAGATCGGCCCGGTAAGTACCCAGCCGAAGATGGTCTCTTGGCCTAGGAGGGAGCCACAAATGTTTCTCCGAGTGCCTTGCATCATCACCGACGGTAGAATATCAGCTCCGATCAGTAAATCGATTTGGGAACTTTCAAAGAAGTTTGGGTCTGCCCATTGGAGATCGGGCAGGTCTTGCAAAGAATTCCTGGGAACTGGATGGGAGGGCAGTTTGCCCGCTAATTCCGGAAGGACATAGGCTGCGGTATCTAGTTGAAGACCCGGCTTAGTAGGGGAGCGGATAGCAAACTGGCAGAGTCTCGTTGACTCTGCCGAAACCGATTGGTTTAGCCCTGAGACTTGGGTTTGGGTTTTTCGGAAAGGCAACTTAAGGAGGTTGAACATGCGTTCGGAGATGAAGGTAGCTTCCGATCCCGAGTCGAATAAAGCTCGGGCTCGGTAGCTCGTGCCCAGATGGCACACGTCAACAATTGCCGTGCTCAGCAGGACGGCTGTAGTATTTGCAGCGAAATAATTTTGCACCGTTGAGGTGCTCGCGGATGCATTGCGACTGGAGGACTGTTGCGCCGAGGGCGCCGAGGTTGGAGAGCTCGTGGGTCGAGCGTTTGAGGAAGTCGTGCTTGAGGAACTGGGGGAGCCGCGATGCAGCAAAGTATGATGCCTCCCCCTACACGTGAAACAGCTATGTGTGCTCGTGCAATCACGTAGCTGATGGCCTCTAGCGAAACAGTTCAGGCATAGCTGCTTCTTTTTGATGTAGCCGGGAGCGGGAGAGCACCGGAGAGCGGGAGTGCAAGCGCCAGTGCATCGCTCGCTCTTACACTGCCGCTCGAAACTAAGCGCCCTTATGGCGCGAACATTCTTCCCCCCCTTGCGGCAGCAAGAGTCAGGATTACTCGTGGCACACTCCGGAGACGGTCCATCCAAACACGGTGCTCTGAGCGACGGGCAGCCCATCTTCCAGCTTCAGGAACCCCGGTTGGATCAGCTTGGGGAACAAGTCTGACCCCAACGCGAGGGAAATGGTCGATGGGCGATGGAACTGTTCATCCGCGAGCCGGATATCCTCGAACTTGGCCCGGATGGTGTCACTCAGAGCCCGTACTGGCGTGCGAATCCTAAGGCTGGGATCGAGCCTTAAAACGACGTCGAGCCTGAAGTCGCCCGTGCGGGATCGGATGGTCGCCGTGCAGACCTCCTCCTCGCCTGCCTTCGTGACGGGCAGCCGGTATGCCGTCGCCAACGACCGGTCAATACTGCTGACCGCCATGCACGGGTCGATCAGGGCCCCCATCTCAAACGTGGTGCTCCCGGTGTCGAGCAGCACGCAGGCGGTCGGGAGGATGTGGACCACCCTCTGTCGCAGATAGGCCGCCACGGTCGGAGATGGAGTGGGGGCCACTGCACGCGCTGGTTCCCTTGGGACGGGAGGACGAGCCGGCGCTGGAGTGGGGGCCGCCGGCCGAGCATGATCTCTGGAGACGGGCTGACGAGCGGGGCGTTCAGGGCGTGGACGAGAGGTTGACGGCACCTTCCGTGCATGTGGAGCAGCGTGTGATGATCCCCCCCGCACGTTTTACATCCCTCGGTGCTTCGGCAGGTCCCTCCTGAGTGCTCGTGGGCGAGGCAATTCGAGCAGTACTTGTTAATCAGCACTGCCCGAAGGCGCTTCTCAGCGCTCAGTTTCTGGAACCTCTTGCACTTCCGAAGAGGATGGATGCCCCGGCAGACTCGGCAGCGGTAGGATTGAATACCTCGGGTACGTCTGCTATCCAAATCCTGGGCTGTGCAGGGACGCGGCACCATGATGCTGAAGTTGTTCTGCGAGGAAAAGAGACAAAAAATTGGCTTAGTATGTGACCTCGCAGACGGAAATAGATTAATGGCTGGAAGTAGCCGGTTCCTTGCTCTCCATAGGGAGAAGGATAACCTTATGCACGGGGCGTTTTATTGTGCCGCGCGCCGTACGGACTTCAGCCACTCGAACTCGGCCATCGGCTCCGGGGAAAACAGAAACAATTCTGCCGAGCCGCCATTCGTTCGAGGCCAAATTATCCTCCTTGACTACCACCATATCGTCAATTTGGATGTTTCGGGTCGGAAATTGCCATTTGTTGCGTTTGTGGAGTTCTTTGAGATACTCCTCTTTCCACCGCGCACTAAACTGCTGATGTTGGGCTTTCAAATGTTGCCATCGATTGATTATCGACTTGGCTTCGCCATTTATCTCAGGCTCAGCCGTGGAAAGCAACGGCCCGCCAATCAGGAAATGGCCAGGCGTGAGGGCTAGCAGTCTGGAGTTGAGGCAAGCTTCGATCTTGGCTAGGAGCGTCGCAAGTTCCTCAAATGTATACTTGCGCGTAGCCGTGGCTTTATAGAAAAGAGTTTTGAAACTTTTCACCCCTGCTTCCCACAGACCCCCCATATGCGGAGCCCCGGGCGGGATGAAGCGCCAGTCAAGTCCCTGATGGCTGTGTACATCAGTCACAGACTCTTTGACGGCTTGAAGGAAGTCCCGAGAAAGTAGAGAAGCTGCCCCCACAAACGTCTTGCCATTATCAGAATGAATCCGCCTAGGGCACCCGCGCCTAGCTACTAAACGAGCAAAGGCGGCTAGGAACTTTTCGGCGGTGAGATCGGATGTCGGCTCTAAATGGATCGCCTTCGTGGAAAAACACACAAATACACATACATATCCCTTGGTAATGAGACACGCTCTCCCGGTATAGTTTTTAATCTCGAACGGCCCGGCATAATCAATGCCCGTATATGTAAAAGGCCTCGAGAAGGACACTCTGTCCTTTGGAAGATCGCCCATCAGCTGAGTTTGCAGTCTCTTCTTGTAAATCGTGCAGATCTTACACGGATTCACCACTGCCTTGACCAGATTCTTGAGTTTAGGAATCCAATACTTCGATCGGATCAGGCGTACGATCAACTGACTACCGCCGTGAAGAGTAATCTGGTGGGTGTATTGGACGAGAAGGCGAGACAGTCTACAGCCGTAGGGCAGAATTATTGGATGCCGTTCATCATACTGGAGGGCTCTAGAAGCTGTGACGCGACCACACGCCCTTAGGAGGCCGAGTTGGTCCGTGAACGAAAACAAGTTTAAAATTGGACTTGCCCCCGGAAGGGGCTTCTTCTCTGCCAAGTGCTTCAGCTCTTGGCCGTATGCTCGACGTTGCGCGATGGAAATCAGCGTTTGTTC
Source organism: Drosophila anomelani (assembly GCA_035045905.1). Classification (NCBI taxonomy): domain Eukaryota; kingdom Metazoa; phylum Arthropoda; class Insecta; order Diptera; family Drosophilidae; genus Drosophila; species Drosophila anomelani. Next base: position 166,564 of record JAWNOO010000045.1, read on the forward strand.
TGTCTCTCGGATTTCTTCCCTCGTGGGTCGGGAAGTAGAGGAGATCGCGCCCTTACGGCAGCGACTAAGGAAGCGCCGAACATACGCCAGGATTCGCAGTGCTTTGTCCAGCTCAGAGAAGCGTTCGAGAAATTCGTCAGAAGGGACCTGGCTGAAATGCACCTTCACCGCGCGCTGCTCGAGCTCTGTGTTCGGTTGCACATCGCTTTGGGCTGGCCACAGCTCTTGTGGCCCTTGCAGCCACTCTGGCTCGTGCCACCAAAGTTGACTATCCGCTAACTCGAGTAGGGACACGCCTCGACTAGCTAAATCGGCGGAATTTTGTTCGGATCGAACGTGTGCCCAGCAGTCGACTGGTACTGCCTGCGTTATCTTGGCCACTCTGTTGGCAACAAACGAGGTCCAGTTGCACGCCGGCTTCCGTAACCAGGCCAGAACGATGGTCGAATCGGTCCAGCAGCGTATGTCGGAACTTGGTGTGGGCATATTAGGAAGAATAGCCGTTACCATTTCGGCTAACAACACGGCGCCACATAGCTCTAGCCGTGGAAGGGACACGGTCTTGACTGGAGCGACTCGGGTCTTGGATGTGAGGAGGTTAGAAAGTATTTTCTGACCCACCTCGACGCGCACGTAGATCGACGCTCCATAAGCCTTTTGGGACGCATCACAGAATCCATGATATGCCACTTTGATCTCAGGCTGAAAACAGACCCATCTCGGAACGCGGATCTGGCTGAGGTCGGAATACTCATGAAGAAACGCCTGCCACCTCTGACTCATTTCGCTGGGAAGCTTATCATCCCATCTTAAATCTTGTAGCCAAATCTCCTGCATAAACATTTTGGAACGTATTATAAACGGAGCGAGCCATCCGGCTGGATCAAACAACCTCGCGATTTGCGACAACACCTCCCGCATTGTAAAGGAGGGTTCCACCACTATTTCTGGCGGCACGAAGTAGAATTCGTCGGACTTAGCCCTCCATCGGGCCGTCAGCCGATAGGGTACACAGGGGGATCAACAGATGACCGCGTCATCTGCCGTAACTGTGTGCACCATCGGTAGTGCGACTATACTCTCCAAGCGAGGGCGGCTGGAAGCAGGTCCTTGGTTTGGGCCCAGTCGGGCCCCAACAGAGTACGCTGACTAATGGTAGTCGGGCGGACCTGGACATGTCTTTAAATTGTCTCCCCTCAAGTCAGGAGTGTTACGCGACCCGTGCCCTCTGACTTCCAGGTTCGCAGCTGAGGGGTAAATCCAGCTGTGTTTACACGGAGCCTTCCTAGGGCCGGGCAACCCTAGGTCGTAAGATGCCTTACCGCAGCTTTGGGGCGAAGTTGCGGTCGACCATTCCACATGCCCCAACCCCCCTCAGGCCCGCTGCGCTTGCCTAGCCGAGCAAAGCGGGCGATCATGAATGAAAAATGAGTAACCAACGCCGAGCTTCGGACCTCTCGGGAGAGGAAAAATCCCACAAGAAGTCAGTGATGGACGAGGAGGAGACACTGAGGCTGAGTCTGGTCTCAGGGTCTCATCAGAAATCGGGGACCGACGAAGAAGGGCCGTCGGTGTCTAGTAAAGACACCACGACTCAGTCGAGACCCGATGGGAGAGCAAGTAGCACTCCCCAATCTGAACACAATAGTGGGCCTAATAAAGGCACCACTAAAGACATGAGTAAGATGACTCATCAGCAAAGACGGGCGATGGTCGGTAGAGCCCGCTTCATTCTGCGCAAGATAGCCAAGAATGAGGCCGAGGGCAAGATCGACCCCCGCGATGCGGAAGACAAAGCCAAATTCCTTGCGGAGATCGCGGAATTTGAGAGCTACAAGGCGGAAAACCCCGTGGTAGTCCAGCCCACTCAGGCAAAGCGTAATCGCTCGCAAGATGTGAGCGAGAGCGCACCTAAGAGGGCGAAGGACCCGCAGGGCAAGCCGAGGGTGACCAGCTTCGTCAGCAAGGCGAAGAAGTTCAGCGAGGTGGTCAGAGACAGTCTGGCTATGGCCCTGGTGGACGAGAACCACGACGACGGGCGCCTGCTGTCGGAGAAGTGGGAGGTGATCGAGGCCAAGTTAGCCGACATGGTAACTGACAGAGTAGTCAGCATGCCGGCCGGCCCCATCCCCTCCTTCGACTCCTCGGACGTGGTCAGGGGGCACCGGGTAATTAGGTGCGACGATGGGTTCTCCAGGAACTTCCTGGCGGAGTGCGTGGCTAAGATTAGCGACGCCTGGGCTGGCCTTAAGATTAGGCTAGTCCACGCCAGGGAGATCCCCAGGAGACCCAGAGCTCGTATCTGGTTACCCAAGGGGCAGACTGACCATGTAAAGGTGATCGCTGCTCTGAAGGCTCAGAACCCGGATGTCCATATGGCAGACTGGACCATCCTCAAGGCAGAGAAGGAGATGAAGACGAGCCAGCCTTTCCTCCTGCTGATAAACCAGCGCTGCCTGCCGCAGCTAGAGGCCGCAGACCACAAGGTCAGGTACGGCATAAGGAAGGCAAAGATCAGGGTCTTCCTTGCCGAACCAGACGAGCTACTGGAGGAGGTCGATGATACCAACAAGCTGTTGGACGATATGGTCATCGACGATAAGACCCCCGACACAACACCAAGCACAATCGATGTCGAGCATAGTGCAGATTAACTTGAAGCGCAGCACGCACGCTTCAAGCAATCTCACGATCCTTCTAAGGGAGAGGGATATCGACATCGGCCTGATACAGGAGCCTTGGACCAGGGACGAGCAAGTCACTGGTCTTAGGATCCCCGGATACACACTACTGTGCACCAACTCGAATGGTAGGCCGAGAGCATGCATAGTAATAAAAAACCATCTTAATGCTTTTCTCTGTCCCGATCTTAGCACACCTGACCTAGCAGTGGCCAGATTCGTGACGGTGGATGGGAGCGGAGTGCTGATAGCTTCGGCATACATGGCCCATGACGAACCGGCCCCGCCTGAGCCGGTGGTCAAGCTGCTGCAAAGGGCCGAATACACTAAGACGACCCTAGTGCTAGGATGCGATGCCAACGCAAGGCACACGCTCTGGGAAAGCTCGGAAACAAATGAAAGAGGTGAGTCACTTTTTGATAATATAATTTGTCGTAACGTTACAATATGTAACAGAGGGAAGACGCCGACATTCATTTTTCCCAGTACAGGTAATTTCCAGGGCTGGGAAGAGGTGCTAGACATCACCTTACAGATTGAACAGGGCAATTACAAGGTAGAGAACTGGAGAGTATCGACCCAACACTCCTTCTCTGACCATAGATATATCTTCTTCGATTTAGCAGTACAAGTTAGCAAACAGGTACCAAAAAGAAACCCACGTAAAGCGGATTGGGGCAAATTCAGTGAAATTGTCCAATCGAAAGCTGGCAGCAGGAGGATAAAGGTACAATCCTCCCCTGAGGCCCTCGACAAGGAAGTAGAGGACCTCACCAACATACTGAAAAATGCCTTCCAAGAGACTTGTAAGATCACATTCTCGAGGAAGAAGTATCCAACATGGTGGACGAAAGAGCTCAGCGATCTCAGGAGAAGGGCGCGGAAGTCCTTCAACACCAGTTATGGCACCAAGGAATGGGAACCATACAAGGAGGCGCAGAGAGCGTACAAGAAAGCGATTTACGAGGCCAAAAAGGATTCATGGCAGAGCTACTGCGAGTCACTTGAAGGCGTAAAAGATACTGCGAGACTAAGCAAGATTCTCGCTAAAGGACACACAAGCCCCACCCTGATTAACAGGGCAGATGGCACGGCAACAACGACGATAGAGGAGTCGCTGGAGTTGCTGGTTGACACCCACTTTCCAGGTAACTTGCAAGGGATCAAGGAACCCGAAAGGGGAAGAACCTCACAACTAGAAACGTCAACGAAGGACATCATTACCACTGAGAAGATCCGGTGGGCAATAGATTCCTTCGAAAGGTACAAAAGCCCGGGCCCAGACGGCATAATACCGGCAATGCTACAGACAACCAAATACAGCATCTGTGGATGGCTGAAAGCCATATACAAGGCTTGCATTAGACTGACGTATATTCCACTCCAGTGGAGGGAAGCGAAAGTCGTTTTTATACCCAAACCAGGAAGAAGGGGCCATATCCTAGTAAAGGATTACAGGCCGATTAGCCTTACCTCCTTCATCCTGAAGACCCTAGAGAGACTTCTGGATGTTCACATCCGAGAGAAACTTGAGAAAGATGGCTTCTCGGATGCGCAGCACGCATACCGGAAAGGCAGGTCGACAGAGACTGCGCTACATGCAGTAGTGGGTTACGTCGAGAAGACACTACGATACAAACAGTACACTATGGCCGCCTTCCTAGACATAGAAGGCGCGTTTAACAACGTAAACGCCGATTCCATCCTGAGCTCCCTCAACTTGTTAGGCATTGAGGAAGGCATCAGAGAGTGGATAAGGGTTATGCTGACGAGTAGGTTGATCACTGCTGAACTGAGTGGCACTCACCTCACGCGAGCAGTGAAGAGAGGCACACCTCAGGGCGGGGCACTGTCACCTCTACTCTGGCTAATAAATATGAACACCATATTGGAAGAGCTCAATATGGAAGGCATCAAAGCAGTGGCCTACGCAGACGACGTAGTACTGCTAGTATCAGGACCCTTTCCTGACGTTATCAGTGGCATAATGACAGGCGCGTTAGGGCAGCTAAACACTTGGGCCAAAACCTGCGGACTAGGCATTAACCCAACAAAGACAGAACTAATGCTCTTCACCAGAAGAACTAAGGTTCCAGCCTTCAACATGCCCAGTATAGGGGGCACGAAACTAACACTATCGGATCAGGCAAAGTATCTAGGAGTGATACTAGATCCAAACCTAACATGGAAAAAGAATGTTGCAGAGAGAGTCAGGAAGGCAAGCATTGCTTTCTACTCCTGCAGAAAAATGTTTGGGAACAACTGGGGGTTGCATCCAAAGATTATTATATGGCTTTACACAGCGGTAGTAAGGCCAATTTTAACATACGGGGCCCTGGTATGGTGGCCAGCACTAACCAGAGCCTACAACATAGCGAAGCTCACCAGAATACAGAGAGCGGCATGCGCAGGAGCTACGGGAGCGTTACGCTTCCCGTAGAGAACGAGGTATCCCTCTACACCGATGGCTCTAAGATGAGCTGTGGAGTAGGGGCTGGGATCTTCGCCGAGCACTGGGGGATTGAAGAGACCTTTAGTCTCTCAGACTCGGCGACGGTCTTCCAGGCCGAACTACTCGCCATAAGGGAAGCAGCTAAGCTTTCACTAAGACGAGGACTCAGCGATACCACCATACGGATCTACTCGGACAGCCAGGCGGCTATCAAATCCCTAGCTTCCGTGAAAACCACGTCAAAGCTTGTGGCCGAATGTAAGGTAGCCCTAAATAATCTTGCACACGAAAACACGGTTCAAGTAACCTGGGTGCCAGGACACAACGACATCCCAGGCAATGAGAAAGCGGATGAACTAGCGAGAGCAGGCTCCGCAGAACCTAGCACTGATGCAGAAATACCAATATCCCTAAACTCGATCCAGACAAGAATCCACGACCATTTCAAGCAGACAGCCAACAAGGAATGGTCAAGGAGGACAGAGTGTAGAAGATCAAGACAATGTTGGCCGACTTTTGACAAAAATCGAACGAAAGAGCTGCTATCCAACAGCAAGAGGGATATCAGCAGGCTCACAGCAGTCACCACAGGTCACTGGGCGATTGGATCGCACGCAATGAAAATGGGACTGCCACACAACACGACCTGCAGAAGCTGCAAGCAAACAACGGAGCAAGAGACTCCTGAACACCTGCTATGCTTCTGCCCGGCACTAAACTACAAAAGACTACGCCATTTTGGAGCCCGACAGTTGGAGTCACTGGACAGAGTAGGAGAGCTGAAGTTGTCGGCAATCCTAAACTTCCTCACTGAATCGGGATGGTACTAGCGCAACAACAAACAATGAACAGGGGGAGTGGACCAAAAAGGAGCCTAGCTCTAATTGGAGGCCCCAGGGGGCCTCACCGCTTATACCTACCTACCTAGCCCTCCATCGAATCCCGAGCGTTTTGGCCGTGCTTTCGGTATCGATATCGAGGAACTCGCTGTGAAGGAGGTGTTCGGCCGGAATATTTTGTAGTATGCTCGTGTGGTTTGAAGTCCACTTCCTCAAAGGGAAACCAGCAGAGCTAAGAGCTGCTTGTAGCTCTTGGATTGAACTATGGGCCTCAGATATGGAATTTGCCCCTGCCAGAACGTCATCGACGTACATATGTTGTTGAAGAATGTGGCTGGCTTTTGGAAACGCCCCTTGGACATCCTCTGCTAGCTGCTGCAGCACTCGAATAGCGAGGAAGGGCGCACAGATGACCCCGAAGGTAACTGTTTTCAACTCAAAGTCTCGAATATCCCCCTCCTTATCTCGGAACAGGATTCTTTGAAAGGGTGTATGTTTCGGATCGACCCAGATCTGACGGTACATCTTTGTGATGTCCGCGCTGAACACATATTGGAAATATCGCCATTTCAGAATTTGAATGGTCAGATCGGATTGCAGGACTGGACCAGCATGAAGAATATCATTTAAGCTGGTTCCATTCGCAGATGGACTGGAGGCGTTAAATACAACGCGAAGCTTTGTCGTAGTACTTTCGGGCTTGATTACCGCGTGATGTGGAACTATGAGTCGATGGAACTTCGTGCATATGACCCAGATCCAGATACTCCTGAATCACGCTATCATATTGCTCTTTTAACGGAAAGTCTCTTTTTAAACGATTCTCGTTTCGAAGAAACTGAGCTAACGCAATGGACCTTGAATATCCCAGATCGGACCCCGAGATTTTGGGGTCGCAGAATGTGAGCGTAACCACGTACCTCCCGCTTGCGTCTCTCTTGGTAGTCTGGAGGAAGTTCCTTTCGCAATAGGAATCCGACTCTTTCACCATCTGGAATGGTAGATCCTCCACCTCCCAGAATTTGCTGAGAAGCGAGTCTAACGAATCTTCCTTTTGGTGGTGTACTTGAGTCGTGAAGGATGCGACTCTGTTGGCCTTAGTATTGGAGATCGGCCCGGTAAGTACCCAGCCGAAGATGGTCTCTTGGCCTAGGAGGGAGCCACAAATGTTTCTCCGAGTGCCTTGCATCATCACCGACGGTAGAATATCAGCTCCGATCAGTAAATCGATTTGGGAACTTTCAAAGAGGTTTGGGTCTGCCCATTGGAGATCGGGCAGGTCTTGCAAAGAATTCCTGGGAACTGGATGGGAGGGCAGTTTGCCCGCTAATTCCGGAAGGACATAGGCTGCGGTATCTAGTTGAAGACCCGGCTTAGTAGGGGAGCGGATAGCAAACTGGCAGAGTCTCGTTGACTCTGCCGAAACCGATTGGTTTAGCCCTGAGACTTGGGTTTGGGTTTTTCGGAAAGGCAACTTAAGGAGGTTGAACATGCGTTCGGAGATGAAGGTAGCTTCCGATCCCGAGTCGAATAAAGCTCGGGCTCGGTAGCTCGTGCCCAGATGGCACACGTCAACAATTGCCGTGCTCAGCAGGACGGCTGTAGTATTTGCAGCGAAATAATTTTGCACCGTTGAGGTGCTCGCGGATGCATTGCGACTGGAGGACTGTTGCGCCGAGGACGCCGAGGTTGGAGAGCTCGTGGGTCGAGCGTTTGAGGAAGTCGTGCTTGAGGAACTGGGGGAGCCGCGATGCAGCAAAGTATGATGCCTCCCCCTACACGTGAAACAGCTATGTGTGCTCGTGCAATCACGTAGCTGATGGCCTCTAGCGAAACAGTTCAGGCATAGCTGCTTCTTTTTGATGTAGCCGGAACGCGCGTCGACAGACATGTTGAGAAAGCGCGGGCACAATCTGATTGGATGATTTTCCTTAGAACATAAGTCACACCCCTTTTGTTTGGTGGTGACCTTGGTCTCGAAGGATTGCAGCCTTTTGGGAACTGACTGAGTCGGCTTCATATCCTCGATAGCCTCCAGTGTCCGATACCTTTCGCTCAGGAAGGTGTTCATCTCCTCCCAAGCCGGAATTTCGGACTTCGAAGTTAGCGACTGTTCCCATAAGGAAAGGGTTAGCTTTGGCAGTTTGCTGGCGCACAGGAAGACCAACAGACAATCCCAGTTGTCAGTGGAGATATTGGAATGTGCTAGCGCTGTTAGACACCCCTGAATCGTAGACTGCAGCTCCTTTAGAGCATGTCCCGACTCTTGAGAAACGGAGCTCAAGTTGAACAAAAGCTTGAGTTGGCTGTTGACTAAAAGTCTTTTGTTTTGGAAACGGTCTTGAAGCGCTGCCCACGCTGACGCGAAGCCGTCATTTGTAAGCGGGGATTTGGACACTATGGCCTTTGCCTCGCCACTAGTTTTGGTGAGGAGATGGAAAAGCTTCTCGACCGGTGTCAGCCTGGGGTTGTTACCATAAACTGCCGTGAACAGGTCCCGGAAAGTGGGCCATCGGAGGTAGTCCCCATCGAAAACTTCTGTATCGCAGGGCGGTAGCCGGCAACCGGACGAAATAAGCGGTTGAGAGGGAAGAGCTGGAACGGCTTGAGGCGTCACTCTGTCTAGCGTTTCGCTAATCTGAGCTGCACATGTCTCGTATACGGAGTAGCAATAGTCATACTTTGCTTGTAGGAGAGGCAAGGTGCTGAGGGATCCTTCCTGGGCAATGAGGTCAGAGCAGATTTCGTACTCCTTTTCAACCTTCTCCCATAAGGCTCGCACTTGCTGCAGACGGACTTGCAATGTGTGTGAAGATTGCGAAGCCTGACCAGGAGTATTGATTTTGTCTTCGAAAGCGCTGACGCAATCGCTCACAGCGATGAATTTGTGCAACGCAGCGGTTGCGGCCGTTGGCTGCTCGGCTACCGACATTTTTCTACTAGCGCGTGTGACCCTCAGGAATTTAGTCCCGGATGCAGAGGGATTCTCTGGCTGTCCCACAAGTGAAGATTCGCTCGACGCTTTCGCCACCGGTTTGGAGACGACAATTCTCGGACTTGTTTTTGAGCTCGTCGTTGGGCGATCTCTGATCTTTGGCGTGGCACTCGAGTCTTTCTAGGTCTCGGGCTAGCGGACTTGGGCACTTGTTTGACGCGAGAAGGCAGCGGAGAGGAAAGGGTGGTCTTTGTTTCCTTTTTTGGTGTCGGCGTTGGCTTCTTGTCACCCTCAACGGGCATACTCAGCTACGCTGTTCAAATCGGAAGGCCTTCCCGCCGCCAAAAAAATTAAGGAAACGAAAAAAAAACTGACCCGCAGACTCGGTTTGGAGCAAATTAGCTGATATAGCTAGAAAAATAGCTAGAAAACAGCTGGAAAATAGCTGAATGTAGCCGACCGCTTACGGAACGCTTATTGGAAAAAAATAGCTAAATATAGCTAAGAGTTACGGAAACAGCAAACAATAGCTGAATGCTCCCTGACGAAAAATAGCTAAATCTCGCTGAGAGAATCAAAACAAACGACTAAAAAGGCTGAATAGCTAAACACAAAACCAACCGAAACGATGGAAAAAATAACGACACATCAACCGCAAGAAAAACTTCGACAATCAATTTCAAAAAAAAATAAATAGCCAAAAAAAATTAAATGGCTGGTGGTAAGATAGCCTAGGAGCAGAATTTAGATTTGGAATTCTCTGGCAAAAAATTTTTTGTAATTTAGGAACACAATCGAAGTTTAACCACTTTTGCGACACAAGAAAAAAGAAGCCAAAAAAAACTAGCTGAAAAACGAATCTGAAATAGCTATCGACCTTGAAATTTTCTTTGACGATTATTCGAAAAATATTAATTTTTTTTTTTTTTTTGCGCTCGATTTTGTATTCCGGTATGGATGTAGGATTGGTGCTCGTTTGCTCGTTACTACTTGAATCGTGTAAGTGCCTATGCTTGCATATGAACAAAACGGAGACGAAATAAAAATTACCCAAATATATGTATGTGTGTATATGGAGTTCGATGCTTAGCACAGAATAGCGCTAAGCTCTGCTCATGTACATATGTATGTATGTATTTGATGGAAAAATGTTGGCTGCTCGCAGAATAGCGGGGAGCTTATGTATGCGAATATATATGTATGTCAGGATAGCAATTAAAAAACACAATTAAGTTTTTTCGGATATATGTATATGAATATCAGGATAGCAATTAAAACCACAATTAATTTTTTCGGATATATGTATATGAATATCAGGATCGCAATTAAAAACACAACTAATTTTTTTTCGGATATATGTATGTATATGTATATGATATATATTTAGGATGTCGGCCGTAGAAGTTGGATGGGGGTGGTTGCAGCTGGAAATTCCCACAAGTCCAAAAAAGAAGAAAGCGGCGAGATCGACTTCACAATGGGATGGCACTTTATTGGCACACTTCAAATTTAAGATTAAGTTAAAACTAAAGAGGGAAAAAACCCTGGACCGCGGAGTGGTGGGTTTCGCCGGGAGCGGGAGAGCACCGGAGAGCGGGAGTGCAAGCGGGAGTGCAAGCGCCAGTGCAGCGCTCGCTCTTACACTGCCGCTCGAAACTAAGCGCCCTTATGGCGCGAACAGTATCTATTATTGGTGGACAATTTAAAGTAGAGTGTCAGTTGTTAATATAAAATTATTGTGTTAGGTGATATGCCGGGCGGGCAGCTCCCGGATTGTGACCCTCTTGAGCCTCCTTCTTGTTCTTATCCTGGTCAACAACCTGGCCAGCGGGTTGGGGTGATTGAGCAGCCGGATCCTGTGCGTTGTAGCAAGAGAGTTGATGGTGGCTCCGACTGCTTAGACCCCGAGCTCACGCCTGATATCTGCGTTCCTTATGTACCACTCAGCCCTTGAGATACGTCTAAGGAACTTCGACTCGAATGCCTGAATCCTACTTAAATGCGTTTTGGCTGCCGTGCCATATATGGCCACTCCGTAACGCCAGATCGGAGCTAGCAGGGACTGGTAGAGGCGAATCTTGCATTTGAGACTCAGCTTTGACTTCGGGCCAGTCAGCCAATTTATACGCCTGGCTGTGTTCTGCAGCTTCGCCGTTGTTTGCTTGATAAGGGAGGCAAACGTCAACCTCTTATCCAGAGCCAGATTAAGAGCTGTCCATGAAGGAAGACCCCGGGACATGTGTCTCTCCTCAGTGAGAAAGTGACCACAGCACGTTTGTCTGTGTTGATGGCCACATTCCATCTACAGGCCCAGTTCTCAAACCTCTTCAGAAGTATCTGAAGCTTGTCTATGACACTGTAGATGCAGCTGGATCTTGCTATCACCGCAGTATCGTCTGCATAGGTGGCAACACATGTGCTACGTGAGCTTAGGTAGAGCGTAGCATCTTGAGTGAACCCAAACTGGTGCCTAGGTATTGCATCCCGGACCGCCGGAATCCTCTGCATCCTGTCGACTATACAACGCTCAATTATCTTCGCAAATGTGGGCAGGAGACTAATCGGTCTGTAACTAGAAACATCGTGGGAGGGCTTTCCTTTCCTGTGTACCATCACTACGTTGGCATTCTTCCAGGAAGACGGAAAGGCTGATATTGGCTGAGGCCAATAGGCTGACAATGAGAGGAATGTGATCCGAACTGAGCTCAAAGGAGTCATCAATGTGCAGCATACGACCTTAGAGGCCTTGCAAGAGTGCGAAATCCAACGCTGAGGGAGCTGTGCCATTACTGCGGAAAAAGGTGGGTCTTCCTGTAGCCAGAACATCAGCTCCCAGGTTATCCAGAGCTTCCACAATTGCTGCTCCTCGCCTGTCCGCTCCATCATTGCCCAATCTGCGATGCTTGACGTTAAAGTCACCCCAATGATAACTTTGTCAACACATATGTTAAGCATGGCCTCAAAACCATCACATGTCCAGGAAGGACGAGGAAGCAGATAGACCGCTGCCACATCCAGGTCTGCCATGTCAGTGTTGAGTGTGATCTTTGCCATCTGTAGCAGTCCCAGACGGATCGGGTTATGCTGGCAGTAAGTCAGTCCTCTCTTGACTCGAATTGCTGCTCCGCCCCTAGATATCGCATCCGGGAAATCTGCTCTGTGTATATTGTATCCAGGAAAGCTAATAAACTGTCCGTGTTTAAGATGGGCTTAAGAGGTACACCAGAAGCTCCTCCCGATTGGCACGGAGACTCCTGGCATTCCATATTCCCACCTTAATGATTCCCATGAGTGTTAGTCATTCCAGCTTTAAGATCTCGCACCACCAGCGAGATCGTGGCTAAGGAGGAGGCCAACTGTTCCACTGTGTCCTTGAGGGAAAGAAGCAGAGCCACTACCCTTGACATATCCCAGTTAGCGTTGGGTGGCTGCTGAGCGTTGTCTGACCGGCCACGGCTTTCTAACATCGGGAAATCACCGTGCAAGTCATAGGCTGGCTGTCTACATCCAGGAGGATTGTTGTGTACTCCCGAATTTGTAGTAGGTTGGTGCTGCTAAGCTCTCGTCCTCATATGAGACCCTGGGCTGTAACATAGCCGAGAGTATCGCACTCTGCCTGCTGTGAGCAGTCATTGCAGAGTTGTGCGGCTGCTGTGGCAACCTAGGAAGTACACCCTTAAGTTTCAGTGAAAAAATTCGGCATTTTTTGTCATATGCAGCGTGATTGTTGCCACAGTTGGCACAGCAGAGGTCGGCTGTGATAAGAGCTTTGTTCACCGATCCCGTCCAATGATCATCAGCACAACTACCGCAAACAGGCGTCATAAAAAACAGTTTTTCGTCTGATTAAAGCCGAAGCACCTGTAACATTGCTTTAGCCTATTGGTGTCATTCTTGGGTTCCATCGAGACACGGTGCCTAATTCATCTTAGTTATCAGCAGTGCCTCGTTGTTGTTTGAAGATCATCAGATCAACAAACCGTTCGTTGACATCATCCTGACTCCCTTGGCGCCAAGCTCGGGATGGGAGGTTGTACAGATTTACCACCGTATGCCCCTTATTTGAGATCTCCAGAATAATAAAGTTCCGCGGTGTGGTTTTTGATGACCATCCTGAAAGGTCAGAACATTATTGTCTGTCAAGAACCTCGTGATGGCACGGTGACTGGAGGAGTCCTTGGCATAAATTCGAAGATCTCCAGAACGGGCAATGCGGAGCTCGAAACCATATTCTTCAACCACCTGAATGAGCGCACTTCCCATCGCCTCCATGTTGTTGACGTTTGGTACAGTAATAGGCCTTGGCTTGGCAGGGGCGTTGGAAGCAGAGTTAGCTGGAAGGCAGCAACCCTCTGCCCTACATCCGAAAACGTATCTTCCTCGTCTTCATCTTCCGCAAAATTCATTTCTTGCGATAGGTCAGTCATGTCCAAGGCAGCGTACCTATTTGCATATTGCGGCTTGCTGGCTTTAGTCTTAGTGACCATGCACTTTTGGTTGAGTGAAATATGCACTTTTGGTTGAGAGGTTTGAGACGTGGTGCTGTTGCGATCCAGAGGAGTTTGCTTATTGCTCCCCATTTTTAACTGAATTAATAACTGTTTGGAGCAGTACATAAAATTTTGAGGGTGAGTTCAAATTAATTTTTGTGTCACAGACCATAAACGCGTTTGGGGGTTTAATTTTTTCAAAAAAATTAGTGTGTAATTTTGACAGGTAGAAAAGGATGAACCAAAAAATGTATATTTCAAGCTTCTAGGAGCAGTTTATGGGTATTTGCTTCGTGGACACGTATTCCGCTTGTTGCGGGCACACACGCAGACCCGCCTTGGCAGGAACTGTTTACGGTAACACAGACACAGAGACCTGCAGCCCAGCCACGCATTTTTCACTTTTTGCCAAAAATATCTTTTAAATGCTTTTATTGCTTGGTACACTCTTTGCCATACAGGCGAACACTGTTTGCCAAGAAAGCGCGCACTGTTGGGTATGCCACCGTTGTGGACTTGTCTCTTTTGGATTTTTAACCGTGTGTGGGTAATTTTTTTTATGCTCAGACGCTGAATTTTCCCAGCAAATCATTTCAATCGCGCAAGAGTCTTCTTAGCGAGCGGAGTTTTCGCAAAATAGTTTGCTTGGTTTTTAGGACCAATGAAGGAGGCGATGACGTCAAAAACACTTGATTACTCGAGTATTTCGAAGATACTTGGGTGATTGTGAAGTCATCCATGTGTGTTTTTGCCACAACCCTTGTTTTCTATGGGTGTTTGTGGTTTTTCCCTGCACTTTGGATCATGTTCGATCGGCACCCCCAGACAAAGAGTACCGTATTGATTGGGTGTGCCTCACACTGAGTGCGTGCGACAAACAGATCATTGAGTGTGTACCTTTTTCTTTTACTCATTTTCCGAGTGCTGAGTGGTACTTGCACTCAAAATTTTTATACCCGCTACCCATAGGGTAGAAGGGTATTAAAACTTTGTGCCTACAGGAAATGTATGTAACGGGTAGAAGGAGGCATCTCCGACCCTATAAAGTATATATATTCTTGATCAGCGTCAACAGCCGAGACGATCTAGACATGTCCGTCTGTCCTTCTGTCCGTCTGTCCATTTCTACGCAAACTAATCCCTCAGATTTAAAGCTATCTGAATGAAACTTTGCAGTTAGGCTTCTATATACTCTCACTCGTACATATGTCGGAACGGGCCGGATCGGACGACTATATCATATAGCTGCCATAGGAACGATCCGAAAAATTTTTGAAAAAAAATTATAACTTTGTCAGTTTTTAACATATTTTCACCAAATTTGATATTTAGCCATATTTTATTATTACTGAATTTCGTTTTAAATTTCATAAAAATCGGCTGACTATATCCTATAGCTTCCATAGGAACAATCAAGAAAATAATAGAAAAATACATAACTTTGTCGGTTTTCAACATATTTTCACCAAATTTGATATTTAGCCATATTTTATTATTCCTGAATTTTGATTTTAATTTCATGAAAATCGCCTGATCTATATCCTATAGCTCAGTTTCACTCAGAACTGCAAAGAGTAAAGACGTGCGACTAACTTACGCTCCAAGCGACAGCTTATCAGCTAATCTAATATCTATTATCTATAATAGATCATCCGATTCGTAACTCCCTAACACACAATTACAAAAAAAAAACAAAAAACACAAAGAACAAGTGAACGTACACGTGCAGGGCCCGAGCCCAAAAACAACACAATGTCTCGACCACCCGACCGTCCGTTGACAATGATAAACTTGATAACAAGTGAACCAAAATATATCATTATAACTAGCACCGACAATGAAACTTTTGAAAATATAAATCCATTTATAATAAAAAAAGTGGTAGACTTCACCTGTAATGGAACAGTCGAAACCTGTAAGAGAACCAGATCTGAAACCCTCCTAATCAAAACAAAAAACTATATACAAGCACAGAAACTACTTAAAATACAATCTTTCCACAACTTCCCCGTCCACGCTGAAGAACACAAAACTCTGAACTCCTCCAAAGGCATCATCTACTGCAATGATCTACGGAATATCGACGAAACAGAAATCTTAAATGAACTTAAACCTCAAAATGTTATTGAAGTTCGCAAAATATTAAAAAAAGACAACAACGATCCAAATAAAAAGACAGAAACAGGCCTAATTGTACTTACCTTTTCAACAATTAACCTACCCGAAAAACTATGGATAGGATACGAAGTAGTCAATATACGACCATACATCCCACCCCCAATTAGATGCTTCAATAGCCTTAGATTCGGACACCCCTCCGCTTACTGTAAAAGCCCCAAAACATGCGCCAATTGCTCAGAAAAAATACACACAACAAACAATGAACCATGCACCAACACCCAAACCTGTATTATGTAATATGCACATATAGATATATCTGACATACGCAACCAATTGTATCTAAACATACTTAAATGCATTGAAGGGTTATACAACCCAAGGCCAGGTCATAAACCTCAGCCGAAATATGAATCCCTCGTTGCGCATTTGCACCGCACGCAGAAAGTGCAGGTGTCAGCATAAATGCACCACGAGCGGACCTTACGTATGCATGTGCATATACCTCCGCGCTCAGCCTAAGCGAGCATAGCTATGTATTTAAGAATATTATATATATACGTCTCTTCGCTGCCGCTGTTGGCAGCGCGGCTACACGACATAGCCTTCTTTAGTTTTAAATACATTTAGATAAGATCATTATCAATTATGACTTTAGAGCGACAGCAATGGTTGCTCTGAAGAGTTAATGAAATTGACACAAATAAAAGAATTAAACTCTACAACTACAACTACACTACCTGACTACTCATTTGGCCGGCAAATCAATTCAACTACAATTAACTGCAAGTGCGAAGACGACACAATCAAGCACCACAACGCAATGGACAAATCATGCCCCGCCTTTATTAAACAAAAAGAACTTACTGCTATCAAAACAACCCAAAAAGTGGACCACAAGACAGCCCGCTATATATGTATACAACACACGCCACACACACCCACCAATGCCATATGCCCAAAAAGTAACAATGCCAACAAACATAACACCAGCTATAAAAACAAAAACTAATACAAACACTATATCAAAAACTAACTTCTTCAACACCAAGTACTATGACCAGACAAGTTATCACCTACGGAGACTCTTCTGAAGAACCCATGGACACAAGTGCATCAACATCATTCCGCTCCACACGTTCCGAAATTTCCGACGAACTAAAACTTAAAATATTCTCAGCTAAATCAAATAAGTAAAGTACTACATTGAAATCAAAAGAAAAAAACAAGCAAAAAACTAAAACTGATAAGAAAACCAAAAGCAAGATATCTGGAGACAAATTTACAATGAGCACTGATGAAGATTTAGACTTATAAAATTACACAAAATATATTAAATATAATTATTTTAGATCTAGTTAGCCTTAACCTATATTTTTATTATTAACATGCTAAAAATATTACAATTAAATTTAAATGGATACCCCAATAATTATAACCACCTACAAATACTCATAAAAAAAACACAATCCTAAAATAATATCCATTCAAGATACACACCTTCACTCTACTAATAATATCCCCATACCAATAAACTTCACCCTCTACCACATAAATAACTCGAACAACCCCAATGGCGGAGTAGCCCTCCTACTCCTTACAACAACAACAAACCCAAATCCGCAATATAAGCTTTGACTCAATTGCCGTGACCGTACATTCTAAAATCAAATTCACTATAATTTCTAGTTATATTCCTCGTAATAAACCATTCACTGTAAAAGAATTACAAGATACTTACAATTTTATCAACAACCCTATTCTAATAACAGGTGATTTTAACAGCTGGCACACAAGTTGGGGATCACATAAAAATAACTCACGAGGAAACTTATTATTCAAATTTATAAATCAATCCCTTCTAGCCACTCTTAATAATGGCTCCCCCACCCACTTCACTACACACCACACATTTACACATATTGACCTCTCTCCAGCTTCCCCTGAACTATATCTATACGCTAAATGGACAATTGACAACCACCTCTCAGGTAGTGACCACTTCCCGATCTCAATTGAACTTTTCGAAAATGAATCAACTGACTCCTCTGCAATTAAACCTAAGTTCAACATTGATAAGGCCAGCTGGCCTCTCTATCAAAAATTTAGTAAATTTTTTCCGACGACAGACCACTCAGCCAACAAATAAACCAAGAAACTGCCCACCTCTGCTCCATCATAAGACACAGCGCTCATTTATACATACCACAATATCACCCAAACTCATCCAAACAAGTCCCCTGGTGGGACACAGATCTACAAAATCTAAAAACAAAAAAAAAAACCAGAAAGGAAGCTAACTTCGGCTCACCGAAGTTTTTATACCCTTGCAGAATTTAAACAAAAAATTCAAACCGAAATTCTGAAATAATAATTAGTTGCCAAACCTCAAATTTTATGGCTATGGTTTGAAACACGGCTAAGCTATGGTTTTTTTTTCCTGATTGTTCCTATGGTAGCTATAGAATATAGTTGTCCGATATTCATGAAATTTAAACAGAAATTCGGAAATAATATTTAATGGCCAAATATAAAATTTGGTGAAAATATGTTGAAATCTGACAAAGTTATGGTTTCTTCTTTTATTTTTCTGATTGTTCCTATGGAAGCTATAGGATATAGTCAGCCGATTTTCATGAAATTAAATCCGAAATTCGGAAATAATACTAAATGGGCAAATATCAAATTTGGTGAAAATTGGTTGAAAACTGACAAAGTTATAATTTTTTTTCGTAGATTTTTCCGATTGTTCCTATGGCAGCTATATGATATAATCGTCCGATCCGGCCCGTTCCGACATATGTACGAGTGAGAGTATATAGAAGCCTAACTGCAAAGTTTCATTCAGATAGCTTTAAAACTGAGGGACTAGTTTGCGTAGAAACGGACAGACGGACATGGCTTGATCGACTCGGCTGTTGATCCTGATCAAGAATATATATACTTTATAGGGTAAGAGATGCCTCCTTCACTGCGTTGCAAACTTTTGACTGAAACTAATATACCCTGCAAGGGTATAAAAATCAATAGATTCTGTGGTCTCAAAACAAACAGATTCATTGCCTTATTAACCCTAGCAATACATCCGATACACATACAAACAAATATGACATCTCCAAAGCCCTATGTGAATTCTGGTCAAATGCATCACTTAATAATAACTTCCACCCTACTTTTAGATCACACAAAGAAAACATAAACTACAATTTCTCCCACAGTACATCCTCTCTAACTCAACCCTTAGAACGCGATATTTCTATTATTGAATTAAAAAGCGCCATAAACCAACTTAAAGGCAAAACACCAGGTATGGACCGCATCAGTTACGCAATGATAAAAAATCTACCAGATACGATATTGCAAAGGCTACTTAAACTCTACAATAATATCCTCAACTCATACATTCCACAACAATTTAAAATAAGTCACATTATACCAATATTAAAACCAGACTCAAACAAAACAGAAATAACTTCATATCGTCCTATATCCTTAAATAGCTGTCTGTCCAAAATCATAGATAAAATAATATCTAAACGACTATGGTGGCTAGTTAATAATAGCCAGCTACTCGATAGTCGTCAAATGGGCTTCAGAAAGGGTAAATCGGTATCAGACTCTCTAGCAACGCTAGATTATCTGACTACCACCACCCTATCCAGGAAAAGTCACCTTTCAATAATTTCACTTGATTTTTCAAAAGCATTTGACAAAATAGGAATCCACACAATCATAGATGAGCTCGTTAATTGGAAACTAGGACCAAAAATGATAAAATATATAATAAACTTCCTAACCAACCGAAAAATCTGTGTTGAAATCCAAAACATACAATCACAGCCTTTACCACTTGAAAATGGAAACCCACAAGGATCACCATTATCCGTAATCCTCTTTGCAATCGCTTATAACAAAGTAAATAGAATCATAGGTCTTCATAAATCGTTTGAATTTACAGCATACGCAGATGACTATACAATTATAAAAAGGCACAAAAAAAAAGATACGTCAATGAATATAAACCCATTACTCACAGACATTCAAGATTGGTGCAATTATTCTGGAGCCAGCCTTTCCATCCCTAAATCTAAATATTTACACGTCTGTCGTAAAAAGAAATGCAACTTCAAAATACTTAGCACTCTCAATTTAAAAAACGAAAAATCATTAAAAATATTAGGCATTACTATTAGTAATAATTATAAATGAGACTCACACATAGATCGGTTAGCCATACAAATTTCTAAAAGACTAAACATTATAAAATGCCTCTCTAGCACTAGTTTCAACTGCCACATTAAAACTATCACTTATGTTATCAACTCAATCATCATGTCAAAAATTGATTATGGGTTATTTCTATACGGAAAGGCACCCAAATCAAAACTTAACAAAATTGGAACAATATACCACTCAGCTATTAGAATAGCCTTCGGGGCATTCCGCTTCTCACCGATAAACAACCTGCTATTCGAAGCTTACATAAAACCTATTGAACTGAGAACCAAACACGCCATACTAAAAAATTTTAAAATGATTTCCACCGCCAAGAAAACGCCTCTAGAACAAATTTGTAAAAAAATTTCGAAAGCAAAACGAGTCCCAAAACTTTCATCAACAATAAAAGACACAATTGACCACTGCAAAACATTACTACTATACCCTACCCCCATAAAAAATAAAATAGAAACCACGCCAACATGGCTTCTTGACTTCACTAAAATAAACAAATCCTTACACACATCAACAAAACCAAACACACCACCGATAGTCTACAATCAAAAGTTCCAAGAATTAAAAGATACTTTCAAACAGCACACATTCCTATACACAGACAGCTCCAAGTCCGTCAATGGAGTTACCTACAGTGTAACTTCCACACAACACATCATAATACAGCAAATTCTGCCACCTTACTCATCCATATTCACTGCTGAAATAGCAACCATTCTCTACGCGTGTAGATATGCTGTTAAACAAATAGGAAAATTCGCTATATGCACGGACTCACTCTCAGCCCTCACAGCCCTAGAGAACCTAAATAACTCCACCTACTATATATTAGAAATTAGAAAAATTATACATTAATACAAACATAAATTCACTCTGATATGGGTCCCAGGCCACTCCGGCATTATGGGCAACGAACTTGCAGATCAAGCTGCCAAGCAAGCAACCATCCTGCCATTAATATCAGAAATGAACTACAACGTACCAGATACCCTTAAATACATAAGTAACTACATGAAAGCCCAAAATGACATTACATGGAACAACACATCTGCACACTACAAACTCATTAATACAAAAAAAAAGAACAATATTAAACTTTTAAAACCAACGATCTCTCGAATAGATACTATTAAATTTATGAGACTCCGAATAGGACACACTAAACGGACTCACAGCCACTTATTTGATAAAACTCCTCCACCCACATGTCAACAATGTAACCTTAACCTTACCCTATCACACATATTCCTAGAATGCCCTAACTACATTGAACACAGACGAAAATTCTTGCAAAAAACTTTAGAAGAAATAGTAGATCCCATAAATATAACCACAACCATCCAATTCCCGAAATCCATACACCTTTACGATAGCATATAAGTCTAACCTTACAATATATAACTAGAATAAGTACACACACATATATATATACTCGCTGTTATTTAAGTTAAAACAAGAAAGGAAGCTAACTTCGGCTCACCGAAGTTTGTATACCCTTGCAGAGTTTAAACAAAAAATTCAAACCGAAATTCTGAAATAATAATTAGTTGCCAAATCTCAAATTTGATGGCAATGGTTTGAAACACGGCTAAGCTATGGTTTTTTTTATTTTCCTGATTGTTCCTATGGAAGCTATAGGATATAGTCAGCCGATTTTCATGAAATTAAAATCAAAATTCAGAAATACTAAAATATGGCTAAATATCAAATTTGGTGAAAATATGTTGAAATCTGACAAAGTTATGGTTTTTTCTTTTATTTTCCTGATTGTTCCTATGGAAGCTATAGGGTATAGTCAGCCGATTTTCATGAAATTAAAATCGAAATTCAGGAATACTAAAATATGGGTAACTATCAAATTTGGTGAAAATAAGTTGAAAACTGACAAAGTTATGAATTTTTCTTTTATTTTCCTGATTGTTCCCATGGAAGCTATAGGATATAGTCAGCCGATTTTCATGAAATTAAAACCGAAATTCGAAAATAATACTAAATGGGCAAATATCAAATTTGGTGAAAATTGGTTGAAAACTGACAAAGTTATAATTTTTTTCGTAGATTTTTCCGATTGCTCCTATGGCAGCTATATGATATAGTCGTCCGATCCGGCCCGTTCCGACATATGTACGAGTGAGAGTATATAGAAGCCTAACTGCAAAGTTTCATTCAGATAGCTTTAAAACTGAGGGACTAGTTTGCGTAGAAACGGACAGACGGACAGCCGGACAGACGGACAGAAGGGCAGACGGACAGACGGACATGGCTAGATCGACTCGGCTGTTGATTCTGATCAAGAATATATATACTTTATAGGGTCGGAGATGCCTCCTTCACTGCGTTGCAAACTTTTGACTGAAACTAATATACCCTGCAAGGGTATAAATATTTAATAACAGAAATATTGTTGAAGATTGTAAAGATGTATTAGCTTAGGATGAGCATCGAAATCCCGGTTAGGGAGTGGCTCAAAGACTGAGGGAGAATGAAAATGAAGAAAATGAAAAATGTCTAATGTAAAACTAAGAAATAAAATGTGTAAACTGTAAGATAATTTGTTTAAATGCCTCAAAACTTTATGTGAATGAAATGAATTTTTGTATGAAATGAATTTGTTAAAATAGAATAAAATCTGAGTACAGAGTAATATCTGTTTAATGGTCACTACATGGGGTTGAGTTAAAAGAAATGTAACATAAAAAGAAAAAGTAGAAAGTGTTAAAGGAATTACACTGATGCGAAACTTAACAAGCTTTGAAAATGGTAATATCCTTGTTTTTTTTTTTTTCGGGGCGCAGCCGTGTGACGTACGGCACGGCACGAACGCTGTCTGAAGAGACGCGAGAGAAGAAATAATAGAATACGACGAGGAAAAAATTAGGATACACTACGAGCAAGTTCTACCAACAGTACAGTTTTAATTTTTTGAGGGCTTTCAATGCCTTCAATACTACTAAAAAGGCGATTGTAATCAGTACATAAAACCCTAAAGGGTTCATGTACTTCAAACTCTCGCATACAATGCAGCAAGTAGGGGCTCTCCACATCCCCGTTAATAAGTTTACGTATAAAGACGACGTCAAGCGTCGTCCTACGGTTAGCTAAAGAAGGTAAATTAAGTAGGAGGAGTCTACTAGAGTAAGACGGTATTCTGAGGTTGGCATCCCAGGGTAGGCCACGGAGGGCGAAAAGCAAAAAGTTTTTTTGGACAGATTCGATGCGGCTACTATGGACTCCGAATTGAGGATGCCAAACGCAGGAACCATACTCTAATATAGGGCGAACTAACGAAGTAAACCGAGTCTTCGTTACTTAAGGAGAATCGAATTCCTTCGACCACCTTTTAATGAATTCAAGCATGCCTCTGGCTTTGTTAACCTTTGTTAAGAGGAAATATGTTCTGAAAACGAAAGTTTAGGATCTAGGACGGTCGATGATCTGACAATAGAAATTCTTTCCAAAGAGCAATCGTTAAGCATACAAGTGGCAAGCTGGGAAGTAACACGTGAAAATGTCATCAGTTTGCATTTAGAGTTGTTGAGATGTAAATCGTTAGCATGACACCATGCTTGTCTGATTGTTATGAACTGTCCGTATACTGCAAGCAAAGTTTAACGTCATCCGCATACATGAGTACTCTGGATTTAGTTGGAACAATGTGAATAGCAGGGGTCCAAGGTGGCTACCCTGTGGGACGCCAGAAGTGACATTGAGGCTATTGGATAGAACGTTTCTGAATAGAACCTTTTGGGTACTGCACTTAGATAACTCGAAATCCACTTAAGAAGATTACTAGGAAACCCCATTGAATCAAATTTCCTAATCAGAAGAGAGTCGAATGCTTTACTAAAGTCCGTGTAAATAACGTCGGTTTGAGAGTTTTGTTGGAAGCCCCTAAAAACGAAAGAGGTAAGTTCCAGAAGATTGGTCGTGGTTGATCTTCGCCTCATAAAATCATGCTGACACGGAGAAATGACGGATCTGCAAAGATGTTTCAAGTGAGGAGTGATTACATTCCCGAAAAGTTTGGGGATTGCCGATAACTTAGAGATACCCCTATAGTTACTGGCCACCCTTTTTGTGGAGAGGAATAACAAATGATTCCCTCCAAATAAGGGGAAATTCTGAGATAAGGTAAACAATTTAAGAACGGAGCAATACCTAAGCACAGAGTCTGGTATTCCATTGGGACCCATCGAATATACTGGCTTAACTCGTTTAAGATCATGAATAAGTGAGCTTTCGTTTACTATAGGACTAAAGATTAAGTACGAACTGGGTATAGCTGGAGAAAATGTATGATTTGAAGATGTCGAGGGAGAATATGTAGTTTTAAAAAACTCAGCGAAGAGATTGGCTATTTCTTGATCTGAATTTACTGTGGTATTATTAAATGACAGAGAGGGAGGGTACAACGTGGGTTTACGTTTGAAGTTAACAAAGTTATAAAACTGTTTAGGGTCCTGCGTGAACCGGACCTTGCAACGAGTCAAATCATTTTTGTAACACTGAGCGTTAAGCACGGTAAAGCTAGATCGAGCAATAAGGTAAGATGAGAAAGCCGTTCTTGAACCAGTGAGTTTATATTTATTATAAAGCCTATATTTTACGTTTTTTAAACGTGTCAGCTCTTTGGTAAACCAAAGTGGTTTATTAAAGACCGACGGATAGGCTTCATGAACACATAAGGAGAAGAATGAGTTCATGGCACTATAAAAGATATCAACGGCTGTTGCCATGTCAGAGCTCATGTAAAGATTAGACCAATCAAAATCTGCTATTAAAGTGTTTAGCCTCTGATAGTTAGCCTTACGGACACAGCGGACTCTGTTTAAACTACTACCAGATGTTGCTAAAACTGTCCCAGTGTCGATAGTCACATCGAAAGTAGGAGAAGTATCCTCAGGTTGCGTCATTGGAGGAACTCTAATAAGGTTTACACCTGCAGGATCGGAGACAAAGCATAGATCCAGTAAGCGGTTTAAGGAATTAAAGACATTATTAACTTAAGACAAATATAAATCAATCAAGCCATTTATGAGGTCATGCTGTGCGGCAGTCTGAAGTACATTTGACCCACCATCAAAAGACCAGTGAGCTCCAGGTATGTTGAAGTCACCCAACGTCACTAATTGGTCCCTATCAGAAAGCCTGTTGGAAACTGCCTGAATTGCCGAAAGGTGTTTCCAATAAGTTGGCTCTCCCAAAGATGGAGGAATGTAAGGGCAGGTTGCATAAATGCAACTACCTTTAAAAGATAGTTTTACGCAGATAAATTCGATGTCCAAAAAGTCATTAGATACCACTCGTTCCGAGATGAGGCAGGAGGTAACGGCAATTAAAACTCCGCCACCACGCTGGGGAAGATTGTCTAATCTGCAAATTGTGTACTTACTTGGAAGAATTTCGGAGCAGAGGATCTCCGGCTTCAACCAGGTTTCAGTAAATACAATCAAAACCTGTGGATACAAAAGAAAGGCTACCCGAATACAATTTAGAGAGCTTACTACGTAAACCCCTAGTATTCTGATAGGAAAGTTGTAAGGAAGAGGTTAGCTTTTTGGGACAGAAGGTACAGCGTATACTGAGGATTGTGACGACCTGGGCAGTTGTACTCCCACAGGCCGTGTTCTTTTATTTCGAGCCTCGTACTCCTTGACTATAACGTACTCGGGCCAGAAGTCACCCGTGCAAATTGTATCGAAGAGCTGGAATGAGACATTTATCTTGAATAACAACATGTCTCTGGCATACGAAAATTTGAATTTTTCCACCTTGATATTACCGGCTTGGCTCGAAACAAATATTGTTTTCGAAGGTGGGTCTGCTGTAAGGGGCTTACGTAACGAATTGTTACCAATTACGTCCGGTATTCCGGGCATTGTTGGACCCTGGGTAGCTTTTTATACCATGTACCAAAGGTACAAAGGTATTATAGTTTTGTGCGAGTGCGATTTTCTGTAACAGGCAGAAGGAGGCGTGGCAGACCCCCAAAAGTTACCTAAATATTGGTCAGGACCACTAAAGGAGTCGATATAGCCATGTCCGTCTGTCCGTCCGTCCGTCCGTCTGTCCGTCTGTCCGTCTGTCCGTCTGTCTGTATGAACGCCCAGATCTCAGAGACTATAAGAGCTAGAGACACCAAACTTGGGATTTAGACTTCTTATATCTGCACGCAGATCAAGTTTGTTTTAAATTTTTGCTGCTCCCCTTTTTGGAGGAGCTATTTGAAAAAAACGTATATCTCCGAAATTTATAAAGTTATGTAAACCATATTAAAAAGCTTAATGCATTTTATCAAAATACACAGACCTTCCAAATTTTATTGCGATCGTGTCATAAATAGCGGAGATATAGGCTTTTTACTTTATACACATTACGTGTACAAGAGGCAGCCCAGGCAGAGGGCTCCAAATAAATCAAAACGTTCATTAAACATTTTACTTATGTTCATATTACTATGAAAATAGGATTACTCATTTTGAATTGGTTGGTGGCGCAGCTGGCTAAGCTGAAGTCTTTTTCAAATGTTAGTTGTCACGGGTTCGAATCCCGTCGGCGACGAGCGAAATCTTTTTTATTTTTAGCATTTTTTTTTTTTTTTTTTCCAGTACATTAAAATATTTACAGTATTTAATACTACAAAATAAAAAAATGCAAGCAAAGAACTATACTTAATGTTTTGAAAATGAAAAAATTCCTTATGCCTGCGGTTGATTCGAACCCAGGCCAATTGCTTACAAAAATGTATGTGTAGCTTTACCCACTGAGCTATCGACTTTGCTCTTGAATGGGAAGACATTTGCATTATATGTAAATTTGTCTCAGTTTTTTATTCTTATTCTCTTTCTTTTATATAATTTTGGGACGCGCCTTGTAATGGTACATGGTATTCTACTGTCGGGACACCCGACTGTATGTCCATCTTGTTCTACAAAGATTTGCGGAGCCAAAGATTTGGGCAATCGCTCGAAAGATGTCAGAGTGAAAGCGAAGCGAGTGGCGAGTTCAAGCGAGAAAGCGAGAGCTTTCTTGCTTCAACTCGCTCAGAACTTACAATTGTTTTGTTGCATTCTGAGCTTTTTTTACAGGTTTCATGAGTTTTGTTTCCTTTTAAGTGCAGTTCGCATACTTTTTTGTTGCATTCTGAACTTTTTTACAGTTTTCATGCGTTTTGTTTCCTTTTAATTGCATTTGGTGTCATTTATGAGAGAACCCCAAAACGAAATGGACATCGAACATTTAATAAGTGAAGTCTTTTTACGTCCAGCTCTATGGGACCAAAAGAGCAAAAATTATCACAATAGAATATTAGCTTAAAAATTAAGTTGTAGCTCAGCTCGCTTCTCTCAAAGCTTTCACTCTGCCACCTTCTCTCTTTGCTCATCGCATCTCTCATCGCTTCGCTTCGCTTCTCGCTCGCACTCTGACATCAGCCTTACTCTCGTCGAAATTAGGGAACTCGTGATCCATAAAAATACTAAGGCATATTTCGCGATCAACATTCTTTTAAACTCCGCTATCGAGGGATCACCGTAGCTGGTCGAGGAGGCCGAAGATTTACTGTATTCCTCCTAACCTCTGACCATGTGTACGACGATTGTATATAAAGGTAGGTAGGAAACTCACTGATTTCTTTAACACGTGATACTTTGGAAAATCGAACTCAAACTTGACGCGTGTGGTCGCCTGAAAATTTTATTTCGTAAAGATCGAACCCGAATCTGGATTCGGACGGGTGAATTTGTGACGGTTTGCCAAAGGTTCGAAGGTAGCGCAGGGATGGCCAGAGTCCGCTCAGTACATTTTTTTGGTCCGAGTGGTTGCTGTAAGAGATCCCGACCCGTTTCCTAGGCAAAACAACGAAGAGAATTCGGTTAAATTAGCTAGGTTCAAATCTTTATTCAACGATTAAGTACAAGAGTTTCGGATGCACTGCGTCGGGAAGTCTTCAGAAAGAGAGAGGCGGACTCGAAAGCCTTCATTGCGGACTCGAAAGTCGTCAGAGAGCGAGAGAGAGATGTACTCGGAAGTCTTCAGTTTGCGGACTCGAAAGTCTTCGGTTGCGGACTCGAAAGTCTTCTATATATTGCAAACCAAATCCGGAGATTCGGCTCGCCCAAAAATGTGACTTTGGTTGCTGACTACTGAAAGGCGCTGTTAGAGGCTTACCGCTTCCGATCGCTGTCGGCTGCTAAGTCATTTCCAATGGCCGGGGCCCCGTATTATATACGCCCTGGCGTGTCCTAGTGTGCCCGCCGTGATCAACTTCTTCCTCTTCTTCGCCGCCTTAGTGTGCCCCTAGCTGCCGGTGTGACCCTTTCTTGGCTCGCGAGCGCATTCGAATTTAAGTTGTTGTCTTCTTCTTTTTTTTTCATTCTTTCTCTTTTTAATTACAGTTGCTTCATTTTGTACACATCATTCTATATTCCTTTTCTATTTACAGTTGGTTCATTTTAACATTTCAATATATATTCTTCCTTGTTAACTATTTGTTCGCGGAACGCGTCACAAATTGGTTAATTGGAATTTTTAATTGAATTGTATATACCCATTATGTGTTTAATAAGGTTGGATCGATTTAATTTGAAAGAATCAAATAAAATAATACAACATTAGCAGATTTTCAAAATTTTCATAGTGTAACGAAGTTCTCTGGCTGGGGTAGATCTCAATCGTGGCCAGGGGACCTATACAAGACAATTTGTATAAAAGTGGGACTGACAGTAGGATATATCATACTTAGGAGGAAAATACCGCCGGGAACGCGTCGAAATCGTATATTCTACCCCGATTTCATGTATCGGAGTCCTTCGGTCGTTCCCCGATCGTCGATCTGGGTGGAGGACACGAGAAGCTATCGATGCCTCCAGTCCCGCTTTACCGACCGTCGCTACTGTATGCAGGTGTACTGCTTGCACCGCATTATTATTATATATATATATATATTGTCGATCACCCTCTCAAAAGCTGACTGCTATGGCACTCGTTCGGCCGAAGGCGAAGCTGCGGCTGATTTCTGGCAGGCCCTGTTTCCCGATTCGCAGTCGACAGGCCCCGTTTCGCTGTCTACTTTTGACAGGTCTCGCTTAACTGTTTGTATTAGACAGGCCCCGATTCACAGCTTCCAAATGTGATGCGTTTCGGGACTCGAGATAGCCGAGGGGGGGGCGACTGTAAGAAAATGCGCGGTACCAGGGCTGTCGAACAGGCGCGGTGGCGGCCAGGGCAGCGCCGAGCTGTGGCGCGAGGTGTTCCGAATGGGACTGGGAATATGCTCCTCCGGATGGACGCGGAGGCTAGCTGTGGATGGCGGCGCCGGATGAGCGCGGCTGGCCGGACCCAGAAGAACTCTCCGGCTGGGCGCGGAGGCTAGCTAATGGGCGGCTGAGGGAGTCGGGAGGACTTAGTGGAGGCGGTGGCAACAGGCACCGTGTGTTTCTGATCGCCGGCACTGGAAAAGGGTCTCTTCCGGATGAACACGCGGAAGCTAGCTGCGAGTGGCGGCGCCGGATGTACGCGGCTGGCTGGACTCGGGAATCCTCCGGCTGGTCGCGGAGGCTAACTGAAATCGCGCCGCGGTTGGTAAAACTGAGCCACGTGTTCGCTGCGCGGACGGGTCAAGGGGGAGGGGGCAAATAAACCTGCCGGTGAAAACCACGGCTCGAAACTTGCAACGGGCAAAACGGAAAAGGAATGCTGAAATAAAGAAAATGCCACGCGGCCAAAAGTAAATATATCAGAGTTAGGTTAGGTTTACTTATTGGCTATATATTTATAATGTAGGTTATACGCTACTTTGTAGTTAGTTACAAGAGGGAGGCTTACTTAAATCAAAATAATCGTCCGGCCAACAGTTGGACTCGGCGGACTTTGCACACGTGTCTGTGTGTGTGTGGTTTGGCGCGGCGCGGCACACACCGTTCGCGGCGGCGGCAACAGCGGGCCGTAGATTCCTCGCGAGGATACGAAGGCAGACGCGCACTGGGTTGAATCGTTTGTTTATGCACACGGCTCGCGGGCTCGTGGTTTATATTTTTGATCGTCTCTGTCGATATTTTCTCTGCCGTTGTTTTCACTAGTTTTTCTTTGCACACTCGGAAGCGGGACAACTTGTCGGTTTTGCGATCGGTGACGGAAGAGGCCGATAAGCGGATCCTGCTCGCTATCGTCTCTTTCCGATTCGCGAGCTAGTTCTCCCTATCGGAGTCAGCCAACTATCGGCTGTTAATGTTAACAAGGGTTCGAGGGTTCGCTAACCTAGCTTATAGACTAGTATTTTTATACCCTTGCAGGGTATAATAGTTTCAGTCAAAAGTTTGCAACGCAGTGAAGGAGGCATCTCCGACCCTATAAAGTATATATATTCTTGATCAGGATCAACAGCCGAGTCGATCTAGCCATGTCCGTCTGTCCGTTTGTCCTTCTGTTCGTCTGTCCGTCTGTCCGTTTCTACGCAAACTAGTCCCTCAGTTTTAAAGCTATCTGAATGAAACTTTGCAGTTAGGCTTCTATAAACTCTCACTCGTACATATGTCGGAACAGGCCGGATCGGACGACTATATCATATAGCTGCCATAGGAACAATCGGAAAAATCTACGAAAAAAAATTATAACTTTGTCAGTTTTCAACCAATTTTCACCAAATTTGATATTTGCCCATTAAGTATTATTTCCGAATTTCGATTTTAATTTCATGAAAATCGGCAGACTATATCCTATAGCTTCCATAGGAACAATCAGGAAAATAAAAGAAAAAACTTTGTCAGATTTCAACATATTTTCACCAAATTTGATAGTTACCCATATTTTAGTATTCCTGAATTTTGATTTTAATTTCATGAAAATCGGCTGACTATATCCTATAGCTTCCATAGGAACAATCAGGAAAATAAAAAAAAACATAGCTTAGCCGTGTTTCAAACCATTGCCATCAAATTTGAGATTTGGCAACAAATTATTATTTCAGAATTTCGTTTTTAATTTTTTGTTTAAACTCTGCAAGGGTATACAAACTTCGGTGAGCCGAAGTTAGCTTCCTTTCTTGTTATAAATAATACTTATGTTTAGTTTATGTGTTTTTTTTCCATATTTACATGCCTTCCTAGGCCTACTCTTATAACTATAAAAATATATACGGGCTTAACGTCTAATACCTATAGTTAGTTCATGTTCTTCATATGTACACGCCTTCCTAGGCCTATTCTTGTAACTATAAGATATATACAAGCTTAACGTCTAATGCTTATGTTTATATAGGAGGTTGTGGCGCCTCTAAATGGGGCGTCACTATAGAAATTTAACTATGGTTCCAATGCCCTTGCATTATGTGGTGTTTCTCAAATATCAGTCCTGGCCCTCTTGTTGTTTTCTATATATGTAAATGATTTATGATTGTGAAGTTATGATCCAATCATAGACTGCAATGGTATACGATTTCACCGTATCGAATTTAGGTTCCTTTCTTGCTTTCGATTAATTTTCCGATTGTTTTATATAATTCTTCTGATTTTAAGTTGATTAATTTGAGTTAAATCTGAATTTTAAATTTTATTCATATAGCTCCAAAACAGAGGGTCTAGTTTGTACTTAGTCAGATCGACATGGCTCATTATTCTAATATTCAAATAATTGTGTGTTATATATATATATTTTTTTGGTATTTTTATTATTTTATTTGTGCTTAATATCATAAATACAAAACAATAGGTGTAGAACGTTAGATGAACAGTATAAATTAACAAGTTTAAATTTACAAACAACATTTTAAAACAATCATGTAAATACAATATATTCCTGTAAACAGAATCACATAGCCAGCAATTGTTATAGTGTCTACCAGATTGTCATAAAATTCTTTCTCAA
This sequence comes from Drosophila anomelani, assembly GCA_035045905.1. Lineage (NCBI taxonomy): Eukaryota > Metazoa > Arthropoda > Insecta > Diptera > Drosophilidae > Drosophila > Drosophila anomelani. The sequence continues at coordinate 198,174 of JAWNOO010000045.1, forward strand.
TATCACCCTCTGAAGAAAGTTTACGCTCTACAAGATACGCAACATGTGACAAATGTCTTAAATAGCACAGCACAATATCTTCGTTTGTTCCAGACGTATTCATCATCGTTATACCATCATTTGCCCAATTGCCATAATTCCAGTAGTGGCAAGAATCGGAACTGCTGAGCTTGCAGCCTTTAGATTTTCGCATGATAAGTGGAATTGGTATAGGCAGGTTTGTACCGTACCTAGGTATTGATATTGATATTATACGACTGCAGATAATCTTATTAATATTGTTCTGTTGAAAAAGTTTGTCATTAGAGTATACTTTAATGATGATTAGAGGAACGCTTTTATAATTCGATTTTGATAAATCTGAACATGATTTTAAACGGCTAAGAAGATCTTTTGATAGATATACACCAAGTTGCAGGTTTGGCTCATTAAAAAAGTCACTTGTATCATGATTCGATTGCAGAAAACGATAATTTTCGTTGATTAACGAATTTTTAGATAGTTTTCCAGACAAATTTTTTGAAAACAAAGCTATTCCAGAAACATTGGCAATAATTGGATTTATTAAAAAAAATAAGAGATTTTTTGAAACTTTGACCGACACCCCAATGTCTTGATAGTCTATAATATTATTATAAAATACAAAGTCAGCTTCTTTCCCACCAGAAATTGTTTCATTTGACAACGATAAAATTGAAAGAGAGTCAATTGATTGTTCAAAAGACTCCAATAATTTGTTTGTTGAGTTTAATTTTGCTGACATCCTTAATATCTCCGTTTTAATAGTTGTAACTGAATTGTAAACCTTTATAAGTGCACAAATCGCACTTTTCTTGGGAATCTGAGAATTTAGTAATGTAAGCCTTTTGAAATTTATTCTTATAATGTTGGAAATTATATTTATATCCGCAGCAGTCAAAGAATTCTTATATTTAGAAATAGCTTCAATAACTTTTCTTAAATTTTGTTCGGGTTTAGAAATAAGCAATTTTGAATTGTATATGTCAATCAAAATTTTCGTAATATTTTTAGTCGTTTCACAAAGCACTGGTTGTATTAATTTAAAGCTACATGCTCCACGTATTAAGTCACCTTTGCATAGTTGTGTATATGGCATACCATTATTTTGACGGCATAATATCTCTTCTTCCATTTTTAACATCATTTTTATTTCTGTTGAATTTATTGAGCCTGTAATACTTTTACTAAACGATTGAAGACCATGAAACCTTTTATTAACACCGTTTAAAATATTACCTGTATTTGACAATAACCTACATTTATTAACAAAATTATTATAAAAGAAAATTATAATAAAGTTTTCTTTTTTTCCTTTATTCCAAACATATTTGGATAATACACTTCTAAATAAATTGCGTTTGGTTAAATATTTCTTAATTTGAACGCAACGATCCACAGTCCAACAATACATACAAAAGAATTCATTTGGTCGATAGATTATAACACCAAATCGTTTACGGTACCCTAAGGCATTAGTTCCTAAGTCATACTTAAAAACACAAGTCAAATTTAAGGGAATCGTAGAGTTTTCAGTAAATAAAACATTATGGTTTTTCAAAGAAAATGTATGATTTAAGGAGTGTTTGTCCGATTCGTTAACTGATATTATTACATTATCCGTAGTTATATTTTTCCATAATTTTCCTGGTAAACCTATTACAAATGCCATAAAGGCATTTTCTCTTCTTATTGGAAGCCAGTAATCACTTATATTTCTTTTTATCAAAAACTGCAAAACCCTATTCGGCTTTGTCAAATCAATTAGAATAACTTTATTTGACTCATAGCAAAAATGTTCATTGTATTCTTTAATATTACGTGAAATTTTCAAACAATTAATGTCGTTGTCAGGCAATTGAATTTCAAAAAAATTATCTGGAAAGTGCATTTTACTAAGTTTTAGTTTTTTACTGCATATTTTATCCGGGGTGAAATGACCAGTACTAATGTCGCACATATATATTACAATTTGGCCCCACTGTTTTAGGCAAAGAAGATCTTGTGTTCTTAAAAAACTTTTTTTTTTATACTTCCAGTAGTCCGTGCCGTCACCAACTTTGGTGGTACCATCTTCACATTTTTTCAGCTACAATACAATAAAAAAAGATACGATTTACACTTTAGGAATTTTGATTTGGAATTCATTATTTTAGTCAAGGGCTTAAAAATATGTTATATTTTTTTTATAAAACTTAAATATATTACTTAATTTAAGAAATACAGAAAAATGTTGGTAACTTGTAAAATATTTTTCTATATCTGCGCTGCTTATTCTTACCAACTCGTTGTGTAAATCCATTGACGCAGTATATAAAAACAAATAATAAATTATTCCAAAGTTGAGAAACATCATTTGCAACGTAAGGTAAGGTTTTCTTAAATTCTTAAATTTTTTAAATTTGTGTGTTTTTTCGTTTTTAAATAATTAAATGCAACAGGAAAACACTAGGCAAAATTAAAATAATCGTAATCTTTATTAATCATGTGTTATGTCGATCTACATATGCATATTATCTTTTCTTATTAGGGTGGTCCCTATGATAACTTGAACTATTTCTTACTTAACAAAACTATCGAGAGAGTAACACAAAATATGTAACATGCAACGGTAATAAGGCATAGTTCGGACCAACATCTGAATTCGCGGGGGCACGCTTTAGGATCCGGATTTAGCTTGTTGGGTTTGGGGGTGGAATCTAGTCCAGATCTGGCATTGACTTATTATTATTAAACAAGAATTAAGCGTGCTTGCGACGGCATACGAAAAGATATCGGAAATCAGATAGAGAAATCGGTATACGTAAATAAATTCCTAGATTATTGACTAATATAAAATAAGAAGAGGGAGGAAGAAAATTCGGAAAATTCCTTTTCAATGCCCTTACGACCGCCGAATCACCTGCAGAGCTCTATTGAAATAATTAGTTCATGATTTCTTTTACGTACATATGAATAAAATAATTCACTTCTAACTTAGTACGGAAGTTTCTTCCCCTGCTGAGATTAACAATAAGGTATTCAGTTTCATAAGAAGTTATATAAAATTGATCTTAAAGAAAAAGAGACGTTCGAAATATTTATATACAACAACTAGAGGACACAACAGCGAACTTCATCTTCCCCCTAATTGATGTCTTTTGTCTTGGTAGCACCCAATAGTTTTTTTTTTAATTTATAACCCAAACGTAATAAAAAAACGCATACTTTTTGAATTTAAAATATAAATGTCCTAATACTATAGAATGTACAATACTTTTAGTTTTTCCATTTTCCGCTAACACAAATAAACTTGATGGTTTACCCACTCAAGAGCACGCCACTTAAAATTGTCCGTTGGAAAAACATAGCTCGCTTAAGTCCAATCCACAAACAGACATTGTTTGACCTTGTGACTTATTTATTATCATTGCAAAATCCAATTTAATTGGAAATGATTAAGTTTAAATTAGATTTGCATGTCTGTAGGTTTAAAATAGATTCGTAGTATTAATATATTTTATCGATTGAATTTATCATTTAAAATTCTGGCTACAATAACGTTTTGCATTAGGTTTTTTAAATTTCGAAGCCAAATAATCCAACTTTCAATCGGCAGGTAATTGTATAAATCCAGTTTCATCTTTTGCAATTTTTTAGTTGTTGTGTGAATGCTAGGCGTCGGAATGAGTCTGTAGTTAATGCTCTGCTTACCTGGACGCATTGTTGGTTATTTGTTCTCCGTCTTTCGTCTATGAAACGTCTTGATTGTCTTTATGCTAATGGTCTTTATTCATTGCGTTCCTGATCGTACATCGTCTGTTCGTTCTTAACGCAAGATGACCATGCTCTAATTTTCGACCAGTAGTTCGTATACAAAATTACTTATTTGTTTCGAGATGAGCGATTTGTTAATCCAAGTCTGACTGGCAATTTTATTTTATGAAATTTACTGTATTGCAGTGCTCAACTTTAGAATTCGACTAAAATGAAGCATATGTACACTATATTATTACTGCAGTATTATGTACGCTATTTACAAATTATTTTTTAATAATATAAATAACATGTTTATTATTAGCAATAAATAACTTACCAAACAAAAAAAATGAATAACACCACATCGGCTACTATTGTTTGATCTTGTCAAAAAAGTTAAATTAAAAAAATTAAAAATTAATGGAGTCATGCACAAAATTAAAACGTATTTGCCAACATACACCCACAAGCTACTTGTTTGTGTAAGGAGGCTTAGATGCCTGGCAGATAGTGCATAAACTATTGCCTTTTGTTGTCGCAACTAGCACTTGGAACTAGGTGGACGGTTGGGTGAGGGTCTGAAGACACAGCGACAGCCTCTGATGCATGCATGAATAAAAGCTCGTGGTTGAGGTAGAACTCTTACTGATTTTATTAATGAAACTTAACAACATTTATAGGTACAAAATTGCCTATGTTAACAGAAATAACGGATAAACAAGAAAGGAAGCTAACTTCGGCTCACCGAAGCTTGTATACCCTTGCAGAATTTAAACAAAAAATTAAAAACGAAATTCTGAAATAATAATTTGTTGCCAAATCTCAAATTTGATGGCAATGGTTTGAAACACGGCTAAGATATGGTTTTTTTTATTTTCCTGATTGTTCCTATGGAAGCTATAGGATATAGTCAGCCGATTTTCATGAAATTAAAATCAAAATTCAGAAATACTAAAATATGGCTAAATATTTGGTGAAAATATGTTGAAAACTGACAAAGTTATGGTTTTTTCTTTTATTTTCCTGATTGTTCCTATGGAAGCTATAGGGTATAGTCAGCCGATTATCATGAAATTAAAATCGAAATTCAGGAATAATAAAATATGGCTAAATATCAAATTTGGTGAAAATATGTTGAAAACTGACAAAGTTATGGTTTTTTCTTTTATTTTCCTGATTGTTCCTATGGAAGCTATAGGGTATACTCAGCCGATTATCATGAAATTAAAATCGAAATTCAGGAATAATAAAATATGGCTAAATATCAAATTTGGTGAAAATATGTTGAAAACTGACAAAGTTATGAATTTTTCTTTTATTTTCCTGATTGTTCGTATGAAAGCTATAGAATATAGTCAGCCGATTTTCATGAAATTAAAACCGAAATTCGAAAATAATACTAAATGGGCAAATATAAAATTTTGAAAATTGGTTGAAAACTGACAAAGTTATAATTTTTTTTCGTAGATTTTTCCGGTTGTTCCTATGGCAGCTATATGATATAGTCGTCCGATCCGGCCCGTTCCGACATATGTACGAGGAGAGTATATAGAAGCCTAACTGCAAAGTTTCATTCAGATAGCTTTAAAACTGAGGGACTAGTTTGCGTAGAAACGGACAGACGGACAGACGGACAGACGGACATGGCTAGATCGACTCGGCTGTTGATCCTGATCAAGAATATATATGCTTTATAGGGTCGGAGATGCCTCCTTCACTGCGTTGCAAACTTTTGACTGAATCTAATATACCCTGCAAGGGTATAAAAATAGTGTGCGGTTACTGTGAATGTGGGTTAGGGTTAGGAACTGAGACCATTGCCCCAGTTCATTTCCTCGTCTCAGCCGACTATGCATATTTGCTTGACCTGGTAATTGATACTTTATTTACGATAAATGCAGGTCGCTGCGGCTGAAGAGTTATTACATAATGTGTGTTGTGTCTGCAATATTATTACTTATAACTAAATACTGCTGCGACTGAACACTACTGGAATCATACCTTTACAATAGGGTATTCTTAGTGAGATTCAACGCAGCTTATTCGGGTGACTACATCATCGAAACTGTTCCGTAAGGAAGCGCACTCGGCCTGTGTATATATGTTTTGTATACTGCGGATATTCCTATAAACGCACAACTATCAACGTCAATGTTCGCCGACGATAGCGCTATCCTTAGTCGCTTCAGATGCCCAACGCAAGCAGGGGCGCAGTGGGTCGCGTGAATTTCTAGGTGGACTCGGGAAATAACATGATGGAATGTCGATTCAATATGTTTCTTCCGTTTATTTTGTAGGGAATTCACAGCTGCTGGTTGCTTGGTTGGTTTATATCAGTCCTCCTTGGTCCTGTTCGATAGCTGGTTTCTCGGTGTCCTTCGTTGCTCGTGGTCGTTGTCACTGGAGTTGGTTCACTTGTCGGCTTGCGTTATATCGCGAGTCTTCCTTTTTAGCTCGACTTTTACGGTTGCTGGTTGTTTCAAGAAAGTTCGGAAGACCCTTACCTTCCCTTTGGTCCCTATCTGCACTCGGAAGCGCTGCCCCTCTTCCTCCCCGAAGTAGCAGCGGGTGCACCTTCCGCGATCACCCAGCCGGGAGTCGATCCGGGTGATCAACCGGGCTGGGAGCCGGCCTCCTGGCTTCGACCATCCGTGCGGCGCGGGAACCCAGGGCTCTCTGGGGAGTAGCGAATCCCTTACTTGCGGGGTTTCCGGCTGCTTCCGACTTGGGGAGTCCTCCCACGGGACGCTCCTCCTGCGCCCAAGTCGGCGCGGCACCTACGGCGCGCCTACTTCCGCCCGCAGCACTTCTGCGCGGCGCCTGGCGGCAGCGTATTCCCCTTGTCGGTGCGGGGCTGGCAAGGAATGGTCCTGGTCCGAAGATTTCCTCGTACGTGGGGGGCTGTAGGTGTTTTTTTGGCGGCGTGGTGAATCGGTTCTCGGTTCCCACGGCTCGGGAGACCGAGACCAGCGGCGGGGGTTCAATGTCGTCGTCCGATACCTCCTCATAAACGGCACGTAGGGGTCCGAGAATCGGCTCTAGCGCCTCTAAAATGGTTCTGGGTATATTTTCGAAACACTCCCGGAGCTCCTCCTCCACCTCGGCAATCAAAGCCGACGGTGCCCCGTTGTCGATGGGGAATTCCCACGAGAGCAGAGTGGGCGAGTCCGGCTGGGTTGGAGAGAACATCTCCCGCTCCTGGGTGTCCTCTGGGTTCCGCGCGGGTCGGTGTGGGCTTGGCCCTCGTCCACCACTAGTTGCCGCATCAATCCCGCGGGCACGGCTAGCTCGAGGGGGTCATCTCCTGGCATCGGGCGTCGCCTCTCATCGAGGTGGAGCTCCAAAAAGGTTTTCTCCATAGCCGCCGCCAGCCAGGAGTAGTCCCGCCTGGCTGGGGGGTCTTCGGCTCTGCGGGCATGGGTGGCCGCTGACAGCGACGGTGGCCCCATTAACTCGGCGTAACCGCCAATCGGGTGAGGGGGCGTTCCGCCGGCCATAGCTATGCATAGGTAGACTGGTAGCCCGCCACCGTTTTCTCGTTCCTCCGACATGTTTAGCTGCGACGAGTGGGGTTAGGTGCGAGAGCGCAGCGTCGCAGATTGGAGGATTTGAGTAGCTGTGCTGCCGTCGCTGTGGGATGTGCGCTGCTACCGCTGGGCTTGCAGTAGCACTACTAGATCTGTGGAGGGAAAAGAAGTGTGGTTAGTGGTGGTTCTTTCCCTGTCGCCCTACCTAGCGGTGTGCTTTGATTTCTGCTCCCTATCTATGACCTAATTCCTCGCGATGGGAAAAGTGGACGGTTGGAAGCTAAGTTGGAGTGTTGTTTTCGGGTTTTCTACTCCGGCGGAGCCGGAGCGTTGGACAGGCGCGCCTGTCATCAAGTGGCTCCGTGAACTCTGGTCGTCCTGCCAGACGAGATTCGGCCTAGATCTAGACTCCGAGCGTGGAGTTGTTTTCGTCGGAGGAGATTGTAGTGGCAACTCTGATCCGCCGATGCGCGGTCGGCATTGTTCCTGTCGACCTCTAAGATGTTACGCAGCTGTTCGCTTCGTTCTGTCGGGGTTACCTCGGGGGTTCCACTTCCCGGTGTAACTTCATCGTAGAGAGCATGGGGCAGCCGAGGTTCCCTTCCTTGAACCAGGAAAGCTAGGCTGAATCCCCTATTTATTACCAGCGATATCTCGGGGAGCAGTTGGTCCCACTCGTTCTGTGCGTGTCCATTCAGATATTGTGCGATCATTGTTTTGATCGTCCGGTTTGCCCTCTTCGTTGGGTTTTGCCTGGCGTCTAAGGGGCTGTATGCTGGAGCTCCATTCCCAGGGATTTGCAAAAGCTCCGGAATGATCCACCCGCAAACTGCGTGCCGTTGTCGCAGACGAAAACCCGTGGCACGCCAAAACGGCTCAGGATCCGTTCCCGAAATGCGCGTTCCAGATGAGTTCCCGTGGCCTTGTGTAATGGGATCAATTCCACCCATTTCCTGAAAGAATCGAGGAAAACCAAGAGCGTGGTAGTGGGCCAATGAAATCCGTGCAGAGACGAGTGAACATCCGTCCCGCCGGCTTCTCCTGACTGACAGTATACCGTTGGCAGCTCAGGAAGTGGCGTACGTAGCGGGCAACAATATTGCGAAAACGTCCTTTGCGTTTCGTAGGCGCTCCAAGATTTGGTGAATCCTTGGCAGCGGGTGTGCGTCCGGCACAGAGTTCTCGTTGAGTTGCATACATCGAGGGTACACTGTACCATTAAAAACATAGCAACACTAAGTTGCACTATGTAAACTAACCAATTCAAGTGGACTAAAAAGTCTCGCGCTGATAGCGGCATTACGCTATGTCAGCATTCCCACGCTGACCGCATGTATACATAAACATATGCCCATACGACACTCGCTCTTGAACATATACCTAAGATACATATACATATGCGGCTGCGCCTCTGCTGGAGTCAACGGCAGCGCAGTCGCCAGCAACAATTATGTACTTAGCTAGAGTCGACTTCTCTTTGTACTGAATAAATCAATCTATATGCAAACCTCCACCAGCACGGATGTGCTATCTCTTTATTCAAATCCCATACTTTAAGGGGTCGGCTTCAACCCAACATATGGCGACCGTGACAGGACACAAAAACACAAAGATGAAACTGATTATGTGAAAAACGTTGAGAAAATGTTGAGAAAAAACTTATGAACGAAAACTGAAAAATATATCTGTTCAGTCGCAGCAGTATGTAGTCATAAGTATGATATTTAAGACACGACACACATAATGTAACAATTCGTCAGTCGCAGCGACATGCATTTATCGTAAATAAAGTATCAATTACCAGGTCAAGCGAATATGCATAGTCTGCTGAGACGAGGAAATGAGCTGGGGCAATGGTGTCAGTTCCTAACGATAACCCACATTTACAGTAACCGCACACTATTTCTTATACATTATTTCTGTTAGCATAAGCACTTTTGTACCTATAAATATTGTTAAGTTTCATTAATAAAGTCAGTAAGAGTTCTAACGCCAACCCAAGAGCTTTTATTCATGCATCAGAGGCTGTCGCTGTGTCTTCAGACCCTCAACCAACTAAACCGTTCCCCTAGAACAATTCATGCACTCACACACTCCAAACACACTCCACCTAGTTCCAAGTGCTAGTTGCGACAACAAACAGGCAAATAGTTTATGCGCTATCTGCCAGGCATCTAAGCCTTCTTACACTTTACATTTTGGTGACCCCGACGAACACGCCAGCCGTGGACGTCAACTTAGGAAAATTTTCCGCTTCACTATTAGGAACCTCCCGCAGGATAATCCGTAATTTTTGGGATTTTTCCTCATTTTTTCACTCGCCATAAAACCATTTTGGTGAGTCCTGACTCACTGTCAGTACACAGTCATCAGCCTTCAAATCCTTTCTAGATTTCTAGATCTTCCAAGTCTATTGACCAATTGTTAATTCCTTCGACCACACCACGGTTGCGAATAGGAGCGTATCCAGCTATCAAAGCGAATAAAATTCTCCCAACGGTCAGGAATTTAACCAATTGTCAATATGTCTAACAAGGAGGAGCAAGCAGTCAAAGAGTCATTAGACTTGCAGGAAGAGATCAGTCATGAGATCTCGAGGCTTATTCGGAATTTTAAGAAGGATTCAGCGGATAGGAAACGACTTCCAAATTACTGCCTAACAAAGTTGGCCGCTTTCGATGACGCATGGAATCGATTTGCGGAAAACGACAAAAATATTCCCGCAGCATATAGAACCGAGGAATATGTAAAGTTCTACGTCGACTGTCGTGACTCATACGACAAATATAGAAATATTATAGTCGATACAATGGCCCAGAGCTCAAGCAATGCCCCAAATCAGGCAACAGCGAGCAACGGCCAGGAAACTGCAGACGTTGCAATCATATCGCAACCTGCACGTAAGCTGATATCAGCATGCCGGCGACAAAAAGCTATCGCCGAATCAATCAAACGGGCTCTGAAAGAAAGTTCAGAGACCGGCAGGGCCGTTTTAAAAGGTTCAATAACCTCATTATGGTCACAATACCAAGAGATTCATTTCTCAATACATGAAGAGTACGAAGACCCGATCAAGGAAGGATACGATATGCAATCGTTCATCCGACTTGAGAAGGAAGTACAGAAAGTCCTGGGGGCACAAACCAATACATCAAACAATGAAGATGTGCAGTTGCCCAGAGTCAGCCTCCCCAAGTTCGATGGGGATCTACTCAAATGGACACAATTTTTTGATTTATTCAAGTGCATGATACACGATACCAACATGCCCACAGTCAAGATGTGGTACCTGAAAACCACTGTGACTGGAGAGGCAGAGAGATTGATAAGGCATATCGATCTAAAAACAGAGAACTACATGAGCGCATGGGAAATATTAGTTGACACATATAACAATCCCCGCCATGTAGCAGATACAATTCTCAATCGTCTTCTGCAACAACAGACAAACAATGACGACCCAAAGTCATTAAAGGAACTGTATATTACAGCCATTGAGTCTCTAGCATCATTAAAGGGACTAGGCATTGATGTATCCAGCTGGGATACAATCATAATTGCGATCATAAAACAAAAATTAGATCTGGCAAATAGAGCCCTGTACGAACAATCATTAGATGGCTCAAGAGAGCTTCAAGGGCTCGAGACGATGCTAAGTTTTCTGGACCAGCGAAGTCGAGTGTTGGGAACAGGAAAACGCAGTCAGCTGCAAAAAAGGGAACAGAAGAACCCATCTTGCACTTCTGCTAGCGCAGGAAGGCAATCAAGTTGCCCTTTCTGCAAACGGAATCATGCGCTATACAAATGCGATGATTTCCGCAGCAAAACGGTACCCGATCGACTCAACTGGGTACAAAAACAAAAACTGTGTGTAAACTGTTTTAACAGTACTCACAAGGCAAAAGATTGCAGAGGCCGTATGTGCTTTAAATGCGATAAAAGGCACCATACATTGCTGCACCTGGAGACTTCATCAGGCGCGGCAACAGATCCACAAACACCTTCTGTAGGAGCAGCAAGCAACAAAAGCTACAATTTGCTGGCCACAGTTAAGGTATTGGTAAAGGCAAGCAATGGGCAGGTGGCCACATTCCGAGCCTTGCTGGATTCAGGATCACAAATCAATCTGATCTCTGAACGAATGGCTTCCAAGCTCTCTCTGAAACTACACAATGCATCATTACGCATCGAGGGCATTGGAGGAAATCCGAAAACAAGTCGGGCCAGAGCAAATGTGCTCATGAAATCAATGAACAACGATTTTACTCAACAGGTAGAACCCTTTGTTCTGCCGCATAACATAGCTGACCAACCAGCTCATGATTTAATACATCCCACATACGCTTTCTAAATAATGTCATCTTGGCCGATCCAAATTTTGACAAACCAGGAAGAATTGACATGCTTATCGGCGCAGAGCATTATTATTCTTTGCTACTGCCAAATCAAATGACGATAAGACCAGAAGGTCCAATCCTCCAGAATACAAAGCTGGGATGGATTGTGGCCGGAAGAATCTCTGCTGATCACGATTCAGCAGCACTGTGTGCGGCGGCAACCACTGAAGAGGAGGTTGACACGCTGTTAGAGCGATTTTGGACACTGGAAAATCTAGACACCAAAGATAAGGCTCGATCGCCAACTGAAGCACACTGCGAAGCTCATTTTGCAGCAAATCTACAATTCGCAATTGATGGGAAGTTCATTGTCAAGCTGCCATTTGCTGAGGAAACGTCAGCCCTGGGGGCATCGCAGACAATAGCAACCAATAGGTTCTTGGCACTGGAGCGACGAACATCACCAGAAGTCTGGAAAGGCTACGTAGACTTCATGGAAGAATACGAACGTCTCGGACACATGAAGCTGGTACCTCCCTCACACATACCATCGGATCATTACTTCATTCCACATCACTGTGTTTTGAAGCCCGAAAGCAGTACCACGAAACTACGGGTAGTGTTCGATGCGTCCTGCAAAACGTCAAGTAATAAATCATTAAATGATATATTATATGCTGGACCCACGGTACAGAGCGAACTTTTCGCCATTATGCTGCGATTCCGCGCCCATAGATACGTATTTACCGCGGACATAGAGAAGATGTGTCGCCAAGTATGGATGCATCCTGATAATCAGTTTCATCAAATGATCGTATGGCGAAAAAGGGCGTCAGATGATCTGAAATTCTACAGGCTAAAAACCGTCACATACGGTACCACATCAGCGCCATTCCTTGCTACAAAATGCTTGGATTATTTAGCAGAGAAGAATAAGAAACAGTTACCGCTTGGGTCAGCTATACTCAAGCATGATTTCTATGTGGACGACTGTCTCACAGGAGCAGACAGCATTCCAGAGGCAATCCAGATTCAGCAGGAATTGAACAAAATTCTGCTACCGTCCGGATTCAAGCTTCGGAAGTGGTGCTCAAACAACAAGGAAATACTGACCAAAATTCCGCGAGAAGACATTGTACCCAACGTCAACTTAGATGAAACACTTCAGCATTACAGTGTTAAGACATTGGGATTAATTTGGATGCCTCAAAGGGATCAGTTGTGTGGGCGATCTCAAAAAAGCGAAGCCGCAACCATCACAAAACGGGTGGTCAGCTCAGAATCCTCACAAATATTCGATCCTCTGGGATTATTTGCTCCGGTGGTCGTCAAGGCAAAAATTTTCATGCAAACGCTTTGGGAATTAAAGATGGGCTGGGACGACGAGTTACCTCAGCACCTTCAACTGGACTGGAAAAACTATCGTTCTGATTTGCAAGCTCTAAATACCATGCAAATACCAAGGCATATATTTGAAGGAAGAGTGCCAGTCACGCAAGAGATGCACACGTTTGTGGATGCCTCGGAACGAGCATATGGAGCGGCAGTGTATATCCGAGCAACGTACAAAAGCAATCAAGTATCAGTTCGGCTGCTGTGCTCAAAATCGAGAGTGGCGCCATCCGCCAAGGAGACGTTACCGCGGCTAGAACTATGTGCCGCAGTCCTGGGAGCTGAATTGACCCATAGAGTCAGAAAGGACCTACGGTTGCCTGAGGAGAAGGCATTGGGTTACTTCTGGACTGACTCAACAGTAGTCCTTTCCTGGATAAATGCATCGGCATCCTCATACCACACGTTTGTGGCCAATCGGATAGCAAAGATCCAAGCAATGTCACATCAAGCACAATGGCGACATGTGTCATCCGCAAACAATCCAGCAGATGTATTGTCAAGAGGAATTGCCGCAAGCAAGTTGGCAGAACATAACCTGTGGCTATATGGCCCCCTGTTTCTGCACGGCTCTCGAGACAAATGGTCAAAAATACCGACCATTGATCCCATCGATCTGGAGCGTAAAATAAAGCAAGTCAGCTTGCCAGTCTGCCAGGATCAACTAGGAAGCGAGTTATACAATTGCAAGCACAGCAACTCCTTCCACAAATTGCAACGCATTGTAGCATATATGATGCGTTTTTGTCGTAAGCAGAACCGATCTCCAACGACCACACTAAGTGCAGGCGAGCTGGCTCAGGCTAGAACAATCATCTTCAGCACGATTCAAAAAACTGAATTCAGTGCTGAGTATAAACAGCTTCGCATCCACAAAGCAGTGGACAAGAAAAGCTCAGTCATATCGTTGTCTCCAATAATAGGAACTGATGCACTCATTAGAGTCGGAGGCAGATTGGAAGAATCCAACCTTCCATATGCTGCCAAACATCAAATCTTGCTCCCGTACAATGATACGATTGTGAAAATGCTGCTACGAGAAATGCATGAGGAAAACATGCATTGCGGGGCACAAGCATTGAGGGCCATAGCCAGACAACAGTACTGGATTCTGAATGACAAGACAATGGCCAGGAGCATCATCCACAATTGCGTCAAATGCACAAGAGCACGGCCCAAATTAATGCATCAAATCATGGGTAACTTGCCAGCGGATCGAGTAACACAAGCGCGGCCGTTCTCCAATTCAGGAGTCGACTATTGCGGCCCCTTTTGGATTCACCACAAAATCCGTGGAAAACGGCCAGATAAAGCATACATTGCAGTATTCTGCTGTTTCGCAACAAAGGCAGTACATCTGGAGTTAGTAAGCGATCTAACAACGGACGCATTCCTAGCCGCTCTCCGGCGTTTCTTGGGCCGACGAGGAAAGTGTCGGACCATTCACTGTGATAACGCCACGAACTTTGTTGGTGCCAACAACCAGTTAAAAATACTGGAGGAAACAATTTTCACAGAGCAAGCCCAGAGCAGGATCATAAATCAATGCAATAAGCAGCAGGTGGAGTTCAAGTTCATCCCACCGCGAGCACCGTCGTTTGGCGGATTATGGGAGGCTGCTGTAAAATCAGCGAAAAGGCTGCTAGTATCAGTCACGGCCACAGCATCTTTAACATTTGAAGAGCTCAACACGGTGGTCATTGAGGTCGAGGCGATACTCAATTCAAGACCCCTCACCCCGATGTCAGCAGATCCAACAGATACTGCAGCGCTCACACCAGGCCATTTCTTAATTGGAGAACCTTTAGTGGCACCGCCCGATGCAAATCTTGCCCGACCAGAAAAATCGTTGGTCAGAAGATGGGAACTTGTGTCCAGACTCAAACAATCATTCTGGAGTCAGTGGTCCACGGAATACCTACAAGAGCTCCAGATGCGCACCAAGTGGAAGACTATGGCTCAGAATGTCGGGGAAGGATTGCTAGTACTGGTAAAGGAAGACAACGTACCGGTAATGAGCTGGCCAATGGGACGGATAGTGAAGACATATCCAGGCAAGGATAACCAAATACGGGTCGTAGATGTAAAGACCGCATCAGGAATCTACAAAAGGGCAGTCACTCGTCTAGCACCACTGATAACAGAAGAAGTAGCCACAAAACGGCCGCACAGCAGCAGCACGGACACAGCGCAGGCAGAAGAGAGCCCTGCGCAAAAAAGGAAAGCATCATTTCCAATCCTCCCAACATTAGTAGCAATGCTACTGATCCTTCCGTTAGCGATGGGACAGGCATTCAACATAACGCCATTCGCAAGCCAGCCAGGAATATTCTACGAACGGCTCGGCACATCCAGAATGGCAATCTCGGAATGGAAAATAATTGTATATTACGATTTGAAACCATATTGGAGCGACATGGGAATCTTGGCCAACGGGATATCGGAGCTGAAACACAAATGTTCCGAACTACGGAACATCAACGCTTGTAGATCAGTGTCTGAGCATTTTCAACATGTGTACAGCGAACTACAATCAGGAAATGAATTGATCCATCATTCTCGGCAGCGAAGAGCACCACTGGACATAGTTGGAAATGTAGCGAGCTCACTATTCGGCGTTTTAGACACGCCGATGACATGTCCAAGGTGATCAAGGAGGTCAAATCCAATGAAGACGAATGAAGATGCGCAGAGCATTATTATTCTTTGCTACTGCCAAATCAAATGACGATAAGACCAGAAGGTCCAATCCTCCAGAATACAAAGCTGGGATGGATTGTGGCCGGAAGAATCTCTGCTGATCACGATTCAGCAGCACTGTGTGCGGCGGCAACCACTGAAGAGGAGGTTGACACGCTGTTAGAGCGATTTTGGCTACGTAGACTTCATGGAAGAATACGAACGTCTCGGACACATGAAGCTGGTACCTCCCTCACACATACCATCGGATCATTACTTCATTCCACATCACTGTGTTTTGAAGCCCGAAAGCAGTACCACGAAACTACGGGTAGTGTTCGATGCGTCCTGCAAAACGTCAAGTAATAAATCATTAAATGATATATTATATGCTGGACCCACGGTACAGAGCGAACTTTTCGCCATTATGCTGCGATTCCGCGCCCATAGATACGTATTTACCGCGGACATAGAGAAGATGTGTCGCCAAGTATGGATGCATCCTGATAATCAGTTTCATCAAATGATCGTATGGCGAAAAAGGGCGTCAGATGATCTGAAATTCTACAGGCTAAAAACCGTCACATACGGTACCACATCAGCGCCATTCCTTGCTACAAAATGCTTGGATTATTTAGCAGAGAAGAATAAGAAACAGTTACCGCTTGGGTCAGCTATACTCAAGCATGATTTCTATGTGGACGACTGTCTCACAGGAGCAGACAGCATTCCAGAGGCAATCCAGATTCAGCAGGAATTGAACAAAATTCTGCTACCGTCCGGATTCAAGCTTCGGAAGTGGTGCTCAAACAACAAGGAAATACTGACCAAAATTCCGCGAGAAGACATTGTACCCAACGTCAACTTAGATGAAACACTTCAGCATTACAGTGTTAAGACATTGGGATTAATTTGGATGCCTCAAAGGGATCAGTTGTGTGGGCGATCTCAAAAAAGCGAAGCCGCAACCATCACAAAACGGGTGGTCAGCTCAGAATCCTCACAAATATTCGATCCTCTGGGATTATTTGCTCCGGTGGTCGTCAAGGCAAAAATTTTCATGCAAACGCTTTGGGAATTAAAGATGGGCTGGGACGACGAGTTACCTCAGCACCTTCAACTGGACTGGAAAAACTATCGTTCTGATTTGCAAGCTCTAAATACCATGCAAATACCAAGGCATATATTTGAAGGAAGAGTGCCAGTCACGCAAGAGATGCACACGTTTGTGGATGCCTCGGAACGAGCATATGGAGCGGCAGTGTATATCCGAGCAACGTACAAAAGCAATCAAGTATCAGTTCGGCTGCTGTGCTCAAAATCGAGAGTGGCGCCATCCGCCAAGGAGACGTTACCGCGGCTAGAACTATGTGCCGCAGTCCTGGGAGCTGAATTGACCCATAGAGTCAGAAAGGACCTACGGTTGCCTGAGGAGAAGGCATTGGGTTACTTCTGGACTGACTCAACAGTAGTCCTTTCCTGGATAAATGCATCGGCATCCTCATACCACACGTTTGTGGCCAATCGGATAGCAAAGATCCAAGCAATGTCACATCAAGCACAATGGCGACATGTGTCATCCGCAAACAATCCAGCAGATGTATTGTCAAGAGGAATTGCCGCAAGCAAGTTGGCAGAACATAACCTGTGGCTATATGGCCCCCTGTTTCTGCACGGCTCTCGAGACAAATGGTCAAAAATACCGACCATTGATCCCATCGATCTGGAGCGTAAAATAAAGCAAGTCAGCTTGCCAGTCTGCCAGGATCAACTAGGAAGCGAGTTATACAATTGCAAGCACAGCAACTCCTTCCACAAATTGCAACGCATTGTAGCATATATGATGCGTTTTTGTCGTAAGCAGAACCGATCTCCAACGACCACACTAAGTGCAGGCGAGCTGGCTCAGGCTAGAACAATCATCTTCAGCACGATTCAAAAAACTGAATTCAGTGCTGAGTATAAACAGCTTCGCATCCACAAAGCAGTGGACAAGAAAAGCTCAGTCATATCGTTGTCTCCAATAATAGGAACTGATGCACTCATTAGAGTCGGAGGCAGATTGGAAGAATCCAACCTTCCATATGCTGCCAAACATCAAATCTTGCTCCCGTACAATGATACGATTGTGAAAATGCTGCTACGAGAAATGCATGAGGAAAACATGCATTGCGGGGCACAAGCATTGAGGGCCATAGCCAGACAACAGTACTGGATTCTAATTGACAAGACAATAGCCAGGAGCATCATCCACAATTGCGTCAAATGCACAAGAGCACGGCCCAAATTAATGCATCAAATCATGGGTAACTTGCCAGCGGATCGAGTAACACAAGCGCGGCCGTTCTCCAATTCAGGAGTCGACTATTGCGGCCCCTTTTGGATTCACCACAAAATCCGTGGAAAACGGCCAGATAAAGAATACATTGCAGTATTCTGCTGTTTCGCAACAAAGGCAGTACATCTGGAGTTAGTAAGCGATCTAACAACGGACGCATTCCTAGCCGCTCTCCGGCGTTTCTTGGGCCGACGAGGAAAGTGTCGGACCATTCACTGTGATAACGCCACGAACTTTGTTGGTGCCAACAACCAGTTAAAAATACTGGAGGAAACAATTTTCACAGAGCAAGCCCAGAGCAGGATCATAAATCAATGCAATAAGCAGCAGGTGGAGTTCAAGTTCATCCCACCGCGAGCACCGTCGTTTGGCGGATTATGGGAGGCTGCTGTAAAATCAGCGAAAAGGCTGCTAGTATCAGTCACGGCCACAGCATCTTTAACATTTGAAGAGCTCAACACGGTGGTCATTGAGGTCGAGGCGATACTCAATTCAAGACCCCTCACCCCGATGTCAGCAGATCCAACAGATACTGCAGCGCTCACACCAGGCCATTTCTTAATTGGAGAACCTTTAGTGGCACCGCCCGATGCAAATCTTGCCCGACCAGAAAAATCGTTGGTCAGAAGATGGGAACTTGTGTCCAGACTCAAACAATCATTCTGGAGTCAGTGGTCCACGGAATACCTACAAGAGCTCCAGATGCGCACCAAGTGGAAGACTATGGCTCAGAATGTCGGGGAAGGATTGCTAGTACTGGTAAAGGAAGACAACGTACCGGTAATGAGCTGGCCAATGGGACGGATAGTGAAGACATATCCAGGCAAGGATAACCAAATACGGGTCGTAGATGTAAAGACCGCATCAGGAATCTACAAAAGGGCAGTCACTCGTCTAGCACCACTGATAACAGAAGAAGTAGCCACAAAACGGCCGCACAGCAGCAGCACGGACACAGCGCAGGCAGAAGAGAGCCCTGCGCAAAAAAGGAAAGCATCATTTCCAATCCTCCCAACATTAGTAGCAATGCTACTGATCCTTCCGTTAGCGATGGGACAGGCATTCAACATAACGCCATTCGCAAGCCAGCCAGGAATATTCTACGAACGGCTCGGCACATCCAGAATGGCAATCTCGGAATGGAAAATAATTGTATATTACGATTTGAAACCATATTGGAGCGACATGGGAATCTTGGCCAACGGGATATCGGAGCTGAAACACAAATGTTCCGAACTACGGAACATCAACGCTTGTAGATCAGTGTCTGAGCATTTTCAACATGTGTACAGCGAACTACAATCAGGAAATGAATTGATCCATCATTCTCGGCAGCGAAGAGCACCACTGGACATAGTTGGAAATGTAGCGAGCTCACTATTCGGCGTTTTAGACACGCCGATGACATGTCCAAGGTGATCAAGGAGGTCAAATCCAATGAAGACGAATGAAGATGCTCTTGAAAAACCAGACATCAATCTTGGATTCGACAATAAACATAGTCCGGACGAGCCGCTCAGCCACTAACGAGCGGATCAAGACACTAGAGAGCCAAATAGGTACAATTAATCTGGAAAGGGGAAAGTACCAAGGCGAGCACTTACAACAAGCATTCATGAGTCTGACAGCTCAATTAACTCTAGTGGCAACCGGATTGCAGCGAATGCAAAGTGAAATAGCTAATGTTCTCACTGACGTGCGCCATCGTACCATCAGTCCTATACTAGTGTCTCCCAAGCAACTGAGGGAGCAACTAGATCAGATTCGGGAACACATTCCACCGGATCAACTTCTTCCGGTAGCATCGGCTGAGGTGATCCAGCTGTATAAAATGATGCATGCCGAAGGGACCACAACGAGCAGCCACGTCGTTTTCAAAATATTGCTGCCACTGGTGTCTGTAACAAAACAGGAGATATTCAGCATCATGGCGATCCCGATGTGGAAGGCCGGAAGCTGGCAACGATTCTGGCTACAAACGGAAATCATAGCCGTCAATGCCCATAGAGATCAGTTCATGGGATTGACCAAGGAGGAGTTCAATCAGTGTCTAGAGCTGCCACACGACGAACACATCTGTTTCAACCACCAAGCCACATTCAGCGTGGAAAACCGGTGTGAATTCCAGCTGTTCAACAATAAGACGGAAACTATCTGCGAGGTCTCTCAGTCGAGGGCCGAGTTGTGGTGGTCAGCAACACGTCAGCGAAACAGATGGATGTTTGCCACACGCAGGCAAATTAAACTTCAAGCGGTGTGCAGCGGAACATCGTTCACAATCCAACTCAACGGAACGGGCTTACTATTACTGGCCCCAGGCTGCACTGCACGCAATTCAAAAATTAGCGTGAGCACATTCAGCACCGTAGTCAGCGAAACAAGGGCGGCATATGTTCGTTTTGGTAACATCACAAGGATGGACCTTAAGAACACACCTGAGCCACTGCAAGGAACGGCAGCCAAGGAAGTCAACTTGGAGGAACAGGGCGCTTTGCAGCACCAACTGGCCAAACTAAAAGAAACCACCTGGAAAAATCAAATCAACACTCCCCAGCACCATCAAATAGCTGTTTATGTGGCCTTAGCAATATCAGTGTTATTAGGCATTGCATGGGCTTTCAGACGAACGGTCAGCAAATGGACATCAACACGCCGGGTTCTCGAACTCAGGCAGAACACGGAACAGCTACCACCAGAACCTACCCCACGAAGTTTCGCGTTCGACCTTAGCGAAGGTTGAACACTTGTTCAACGGCCGGGAGAATGTTCAGTCGCAGCAGTATGTAGTCATAAGTATGATATTTAAGACACGACACACATAATGTAACAATTCGTCAGTCGCAGCGACATGCATTTATCGTAAATAAAGTATCAATTACCAGGTCACGCGAATATGCATAGTCTGCTGAGACGAGGAAATGAGCTGGGGCAATGGTCTCAGTTCCTAACGATAACCCACATTTACAGTAACCGCACACTATTTCTTATACATTATTTCTGTTAGCATAAGCACTTTTGTACCTATAAATATTGTTAAGTTTCATTAATAAAGTCAGTAAGAGTTCTAACGCCAACCCAAGAGCTTTTATTCATGCATCAGAGGCTGTCGCTGTGTCTTCAGACCCTCAACCAACCAAACCGTTCCCCTAGAACAATTCATGCACTCACACACTCCAAACCGTCCACCTAGTTCCAAGTGCTAGTTGCGACAACAAACAGGCAAATAGTTTATGCGCTATCTACCAGGCATCTAAGCCTTCTTACACTTTACAATATCATATACTATATTGGATACCTACTAACGCTTTAACCAACAACTGTGGTGCGCAGAGCCGCACACTACAGCAACGCGGTACACTAAAAAAAAAAGAAAAACGAGTCCCCAGTATAAACCAGCGGTGAGCATGGTGCCGCTCACTGCTGCTACGAGGGAATGACGTCAAGGCCGACATTTGAAAACCCTGCTCCTGTCGAGCAAAGGGATTTGCCTAGCCTTCAAGAGGCCATAGAGGCAGATCCAACCGCGGGACCAAAGCCCTTGACTATCGCCGAGTACAAGGCACGGACAGCAGCGAGGGAGCAGCCACCGAAGAAAAAGCGTGGTGGCTGCAGTGTAAAACTACTAAGCGCAAGACGCTTAAACATCGAGTTGCTAAAGACGGCAACCAACGAGGAAGACCGGCAGCGCTACAAAGAGCGCCTACAAGCCATCAATATTCAGCTTCGCGGTGCGAAGTAACGCGGCGGGCTGCGTTAATCGCCATAGCCCCACCCGCCCCAATATATTTTAAGTTGCCGATGCGGTCTCCGCTGCAACAAAAACTTACTAACCAAATAGGGCACATCAATCATAACTAACACATTGCAATCAGTCTTAAACTTAGTATAAGTAAAAATCTTGTAAACTTGCCAATTGCCACCTGTGTAAACTGAGTGTAATGAATTTATCCATTTATTAGGGAATTGATATCAAGTTTTAATTATTTCAATTTTAATATACCTTCAAGATATATCTATGTCTTTGTTTTAAATAAGATCACGATGGGTGGCAAAAGTTCAATAGCGGACGATAACACCGCAAATGTAGTAAATACTGTAGGAGTCGTGGACACAACGCCACATTTAGAAGCCCAGTATCTATTACTGTTGATTTTGGTAATCATCTCAGCCCTCAACTTAGCCTTAAAGCTATACTTGCTACATAAGATATCTTTAAAAAAGACCTATATGAGTCGAGCCAACGATCTCGATAAGATATAATAACAAATAATGTTATTTAAATTTAACGATCTTGGATAGACCCAACACAAAGGACTAATAGAGCGTTATTTTAAAACTAGATAGATATATGGAAATATCTTTATTAATAAATTCAAAAATATCTGGAAAAGTTGCTTACAAAATATATATAAAACTTGACGTATTAATTATTGTATTTTATTATATTTTTGCCTTTGCATCATATATCCTTTCATACTTAGAGGAGTTTTGTAAAACAAGGCTAAAATTCTAGCTCAATCTTCACGACCCTATCTCTTTTCAAAGATTTTGCTTTAATTTCCAAACATCTGAATAAACATTTTTATATGAATAATTATCAAATCTAATTCACCTGTACTCTGGTCCGATTATATCGCTAAAATGAACATACATGGAATGGCTAAAGCTAGCAACAGAAATAAATAACATTAGAGATGCTTTTGATAAATTATATAAATGCATCAATAAAACCGCGCCGATAAAAACTCAGACGCTAATATCTCATATAAAGGTATTGATAACTCAATACAATGCGTTACGAAACCTATTTTTAATATACAAAGACAAGCTCACTGAAAAACATAAAGATCAATGCTTAAAAGTTCACAGCTCATTCGGTAAGAGATTACATAATATTAGTGTTAGACACAGTATTATAATAAACATCCCAGCCGATATATCTGAAATAGCGGAATTCGACGAAAGCCAAATAAAAGACCTGGACGAGTCACAACCGAAAGAGGATTTAGATATAGAAAGCGATATCGAATCTGTAGAAGAAATATCTGAAATAGCGGATTTCGACGAAATCCACATAAAAGACCTGGACGAGTTACAACCGCAAGAGGATATAGATATAGAAAGCGGTATCAAATCTACAGAAGAAATCAAAACAATCATAACACAACCAGTTACAGTAAATATGGCTAATACAGTGGAAGCCCAGAGGGCATACCTTAAACAGGTATCCTCAACAATACCTGAATTTGATGGTAAGAAACTCCATCTAAACAGGTTTTTGACAGCTTTAAGGTTGACAAATCTAACTAAAGGAGATCAGGAAGCTTTAGCCGTAGAGGTCATAAAGACCAAAATTATTGGCCCACTGACCTATAAGGTAGAACACGCGACAACAATACAGGCAATAATTACCATATTGCAGGCAAACTTAAAAGGCGAATCGCCAGACGTTATAAAAGCCAAATTATTGAATACGCAACAAAGAGGCAACACCGCAGCTTACATAGACGACGGATTAGACGCCGACAATGCCGAACAATTTGCGATAAAATAATCGATATCGGCAATGACTAAGAATTGTACCAACGAATCGCTCAAGATGATCTTGACAGCGGGTACATTCAGTACATTCAATTATGCAATGGAAAAATATATCCATTGCAGTACTGAAATTACAGGCAATTCCAACACCGTCTTATTCTATAACGGGAATAATAGACGAGGTAATAATAA
This sequence comes from Drosophila anomelani, assembly GCA_035045905.1. Classification (NCBI taxonomy): domain Eukaryota; kingdom Metazoa; phylum Arthropoda; class Insecta; order Diptera; family Drosophilidae; genus Drosophila; species Drosophila anomelani. Next base: position 221,936 of record JAWNOO010000045.1, read on the forward strand.
TGCCAATTACCGAGGTAGAGGCAGGAATCAATATAACCAAAATTATAACCAAGGTTATAATAACTATAACAATAGTGGTCGCGGAAACTACCGTGGCCGCGGTAACAACCGAGGTGGAGGTAACCGAAGGGGATACCAAAACCAAAACACCCAGCATCAGAACAATAACAGTAACAATAACAATAATAACCGACAGGTACGCAATGTACAATCGGAAAACCAACAAACCTCCTTAAGCAACCAACAGTAAAATTATTTACACTAAAAATTAACCTGAGCATTTTTATAACACATTTAAATTCTATTCACATTTAATTCTATTAATAGATACAGGCGCAGATATTTCATTGCTTAAAAATAAAGCAAATGAATACACTGCCTTAAACTTCAGTAATATATCAAATATTACAGGTATTGGGCAAGGAACCATACAGTCTATAGGCTCAATCGATCTTGACCTACGTATGCAGGATGTTCTCGTACCGCATGCGATGGCATAATCGGTTTAGATTTTATAAAAAAATATAATTGTATATTAGAATTTCAGAAAACACAAGACTGGTTCATAATAAGACCCGATCATTTTCATAAACAAATTAATATTCCAATTCAACATAGTGTACATTCAAACACATTATTATTGCCAGCTAGATCAGAAGTAATTAGACAAGTCAAATTACTAACTAGCGAAAAAACGGTTGTAGTCCCAAACCAAGAGCTACAACAGGGCATAATAATAGCCAGTACAATTGTCGACAGTGAAAATGCATACATTCGCATAATAAATACAAATACAAAAGACGCTATAATAAATAGCGCAGAAATAAAGAGCGAATGAATGGCTACGACATTTTCACACCCGACCCACAACAAGACAATAGGAGCAAATAAGTTTTAAAAAATTAAGATTTCTGTAAAGTGTAAGAAGGCTTAGATGCCTGGCAGATAGCGCATAAACTATTTGCCTGTTTGGTGTCGCAACTAGCACTTGGAACTAGGTGGACGGTTTGGAGTGTGTGAGTGCATGAATTGTTCTAGGGGAACGGTTTGGTTGGTTGAGGGTCTGAAGACACAGCGACAGCCTCTGATGCATGAATAAAAGCTCTTGGGTTGGCGTTAGAACTCTTACTGACTTTATTAATGAAACTTAAACAATATATATAGGTACACAAATGCTTATGCTAACAGAAATAACGTATAAGAAAAGTGTGCGGTTACTTGTGAATGTGGGTTGTGTTGCGACCTGAGACTATTGCCCCAGTTCATTTCCTCGCCTCAGTTGACCATGCATATTCGCTTGACCTGGTAATTGATACTTTATTTACGATAAATGCAGGTCACTGTGACGAAGAGTTGTTACATAACGTGTATTGTGTTCTGAAATATTATTACTTATGACTACATACTGCTGCGACTGAACATTCTCCCGGCCGTTGAGCAAGTGTTCAACCTTCAATTACGTCGAACAAGAACCTTCGTGGGGTAGGTTCTGGTTGTGGTTCTTCCACGTTCTGCCGGGCTTCGGGTTTCCGGCATGTTGGTGTCCATTTGCCGATCGTTCGTCTGAAAACCCATGCAATGCCTAATAACACTGATATTGCTAAGGCCACATAAACAGCTATTTGATGGTGCTGGGGAGTGTTGATTTGATTTTTCCAGGTGGTTTCTTTTAGTTTGGCCAGTTGGTGCTGCAAAGCGCCCAGTTCCTCCAAGTTGACTTCCTTGGCTGCCGTTCCTTGCAGTGGCTCAGGTGTGTTCTTAAGGTCCATCCTTGTGATGTTACCAAAACGAACATATGCCGCCCTTGTTTCGCTGACTACGGTGCTGAATGTGCTCACGCTAATTTTTGAATTGCGTGCAGTGCAGCCTGGGGCCAGTAATAGTAAGCCCGTTCCGTTGAGTTGGATTGTGAACGATGTTCCGCTGCACACCGCTTGAAGTTCAATTTGCCTGCGTGTGGCAAACATCCATCTGTTTCGCTGACGTGTTGCTGACCACCACAACTCGGCCCTCGACTGAGAGACCTCGCAGATAATTTCCGTCTTATTGTTGAACAGCTGGAATTCACACCGGTTTTCCACGCTGAATGTGGCTTGGTGGTTGAAACAGATGTGTTCGTCGTGTGGCAGCTCTAGACACTGATTGAACTCCTCCTTGGTCAATCCCATAAACTGATCTCTATGGGCATTGACGGCTATGATTTCCGTTTGTAGCCAGAATCGTTGCCAGCTTCCGGCCTTCCACATCGGGATCGCCATGATGCTGAATATCTCCTGTTTTGTTACAGACACCAGTGGCAGCAATATTTTGAAAACGACGTGGCTGCTCGTTGTGGTCCCTTCGGCATGCATAATTTTATACAGCTGGATCACCTCAGCCGATGCTACCGGAAGAAGTTGATCCGGTGGAATGTGTTCCCGAATCTGATCTAGTTGCTCCCTCAGTTGCTTGGGAGACACTAGTATAGGACTGATGGTACGATGGCGCACGTCAGTGAGAACATTAGCTATTTCACTTTGCATTCGCTGCAATCCGGTTGCCACTAGAGTTAATTGAGCTGTCAGACTCATGAATGCTTGTTGTAAGTGCTCGCCTTGGTACTTTCCCCTTTCCAGATTAATTGTACCTATTTGGCTCTCTAGTGTCTTGATCCGCTCGTTAGTGGCTGAGCTGCTCGTCCTGACTATGTTTATTGTCGCATCCAAGATTGATGTCTGGTTTTTCAAGAGCATCATTAGTACGTCTTCATTGGATTTGACCTCCTTGATCACCTTGGACATGTCATCGGCGTATCTTGAGTCTAAAACGCCGAATAGTGAGCTTGCTACATTTCCAACTATGTCCAGTGGTGCTCTTCGCTGCCGAGAATGATGGATCAATTCATTTCCTGATTGTAGTTCGCTGTACACATGTTGGAAATGCTCAGACACTGATCTACAAGCGTTGATGTTCCGTAGTTCGGAACATTTGTGTTTCAGCTCCGATATCCCGTTGGCCAAGATTCCCATGTCGCTCCAATATGGTTTCAAATCGTAATATACAATTATTTTCCATTCCGAGATTGCCATTCTGGATGTGCCGAGCCGTTCGTAGAATATTCCTGGCTGGCTTGCGAATGGCGTTATGTTGAATGCCTTTCCCATCGCTAACGAAAGGATCAGTAGCATTGCTACTAATGTTGGGAGGATTGGAAATGATGCTTTCCTTTTTTGCGCAGGGCTCTCTTCTGCCTGCGCTGTGTCCGTGCTGCTGCTGTGCGGCCGTTTTGTGGCTACTTCTTCTGTTATCAGTGGTGCTAGACGAGTGACTGCCCTTTTGTAGATTCCTGATGCGGTTTTTACATCTACGACCCGTATTTGGTTATCCTTGCCTGGATATGTCTTCACTATCCGTCCCATTGGCCAGCTCATTACCGGTACGTTGTCTTCCTTTACCAGTACTAGCAATCCTTCCTCGACATTCTGAGCCATAGTCTTCCACTTGGTGCGCATCTGGAGCTCTTGTAGGTATTCCGTGGACCACTGACTAAAGGTTTCTCCAATTAAGAAATGGCCTGGTGTGAGCGCTGCAGTATCTGTTGGATCTGCTGACATCGGGGTGAGGGGTCTTGAATTGAGTATCGCCTCGACCTCAATGACCACCGTGTTGAGCTCTCCAAATGTTAAAGATGCTGTGGCCGTGACTGATACTAGCAGCCTTTTCGCTGATTTTACAGCAGCCTCCCATAATCCGCCAAACGACGGTGCTCGCGGTGGGATGAACTTGAACTCCACCTGCTGCTTATTGCATTGATTTATGATCCTGCTCTGGGCTTGCTCTGTGAAAATTGTTTCCTCCAGTATTTTTAACTGGTTGTTGGCACCAACAAAGTTCGTGGCGTTATCACAGTGAATGGTCCGACACTTTCCTCGTCGGCCCAAGAAACGCCGGAGAGCGGCTAGGAATGCGTCCGTTGTTAGATCGCTTACTAACTCCAGATGTACTGCCTTTGTTGCGAAACAGCAGAATACTGCAATGTATTCTTTATCTGGCCGTTTTCCACGGATTTTGTGGTGAATCCAAAAGGGGCCGCAATAGTCGACTCCTGAATTGGAGAACGGCCGCGCTTGTGTTACTCGATCCGCTGGCAAGTTACCCATGATTTGATGCATTAATTTGGGCCGTGCTCTTGTGCATTTGACGCAATTGTGGATGATGCTCCTGGCCATCGTCTTGTCATTCAGAATCCAGTACTATTGTCTGGCTATGGCCCTCAATGCTTGTGCCCCGCAATGCATGTTTTCCTCATGCATTTATCGTAGCAGCATTTTCACAATCGTATCATTGTACGGGAGCAAGATTTGATGTTTTGCAGCATATGGAAGGTTGGATTCTTCCAATCTGCCTCCGACTCTAATGAGTGGATCAGTTCCTATTATTGAAGACAATGATATGACTGAGCTTTTCTTGTCCACTGCTTTGTGGATGCGAAGCTGTTTATACTCAGCACTGAATTCAGTTTTTTGAATCGTGCTGAAGATGATTGTTCTAGCCTGAGCCAGCTCGCCTGCACTTAGTGTGGTCGTTGGAGATCGGTTCTGCTTACGACAAAAACGCATCATATATGCTACAATGCGTTGCAATTTGTGGAAGGAGTTGCTGTGCTTGCAATTGTATAACTCGCTTCCTAGTTTATCCTGGCAGACTGGCAAGCTGACTTGCTTTATTTTACGCTCCAGATCGATGGGATCAATGGTCGGTATTTTTGACCATTTGTCTCGAGAGCCGTGCAGAAACAGGGGGCCATATAGCCACAGGTTATGTTCTGCCAACTTGCTTGCGGCAATTCCTCTTGACAATACATCTGCTGGATTGTTTGCGGATGACACATGTCGCCATTGTGCTTCATGTGACACTGCTTGGATCTTTGCTATCCGATTGGCCACAAACGTGTGGTATGAGGATGCCGATGCATTTATCCAGGAAAGGACTACTGTTGAGTCAGTCCAGAAGTAACCCAATGCCTTCTCCTCAGGCAACCGTAGGTCCTTTCTGACTCTATGGGTCAATTCAGCTCCCAGGACTGCGGCACATAGTTCTAGCCGCGGTAACGTCACCTTGGCGGATGGCGCCACTCTCGATTTTGAGCACAGCAGCCGAACTGATACTTGATTACTTTTGTATGTTGCTCGGATATACACTGCCGCTCCATATGCTCGTTCCGAGGCATCCACAAAAGTGTGCATCTCTTGCGTGACTGGCACTCTTCCTTCAAATATATGCCTTGGTATTTGCATGGTATTTAGAGCTTGCAAATCAGAACGATAGTTTTTCCAGTCCAGTTGAAGGTGCTGAGGTAACTCGTCGTCCCAGCCCATCTTTAATTCCCAAAGCGTTTGCATGAAAATTTTCGCCTTGACGACCACCGGAGCAAATAATCCCAGAGGATCGAATATTTGTGAGGATTCTGAGCTGACCACCCGTTTTGTGATGGTTGCGGCTTCGCTTTTTTGAGATCGCTCACACAACTGATCCCTTTGAGGCATCCAAATTAATCCCAATGTCTTAACACTGTAATGCTGAAGTGTTTCATCTAAGTTGACGTTGGGTACAATGTCTTCTCGCGGAATTTTGGTCAGTATTTCCTTGTTGTTTGAGCACCACTTCCGAAGCTTGAATCCGGACGGTAGCAGAATTTTGTTCAATTCCTGCTGAATCTGGATTGCCTCTGGAATGCTGTCTACTCCTGTGAGACAGTCGTCCACATAGAAATCATGCTTGAGTATAGCTGACCCAAGCGGTAACTGTTTCTTATTCTTCTATGCTAAATAATCCAAGCATTTTGTAGCAAGGAATGGCGCTGATGTGGTACCGTATGTGACGGTTTTTAGCCTGTAGAATTTCAGATCATCTGACGCCCTTTTTCGCCATACGATCATTTGATGAAACTGATTATCAGGATGCATCCATACTTGGCGACACATCTTCTCTATGTCCGCGGTAAATACGTATCTATGGGCGCGGAATCGCAGCAGAATGGCGAAAAGTTCGCTCTGTACCGTGGGTCCAGCATATAATATATCATTTAATGATTTATTACTTGACGTTTTGCAGGACGCTTCGAACACTACCCGCAGTTTCGTGGTACTGCTTTCGGGCTTCAAAACACAGTGATGTGGAATGAAGTAATGATCCGATGGTATGTGTGAGGGAGGTACCAGCTTCATGTGTCCGAGACGTTCGTATTCTTCCATGAAGTCTACGTAGCCTTTCCAGACTTCTGGTGATGTTCGTCGCTCCAGTGCCAAGAACCTATTGGTTGCTATTGTCTGCGATGCCCCCAGGGCTGACGTTTCCTCAGCAAATGGCAGCTTGACAATGAACTTCCCATCAATTGCGAATTGTAGATTTGCTGCAAAATGAGCTTCGCAGTGTGCTTCAGTTGGCGATCGAGCCTTATCTTTGGTGTCTAGATTTTCTGGTGTCCAAAATCGCTCTAACAGCGTGTCAACCTCCTCTTCAGTGGTTGCCGCCGCACACAGTGCTGCTGAATCGTGATCAGCAGAGATTCTTCCGGCCACAATCCATCCCAGCTTTGTATTCTGGAGGATTGGACCTTCTGGTCTTATCGTCATTTGATTTGGCAGTAGCAAAGAATAATAATGCTCTGCGCCGATAAGCATGTCAATTCTTCCTGGTTTGTCAAAATTTGGATCGGCCAAGATGACATTATTTGGAATGCGTATGTGGGATGTATTCAAATCATGAGCTGGTTGGTCAGCTATGATATGCGGCAGAACAAAGGCTTCTACCTGTTGAGTAAAATCGTTGTTCATTGATTTCATGAGCACATTTGCTCTGGCCCGACTTGTTTTCGGATTTCCTCCAATGCCCTCGATGCGTAATGATGCATTGTGTAGTTTCAGAGAGAGCTTGGAGGCCATTCGTTCAGAGATCAGATTGATTTGTGATCCTGAATCCAGCAAGGCTCGGAATGTGGCCACCTGCCCATTGCTTGCCTTTACCAATACCTTAACTGTGGCCAGTAAATTGTAGCTTTTGTTGCTTGCTGCTCCTACAGAAGGTGTTTGTGGATCTGTTGCCGCGCCTGATGAAGTCTCCAGGTGCAGCAATGTATGGTGCCTTTTATCGCATTTAAAGCACATACGGCCTCGGCAATCTTTTGCCTTGTGAGTACTGTTAAAACAGTTTACACACAGTTTTTGTTTTTGTACCCAGTTGAGTCGATCGGGTACCGTTTTGCTGCGGAAATCATCGCATTTGTATAGCGCATGATTCCGTTTGCAGAAAGGGCAACTTGATTGCCTTCCTGCGCTAGCAGAAGTGCAAGATGGGTTCTTCTGTTCCCTTTTTTGCAGCTGACTGCGTTTTCCTGTTCCCAACACTCGACTTCGCTGGTCCAGAAAACTTAGCATCGTCTCGAGCCCTTGAAGCTCTCTTGAGCCATCTAATGATTGTTCGTACAGGGCTCTATTTGCCAGATCTAATTTTTGTTTTATGATCGCAATTATGATTGTATCCCAGCTGAATACATCAATGCCTAGTCCCTTTAATGATGCTAGAGACTCAATGGCTGTAATATACAGTTCCTTTAATGACTTTGGGTCGTCATTGTTTGTCTGTTGTTGCAGAAGACGATTGAGAATTGTATCTGCTACATGGCGGGGATTGTTATATGTGTCAACTAATATTTCCCATGCGCTCATGTAGTTCTCTGTTTTTAGATCGATATGCCTTATCAATCTCTCTGCCTCTCCAGTCACAGTGGTTTTCAGGTACCACATCTTCTTGACTGTGGGCATGTTGGTATCGTGTATCATGCACTTGAATAAATCAAAAAATTGTGTCCATTTGAGTAGATCCCCATCGAACTTGGGGAGGCTGACTCTGGGCAACTGCACATTTTCATTGTTTGATGTATTGGTTTGTGCCCCCAGGACTTTCTGTACTTCCTTCTCAAGTCGGATGAACGATTGCATATCGTATCCTTCCTTGATCGGGTCTTGGTACTCTTCATGTATTGAGAAATGAATCTCTTGGTATTGTGACCATAATGAGGTTATTGAACCTTTTAAAACGGCCCTGCCGGTCTCTGAACTTTCTTTCAGAGCCCGTTTGATTGATTCGGCGATAGCTTTTTGTCGCCGGCATGCTGATATTAGCTTACGTGCAGGTTGCGATATGATTGCAACGTCTGCAGTTTCCTGGCCGTTGCTCGCTGTTGCCTGATTTGGGGCATTGCTTGAGCTCTGGGCCATTGTATCGACTATAATATTTCTATATTTGTCGTATGAGTCACGACAGTCGACGTAGAACTTTACATATTCCTCGGTTCTATATGCTGCGGGAATATTTTTGTCGTTTTCCGCAAATCGATTCCATGCGTCATGCAAATCGATTCCATGCAGTAATTTGGAAGTCGTTTCCTATCCGCTGAATCCTTCTTAAAATTCCGAATAAGCCTCGAGATCTCATGACTGATCTCTTCCTGCAAGTCTAATGTCTCTTTGACTGCTTGCTCCTCCTTGTTAGACATATTGACAATTGGTTAAATTCCTGACCGTTGGGAGAATTTTATTCGCTTTGATAGCTGGATACGCTCCTATTCGCAACCGTGGTGTGGTCGAAGGAATTAACAATTGGTCAATAGACTTGGAAGATCTAGAAATCTAGAAAGGATTTGAAGGCTGATGACTGTGTAATGATAGTGAGTCAGGACTCACCAAAATGGTTTTATGGCGAGTGAAAAATGAGGAAAAATCCCAAAAATTACGGATTATCCTGCGGGAGGTTCCTAATAGTGAAGCGGAAAATTTTCCTAAGTTGACGTTTACGGCTGGCGTGTTCGTCGGGGTCACCAAAATGTAAAGTGTAAGAAGGCTTAGATGCCTGGCAGATAGCGCATAAACTAGTTGCCTGTTTGGTGTCGCAACTAGCACTTGGAACTAGGTGGACGGTTTGGAGTGTGTGAGTGCATGAATTGTTCTAGGGGAACGGTTTGGTTGGTTGAGGGTCTGAAGACACAGCGACAGCCTCTGATGCATGAATAAAAGCTCTTGGGTTGGCGTTAGAACTCTTACTGACTTTATTAATGAAACTTAAACAATATATATAGGTACACAAATGCTTATGCTAACAGAAATAACGTATAAGAAAAGTGTGCGGTTACTTGTGAATGTGGGTTGTGTTGCGACCTGAGACTATTGCCCCAGTTCATTTCCTCGCCTCAGTTGACCATGCATATTCGCTTGACCTGGGAAATGATACTTTATTTACGATAAATGCAGGTCACTGTGACGAAGAGTTGTTACATAACGTGTATTGTGTTCTGAAATATTATTACTTATGACTACATACTGCTGCGACTGAACAATTTCCAAAACAATTTGATGAGGTTCTTACAGACTTGTGTACGAAATTTAGCGATATTTTTGGTTTGGAAACAGAACCAATATCAGCTAACAACTTTTATAAACAAAAGATCAGGCTAGGAGATAAGACACCGGTCTATATTAAAAACTATCGCACGCCAGAGAGCCAGAAATTAGAAATTGCCAAACAGAATTGCAGAACCATCAATATCAGAATATAACAGCCCATTACTATTGGTTCCAAAGAAACCACTTCCGAACTCAACGGAAAAAAGAAGGCGATTAGCAGTAGACTATCGTCAAATAAATAAAAAATTGCTAGCAGACAAGTTCCCACTTCTAAGAATAGAAGACATTCTTGACCAATTAGAACGAGCAAAATATTTTTCATGTCTCGACCTAATGTCTGGATTCCACCAGATAGAGCTAGAAAACAAATATAGGGATATTACTTCATTTTCAACAGCCAATGGCTCTTATCGCTTCACGCGATTACCATACGGACTGAAAGTTGCACCAAACTCTTTCCAGAGTATGATGACACTTGCATTCTCTGGTCTTGAACCATCGCAAGCATTCTTATACATGGATGATTTAGTTGTAATAGGTTGTTCAGAAAACCATATGCTTAAAAACTTAACAAAAGTATTTGAGCTATGCAGAGAACACAATTTAAAACTACATCCTGAGAAATGTTCTTCCTTTCTGAGAGAGGTCACATTTTTGGGTCATAAATGCACTGATCATGGCATTCTCCCAGATGACACTAAATACGAAGTAATATAAAAATATCCCATACCAACAAATGCAGATAGTGCTAGACGTTTCGTAGCCTTCTGTAACTACTATAGACGTTTCATTAAAAATTTTTCTAATCATGCACGCCACTTAACGAGGCTTAGTAAAAAGAATGTCCAATTTGAATGGACAGCAGAATGCAATAATGCATTCGAATACTAAAAAAAGGAAATAATGAAACCAACATTATTGCAGTACCCAGATTTTAGCAAAGAATTTTGCATAACAACCGATGCCAGTAAACAGGCATGCGGATCGGTACTAACTCAGGAACATAATGGCAAACAACTTCCAGTGGCATACGCTTCAAGAATGTTCACCCAAGGTGAAAGTAATAAGTCCACTACTGAACAAGAACTAGCAGCCATTCATTGGGCAATTAATCACTTTCGACCATACACTGATAGAAAAAACAAGAAAGGAAGCTAACTTCGGCTCACCGAAGTTTGTATACCCTAGCAGACTTTAAATAAACAATTAAAAACGAAATTCTGAAATAATAATTTGTTGCCAAATCTCAAATTTGATGGCAATGGTTTGAAACACGGCTAAGCTATGGTTATTTATTTTCCTGATTGTTCCTATGAAAGCTATAGGATATAGTTGTCCGATTTTCATGAAATTAAACCCGAAATTCGGAAATAATATTAAATGACCAAATATCAAATTTGGTGAAAATTCGTTGAAAACTGACAAAGTTATAATTTTTTCTTTTATTTTCCTGATTGTTCCTATGGAAGCTATAGGATATAGTCAACCGATTTTCATGAAATTAAAATCAAAATTCAGGAGTAATAAAATATGGCTAAATATCAAATTTGGTGAACATATGTTGAAAACTGACAAAGTTATGGTTTTTCTTTTATTTTCCTGATTGTTCCTATGGAAGCTATAGGATATAGTCAGCCGATTTTCATGAAATTAAAATCAAAATTCAGAAATACTAAAATATGGCTAAATATCAAATTTGGTGAAAATATGTTGAAATCTGACAAAGTTATGGTGTTTTCTTTTATTTTCCTGATTGTTCGTATGGAAGCTATAGGATATAGTCAGCCGATTTTCATGAAATTAAAATCGAAATTCAGGAATAATAAAATATGTGTAACTATCAAATTTGGTGAAAATATGTTGATAACTGACAAAGTTATGAATTTTTCTTTTATTTTCCTGATTGTTCCTATGGAAGCTATAGGATATAGTCAGCCGATTTTCATGAAATTAAAATCAAAATTCAGGAATAATAAAATATGGCTAAATATCAAATTTGGTGAAAATATGTTGAAAACTGACAAAGTTATGGTTTTTTCTTTTATTTTCCTGATTGTTCCTATGGAAGCTATAGGGTATAGTCAGCCGTTTATCATGAAATTAAAATCGAAATTTAGGAATAATAAAATATGGCTAAATATCAAATTTGGTGAAAATATGTTGAAAACTGACAAAGTTATGGTTTTTTCTTTTATTTTCCTGATTGTTCCCATGGAAGCTATAGGATATAGTCAGCCGATTTTCATGAAATTAAAACCGAAATTCGGAAATAATACTAAATGGGCAAATATCAAATTTGGTGAAAATTGGTTGAAAACTGAAAGTTAAAAGTTAAAATTTTTTTTCGTAGATTTTTCCGATTGTTCCTATGGCAGCTATATGATATAGTCGTCCGTTCCGACATATGTACGAGTGAGAGTATATAGAAGCCTAACTGCTAAGTTTCATTCAGATAGCTTTAAAACTGAGGGACTAGTTTGCGTAGAAACGGACAGACGGACAGACGGACATGGCTAGATCGACTCGGCTGTTGATCCTGATCAAGAATATATATACTTTATAGGGTCAACTGCGTTGCAAACTTTTGACTGAAACTAATATACCCTGCAAGGGTATAAAAAGGGTCTGATCAACCGAATAAAAAATGTTATTATAATAAAAACACATAAATATATTTAATCTAAATTTTTATAATTTCAAAATTTTTACATAATTCAGCTAAATCTCAATATCATTATTCATTTTAATTCATATAACTAAAAAAACATATAATTAAAAAAATATATATATGAATACAATTAATATATTAATATTAATACAATTAAATCATAATTAACACACTTAATACAATTAAATGAAAAAAAAAAACAAAAAAAATATATATGAAAATAACTTCACCCCATTACGTTATTTTTCAAAGGGAGGGAGGTGTAGTATGTGCATATATCGAGGGTACACTGTACCATTAAAAACATAGCAACACTAAGTTGCATTATGTAAACTAACCAATTCAAGTGGTAAAGTGGTAAAAAGTCTCACGCTGATAGCGGCGTTACGCTAAGTCAGCATTCCCACGCTGACCGCATATATACATAAACATATGCCCAAACGACACTCGCTCTTGAACATATACCTAAGATACATATACATATGCGGCTGCGCCTCTACTGGGGTCAACGGCAGCGCAGTCGCCAGCAACAATTATGTACTTAGCTTAAGTCGACTTCTCTTTGTACTGAATAAATCAATCTAGATGCAAACCTCCACCAGCACGGATTTGCTATCTCTTTATTCATGTCCCATACCTTAAGGGGTCGGCTACAACCCAACATAGCCTGTAGTCTATGCACATTCGAGGGGCACCGTTCTTCTTGGCCGCTATTACAATGGGAGCACTGTGAGGGCTTTTGGACGGCTCTATCAGCCCATCCCAGAGGAGTTCGTCTATTTGTTTATCGATGACGGTCATCATGGCCGGATTCCTGAGAAAATATCGCTGCTTTATCGGGCGGTCATTGCGCATGATGATTTTGTGTTCTGCGATGTGGAATACCCCCGACAGAGTTTCAAGCTTGGCCAGCTCGTGCTGGAATCTTGTATATGATGTACTGATTCCGGTGGGTCGAGCTCCTCTGGTGCGTGGCACAGAGCGCGTTCTGCTCCGGCGTGGTCCTGGAAGCGGACACGTTTCTTGGAGGTGCGAAAGGGGTTCCGCTGCGCGGCGGTGGCATCAGCCACGGATAGAAAATGGCTCATCGTGTGCGCTTCTGTATCCTGGCTCGATTCCGTGGGTGTGTTCGGGGTCTGTGCCCGAGGTGTAGTGGTCGACTTAGCCTAGTGCGCGGCTGTGGTACTGGTCGTTGTTTTTCAGCTTGTTGTTCTTGATGTGTGGATGCCGGCCCCTCCTGGGTAACCGTGCCAGATGATCATCGATAACTAGAGCGTGGCTCCGTGGTGTCGTCCTGGTAGAGATCGTCAGTGTCCGTGCCCACGGCGGTTTGGTGTGCTCGTCCGGCATCAAACTGAGGGCCTGTCCCCTACACTGGATGGTGGCTCCGATCCCGCACAGGAAATCAATTCCTAGAAGCACATAGTTCAGAACATCCGTCATCACCAGCAGGATGGTCGGCGTACTGCGATTCCTGCAGTGGATGATGGCCGCTAGTGCCCTCGTCAGCTCCCGGCAAGTCCCGTCGGCGAGCTTGACTTGACTCCAATTCCTTGGCCATGTCTTCGCTGATGAAGCTATGTGAAGCTCCCGTCTCCAGGGTGGCACGAATCCTCGTCCCTCTATGGTAATGCCGGCTCGGATGCGTCCCTGGTGTTGATGGAGTGTCCCTCCTACTAGTTGCTTGAGTTGGCAGGGTTCATAGGGTGATTCCCGGTTATACGAGGCCCGTTGCCGTTTTCCGAAACCTGGCGTCGGCAGGAATCGATCGTCCGGAATCCTCGCCGTCCATAGTCCCAGCAGAATATTATTCTCCGGCATTCCGCAGAGAAATGTCCGGGTTGGCCGCAGTTCCTGCATGCCTCCCGTATGTTAACCGGTGCTTGCTCCGGTGGCGACGTCGTGGTTCCTGCTGATATTTCCCGGCATAGGTGTTGTCGCCGGTCGGCGGGAACTATAGATGGTGGTCTGCACTCTCGGGGGACAGCGTGTTGATGCGGGACGAAGCTGCGGTTGGTACATCCGCCGCGTGTTCGAAGCCGGTGGTTGTCGGCGCCCCGACCTCCATTTCTTCTTCGTGCTGTGGATCCGACGGTAGATGAGGGCAGGCCAAGTCTCTAGCCAGGGTAGGCGAGGCGGTACCGTTGAGGGTGGCCTCCATTTCTCTTCTTTTCGTATTTCGTACGGTCCCATCACGCACAGCCGTGCTGTTCTCGTCTATGGTGGCATCCCGTAGACCACTGGTCCTGCACCAGTTCTCGGCGATCCGGCAGGTATCGGACCGTTCCTCGACGTGCTTAATAAAACATAGCGGATCCGTTGTCCCATCGAACGAGAGGCCCCAATTGGTCATCCGATCCAGTAGGGTGGCTCCAGGGTCGTCATGGTGACTTGGCATGCGTGGTGGGTCCTCGGTCTTCGTCGGTAGGCGTCGTTCTGCGGCGGGAGAAGTGCTCCGAGGTAACAAAACGGTGAGTGATGCCGTCGGCGCTGCAGATCCTAAGAGTTGACTTTCCGGTCCAGGTACATGGGCGAAAGCAACTTCGCATCCCCGGTGGGAGCATTTTCGTTCCTGTTCCTCGAGGCAGGATTGTACAGCCTCGGAGTGGTCCGACTAGCGTACGAAGGCGATTAGCCCCGCTCGCTGCTCCTCCACGGTGCCTCCGCGTTCCAGACCAAACTCGAGCATAGAGAAATAAACCTGTAAGCGTCATATCTCTGCGCAGAGATATGTCGTTTTTAGTTCGGCGGAGATATGTCGCGCGGAGATATGTCGCTACCACCTCTAGTTATCTCCGCTATTATGCATTGACTCCGAAAACAGTACCGCGACAAATACAGCAGCGGTCAATGAAATAAGTCCGGACACATAAAATTGTTGAATTATATTTAATAAAATTCCAACCAACTAATTCATTTAGAAACTTACATGCGCTTCCATTTTTGTATTAGTGTGACCGTATATGTTTTCCTAAAGAGATGAATTATTGAGGTATTTTCAACGCTTCCGCGAGAATGCCTATTTTACCTACGAAAGGTGTGCTGCCCGGCTCATGAAACAGATCGACACGATCTCTTCTAAACCCGCTCCGCTCAAAAATTCCTTTCCGCCTGGCTGTCGGCTTTCTCCGTGCGAAACGGAAGTTTTCTCTGGAGATTATCTTCGCTGGCCGACTTTTCGAGACCTTTTCACAGCGGTCTATATAGATAATCCTGCGCTGACCCCTATTGAAAAGTTATTCTATTTAAATGCCAAGACAAGTTTCACCACTTGTCTCATTCCATAATTTCCAAGTCACCACTCACCAACGATGATTTCCGCTCAGCCTGGGAAAACCTAATAAAGCGTTTCGAAAATAAACGATCGCTTGTGAACAGTCAACTGAAAGGGTTATTGAACATGCAGTCCATCGTGTACGAATCTCCGGCAGCTTTAATGGAGCTGCAGGATACCATCCACAATTACCTTACGGCCCTTGAACTGTTCGGCCTTTCTACTGAGAATTGGGATTGTCTTCTGGTTTATTTGTGCTCTACGAAACTTCCAAAGTTGACGCTCGCATTATATATATAAATAAAAGTTTCAAAACTCTTTTCTACAAAGCTACGGCTACCCGCAAGTATACGTTTGAGGAACTTGCGACGCTTCTAGCCAAGATCGAAACTTGCCTCAACTCCAGACCCCTCTCCACGATGTTTGAAGATCCCTCCGATCTGCTAGCCCTCTCGTCATGTCGGCTCGGCAGAATTGTTTCTGTTTTCCCCGGAGCCGATGGCCGAGTTCGAGTGACTGAAGTCCGTACGGCGCGCGGCACAATAAAACGCCCCGTGCATAAGGTTATCTTCTGCCTATGGAGAGCAAGGAACCGGCTATTTCCAGCCAGTAGCATATTTCCGTCTGCGAGGTCCTGTACTAAGCCCTTTTTCTTCTTCTCTTTTCCTCGCAGAACAACTTCATCATAATGGTGCCGCGTCCTCGTACCGCCCAGTATTTAGATAGCAGACGTACTCGAGGTATTCAATCCTATCGCTGCCGAGTCTTCCGGGGCATCCATCCTTTTCGGAAGTGCAAGAGGTTCCATAAACTGAGCGCTGAAAAGCGCCTTCGGGCAGTACTTATTAATAAGTACTGTTCGAACTGCCTTGCTCACGGGGACGCACAGGGACCTGCCGCAGCACCGAGGGCTGTAAAACGTGTGGAGGTGACCACCACACGTTACTCCACATGCACGAGGAGATGCCATCATCATTTTGTCCACGTCCTGAACGCACAGCGCGTCAGCCCGTCTCCAAGGAGCCAGCGCGTCCGGCGTCACACAAACACCAAAAGGATCAAGCTCATTAATGTTCGTCTTACACACTTCAAGGGCTATCGGACGAAAATGACGACAGGATCTTACAGGGATAGAAAGACTTAATTTATTTAATAAAAAATTAGAGCAAATATGTCCATTAATTAATTTGAACAGGAACATAGCACCGTGGCACACTTGATGATCCTTAAGAGTGGGAAGGCTTAAGAGGCACAGTCTGTCGGCGTAAGAAGGAGGGGTCTTAGTTAAATGCCCGAAGAGCGAAAAAAAGGAATTATTTCTTAACTGATTCAATATGGTCTTGATACTTCACATATCGGGGTGACCATACACAAGAACAATATTCAAGAATAGGACGAACAAGTGAGATATAAAGAAGTTTAGAAGTGTAAGGATCATCAAAGTCCTTTGACCATCACCTAACAAAGGCAAAAACCCCTTTAGCTTTAACAACGATTATACCAATGTACACTGGTTGATTTCATTGGCCAAAAATACAAAAACCAAAGTCTTAAAATGACCACTTTTATATTTTTCTTCTAAAAATTCTTGACAGATCAATAATTCAAACTGCATTTTTATTTTTGTTAGACAGACAAAAAAATATATGTCAAAGTTGAAGTAAAAAGGAGCTCTCGAAAACAACTAAAATGTAATATTAAATCGCGGTCATTCGTCGTCAATTAAAATTAATATTGACAATAAAGGTATGCACTATAAAATAGAGTAATTTGTATGCCATTACCTTTTGTGTTATTGCTTTAAAATTAGTTTTACATTAATGCCTGTCGAGTTTTGTAAGCATAGATGTAAAATGAGGAAAATTTTTTGTTCCGGGTCTAACCGGATGATGAAACTTATTTTATAACAAGAAAGAAAGCTAACTTCGGCTCACCGAAGCTTGTATACCCTTGCAGATTACAAATTAAATCAAAAACTTTAGCCAAATCTCAAATTTGATGAAAATATGTTGAGAAACAGCGAAGGAATGATTTTTTCTTTTCTTTCCCTGGTTGTTCCTATGACAGCTATAGAATATAGTTGTCCGATTTTCATGAAATTAAAACGAAATTCTAAAATAATATTTAATGGCCAAATATCAAATTTGGTGAAAATATGTTGAAAGCTGACAAAGTTATAATTTTTTTCGAAGATTTTTCCGATTGTTCCTATGGCTTATGTACGAGTTAGAGTATATTAATAACTAACTACAAAGTTTCATTTAGATAGCTTTGAAACTGAGGGACTAGTTTGCGTATAATCGGACAGACTCTGCTGTTAATCATGATCAAGAATATATATACTTTATAGGGTCGGAGATTTCTAAAAAATGTATAAAAATGAGCATATATTTAGTTTATTGTAGTATGCTCTAATATTAATTACCCACTTTACCAAGAGTACTTAAAGGGCAAACACTGTAACACTTTGTTGCAGTGTTTACGCAACTCGAAATCCCGGTCATATATTCTAAGTGGCCGAAATAAGAACCGATCGCTACGGCTCAGGCCATACGCAGAATGTGCTAGCGTCGGCATAATTGCAACACGAGCATACCGCATGCATATATCCCTCGCGCTCCTCACATAAGAGAGGGCATATGTTTATATACATAAGTATATAACCGTCTCTCTGCCGCTGCCTGCGAGCAGCGCAGTAACGAGACTTAGGTTTAATTAGAATTAAAAAGAATATCATAAAATAGATACAATTGAACCCTGTAAGCGGCACCACTGCTGCTAACAATTAACTAGAGGAAGAAATAAAGAAACCATAAAAAACAGATTTTGAAACTCTTTTTTATTATATGGCGACCATGACATGGTCTGCTGATAGAAATTAAAAACATGACGGATCCACTGACCATAGTGGTCAAGAAAGTGGAGATGACCAAGGAAATGGAGAAAGACGCAATTGATTGCGCAAAGACAGCGCGTAGCTTCAAGGATGATTGAAAAAAAAAGCGGAGCATATCAAAAGTGAGTTCGACAAAAAATACAAACCCAAGTGGAAAGTGGACAAAAATTCGGAAGCTACGTTTCATACCTGCCGGAGAACTTCATTTACTTCACCATGGAAGAGCTGTCAATTCTACTCTTCAAGACATAAAGTTACCAGTGAAAAAAAAAACCTATACAGCAGACAACAGACAAATAAGTGAACCAAAAACAAAAAAAAAGTGATGGGCCGGAGTGGTGTGAAAAATAAAATCCAGAAGAGAGTAGCGCACTTGAAGTGGCTACTATATACGAATCAACCACCCCCGCCATGGGAAACAGCAGTGAAATTACAAGAAGAACTTGATTTCCTGAAAACGAAGATAGAAAAAACCGGCATCCGAAGAACAAATCAAACAGCGATAAAAAATATAAATATAAAAATAAAGCCACCATCTCCCAAGAGGATACCCAAGAAGAAGCCAAGCTGCCCTGCCGACTGTCCTGGACCGCTCTACAGTGCACATTGCGAGTATACATGTGTAAAAAAGGAACAATTTGTGGGAGAGGCAGTCCGCCCCTTGCACCTCCGAGGGAGATTTAACCTGTGCGAAGCCAGCACCGGTACCGCCTGAGCCCATAGGCCCAGGTCAGCAGCAGCAGTTACCAGGCGTGGGAGGCACGACAGCCGCCTACGCCATCGAGGGAACGTCAGCCAAGCCGATCCAGGCGACGACCAGCTGACGTGGATCAAGGAAGAGATGCAACATCGACAGGAGATACTGCAGATCCAGAATAAAACCATGCACTGCGTTGCATAATTTTTTTTGATTGTCCTGCGAGGCATATTTTTGTTTTCTACACAATAATTTAAATCGTAAAATCGAGTCGAATTTTCCTGCCCGATAGCGTGTAGCCCGCAAAGCTACGCAACACATTAGGTAGAAATTTGTAACCACTAATGAACAACAATTCTATAAGTAAGACATCAGTTGAGAATGAAATAGAAGAAAATAAGCACAAACCAAAGTACCATATTAATTATTTTCCAAGCAAGATTATAAGAGTATACGAACCAACCACCAAGATGACATTGGACATAAAAACAGTGGATTCCACTGCCAATGTTATAAACAAAGTGGAAGCAAATAATATTGATTTGTATTGGGTTCATGTACTCTTAATAATAATAGTTGTAATAATGTGCGCTAACTGCTTCTACAAAATCTACAAGTTACATAACAAATGTTTAAAGAAAAGGTATATGAGCCGGGCAAACGACCTGGATAAAATTTAATAATAAAACACAGTACATATTTTCTTACTATATATTATACATTCAATAATGTTATAAATAAAGATTACTTCATAAATGTTTCATAAATAAAACTAAAAACTTACACCCACACACAATTTTCTTTAAAGAATGGCTAACTAATGACAATGTCCATGAAATAATGGATTGGAGTGATTTATACAAAGAGATAAGCAGAATAAAAGCTACCTTTGATAAATCATACAAGGCGCTTAGTCAGAATAGACCGATATAGAAAACAACGGTTAAGAAACATGTGGAAATATTAGTAGAGTCTTTCAACGAGGCGCGAATACTAATATATGAGCACAGGGAGAGATTAAATACCGATCATTGGTCACAAGTATTTAAACTTCTGATACGACTCCGGTCTAATCTAATATCGGTAAAAGGGAAATTCGATTTAGAAATAGATGTACCAAACGTACTGAACACTCCCATAGCTATAAACGCTACCCCTGACCCAGAATCTGTTAAAACAGGCGAGCTAGAATCAGAAGAAACTAGCGAAACAAAACCTAAAATAGAAGAGGAGGATTTAAACGACCTGACTATTCCAGCGGTATACACCGATATCGATAATTACTCAGACTCAGATTTTGAAACGCCAAGCGAGAGAAGTAACTCAATAACAATGGCACAATCAAATATCGACTTTATAAATACTGCATCCAAGCTGATACCAGTGTTCGATGGTAAAGCTGAAAACTTAACAAGTTTTATAGATGCATTAGAAATAGTAGAATCAATAAAGGGCGAGCACGAACAACTCGCAGTCTCGATAATAAAAACAAAATTGAAAGGAGCTGCTAGGAATCTGATAGGAAATGAAACAACGATTTCCCAGGTGATCTCTAGGCTAAAAGCCAATGAGGTGTTATCAGCAAAACTGATGAACCTACAGCAACGCAACAAAACTGAAAATCAATACACACAGGAAATTGAGCAGATGACAAAAGCTTTGGAGGGAGCGTACATTTCAGACGGCCTACCTCTTGAGCTAGCCAGGAGTTATTCCACCCAGAACGCAGTCAAGGCGATGACCAAAAACTGCACGATTGATAAGGTAAAACATATCATGCAAGCTGGTACTTTCAATACCATGAATGATGCTGTCTCCAAGTTTGTTAGTAGTTGCACCGAGGCAACTGGACAATCAAACACTGTCCTATACTATAGGAACAATTCCCAAAACAAACAAAAACGAGGACGTGGAAACTCGTGGAACAACAGTAACAACAATTATAGAGGCAATTCACGTGGTTATCATAATAACAACAATAACCAAAACAATAACTACCAAGGCCAAAATAGAGGAAATAACTATAGAGGCCGTGGCAACGGAAATCGAAGCCAAAATAATAACAACCAAGGCAATGTGCGAGTTGCACAAAACACATCGGGAAATTCCCAAAATACATCGGGAAACTTCCAGAACCCTTCGAATACGCAGAATTAAAAGAAGTCAGAATCCATACTATTAATCTCAGTCAAAATATATTCGTTGCATTTATTAATGTAAATACAGGGAAAGATCTTGTCTTTCTAATAGACACGGGTGCAGACATTTCAGTTTTAAAAGAGACTTCGGATATTTTTGATAATATCCAAGAGGACAATATCATTGATATAAAGGGAATAAGTGAAGAAATAACGAAATCCAAAGGCCTAACTTCGATTGAAATACAAACAAATAAGTATATCATTCCACACGATTTTCATATCGTAAGTTTCCAGTTTCCCATTCCATGCGATGGAATATTAGGCATCGACTTCATAAAAAATACAACTGTCAATTAGACTTCAAGCCATCTGAAGATTGGCTTATAATTAGACCAAATAATTTAAAATACCCAATTAACGTACCAATAGCTCACATTTCTGGCAACAACTCAGTTCTTCGGCCAGCAAGATCCCAAGTTATAAGAAAAATTCAATTAAACTCTCAAGAAGACAGTGTACTAATCCCAAATCAGGAAATTCAGCATGGTATTTACATTGCAAATACCATAGCAACGTCTAGTAACGCTTTTATAAGGTTACTTAATACGACGAACACTGATCAAGTAGTCAGTACAAATGGCCTAATATATGAATCACTTTCGAACTACGATGTAGTCCATACAAATCTTGACAATAGAGAAAAAGCTGTATTGTCACAACTTTCGAAAAATTGCCCTCCGCAGTTTAAGTCACAGCTTTCCAGCTTATGCACTCAGTATAGTGATATATTCGGATTGGAAACCGAATCAATATCAAGAAACAATTTCTATAGACAAAAACTGAGATTAAAAGATGAAGAACCGGTTTATATAAAAAATTATCGCAGCCCACACAGTCAGCTTGATGAAATACAAAAACAAGTAGGAAAGTTAATTTCCGACGGGATAGTTGAACCATCCGTATCTGAATACAACAGCCCATTATTACTCGTACCTAAGAAATCATCTCAAGGGTCGAATGCAAAAAAATGGCGATTAGTAATTGACTATCGTCAAATCAATAAAAAATTACTTTCGGATAAATTTCCATTACCTAGAATTGATGATATTTTGGATCAACTAGGTAGAGCTAAATATTTTTCATGTCTTGACTTAATGTCAGGATTCCATCAAATTGAACTAGAAGAAAGTTCAAGAGATATAACGTCCTTTTCAACGAGCAATGGCTCGTTTCGCTTCACGCGATTACCTTTTGGACTTATTTAAAAACAAAACTCATGGAACCCACTTTACTTCAATATCAAGATTTCTCTAAAGAATTCTGTGTAATTACAGATGCAAGCAAACAAGCATGTGGAGCGGTTTTAACTCAAAGCCATGATGGACTCCAACTTCCAATCGCTTACGCATCCAGATCTTTCACTAAAGGAGAGAGTAATAAGTGTACTACTGAGCAGGAATTAACTGCAATACATTGGGCAATACTTCATTTTAGACCATGTATATATGGCAAACACTTTTTAATAAAAACCGACCATAGACCTTTGACCTATCTATTCTCGATGATCAATCCCAGTTCAAAACTGACGCGTATGAGGCTAGAATTAGAAGAGTATGACTTCACAGTTGAATATTTGAAGGGTAAAGACAATTATGTAGCTGATGCGTTATCAAGAATAACCATCAAGGATCTACAAAAAATAACTGGCAATATAAGAAAAGTCACTACGAGATATCAAAATAGACAGAAAATCCGCGCGGATAACAAAGAAATAGAATTGCCTAGGCAATCTATTGGAAATGCTTCTAAGCCCAGCGTTTACGACGTCATAAACAATGATGAAGTACGCAAAGTAGTGACCTTGCAGATTAAAGATATGCTATGTTTCCTTAAGCATGGTAAGAAAATAATCGCAAGATATGATGTGAGCGATTTATATACTAATGGAGTTATTGATTTAGGTCAGTTTTTCCAAAGGCTTGAAACGCAAGCCGGTATGAATAATATCAGCTACATAAAATTGGAACCGTGGGAAAATATCTTTGAAAATATTTCGATAGATAATTTCAAATTAATGGGCAATAAAAAATTAAAATCATTAAGAGTAGCGCTACTTAACCCGGTGACCCAAATAAAATGTCTTAAAGACAAAGAAGCTGTTCTGTCAAAATTTCATGATGATCCAATCCAAGGAGGTCATACTGGCATATCGAAAACTTTGGCCAAAGTACGAAGACATTATTACTGGAAAGGTATGTCTAAAGATATAACTGAGTACGTAAGAAAGTGTCCTAAATGTCAGAAATCGAAAGTTACATCTCATACAAAGACCCCTTTAACGATAACAGACACACCAATAAATGCTTTCGACAGAATGATAGTGGACACTGTTGGTCCACTTCCCAAATCAGAAAATGGTAATGAATATGTAGTCACTTTAATATGTGATTTAACAAAATATTTAGTTGCTATACCAATTGCAAATAAAAACGCAAATACTGCCGCTAAAGCTATTTTCGAATCTTTTATTCTGAAGTACGGTCCAATGAAGACGTTCATTACGGACATGGGAACAGAATATAAGAATTCAATTATAACTGATCTGTGCAAATATTTGAAAATCGAAAATATAACATCTACAGCACACCACCACCAGACAGTTGGAACAATAGAAAGAAGTCATAGAACTTTTAATGAGTATATACGATCTTACATATCGGTTGATAAAACTGATTGGGACGTATGGCTTCAATACTTTGTCTTTTGTTTTAACACGACCCCCTCTATGGCACATAGTTATTGTCCATATGAGCTAGTTTTTGGTAAGACAAGTAATCTACCAAAACACTTTAATAGCATAGATAATATAGAACCTATATATAATATAGATGACTATGCTAAGGAGAGTAAGTATAGATTAGAAATAGCTTACAAAAGAGCTAGAGTTATGTTAGAAGCAAATAAGAATAGAAATAAATTACTATACGATCAAAAAGTAAGGGATATAGATATATCCGTCGGTGATCAAGTTTTGTTAAAAAACGAAACAGGTCATAAACTAGATCATAAATATATAGGTCCGTATAAAGTAACGGAAATAAGAGATAGAGATAACATAGTAATAACAGGTAATAAAAGTAAGAAACAAACAGTTCATAAGGATAGACTAAAAATCTTTATTTCATAAATTGTACTTAGTATGGCCATACGTAGACAAATAAATTTATATAGCTACACACTTACATAATTCCATACATAGTTAAAACAACTATATAGTTACATGCATAATTATATAAATTTTATAAATAAAATTTTATTAAAATAACTTCATTATATTACGTTATTTTTCAAAAGGAGGGAGATGTAGTATGCTCTAATATTAATTACCCACTGTACCAAGAGTACTTAAAGGGCAAACACTGTAACACTGTGTTGCAGTGTTTACGCAACTCGAAATCCTGGTCATAAATTCTAAGTGGCCGAAATAAGAACCGATCGCTACGGCTCAGGCCATACGCAGAATGTGCTAGCGTCGGCATAATTGCAACACGAGCATACCGCATGCATATATCCCTCGCGCTCCTCACATAAGAGAGGGCATATGTTTATATACATAAGTATATAACCGTCTCTCTGCCGCTGCCTGCGAGCAGCGCAGTAACGAGACTTAGGTTTAATTAGAATTAAAAGAATATTATAAAGACAGATACAATTGAACCCTGTAAGCGGCACCACTGCTGCTAACAATTAACTAGAGGAAGAAATAAAGAAACCATACAAAACAGATTATTAAACTCTTTTTATTATACCTCATTCTGTGGCTCCTTCCGAAGGTCCTCTATCTTCTGTCGTATCCAGTCGTCCTGGTGTCTCAATCCCTTGATTTCCACCCGGTGCATCCGCCACCATAGAGTTTCCCCTTCCTGTATTGTATATCGAATTGGTATGGCTGCAAACCCAGTGCCCACCTGGCGACTCTCCCTGCCGGCCTCTTGATCGAATTCAACCATTTCAGTGCCATATGATCCGTTACCACCGTAAAAGGATATCCCTCGAGGTAAATTTTGTACTTATCGACACCCCAGTAAATGGCCAGGCACTCCTTCTCCGTCGCGCTGTATTTCTGCTCCGTCTTATTCAATCTCCGACTCGCGAAGGATATTATGTGCTCCCAACCCGAGGTCGCTCGCATCTGTTTGCAGTTTGAACCGTTTCGAAAAGTCCTGACATGCCAAGACTGGTGCTTGTGTTAAACTCTCTTTCAACCCGTCGAACGCTTGTTGATGTCTTGTAGTATGTGCATATATCGGATCCGAAGATCCGACACAACAAATACAAAGTTGAAACTGATTATGTGAAAAACGTTGAGAAAATGTTGAGAAAAAACTAGTGAACGAAAACTGAAAAATATATCATATACTATAGCCTTCCCCCCCGGTGATCTAGTGAGGTCTAGAGAATAATCCGGGTCCGAGATCCAGAAGAATAGTGCCCAATCGATACCAATGGCGATTTCCCCGTGGAGTAAAGCTCACCAGAAATCAATCGTCGCGCCGTGACATAGATGTCAAAATAGCATCGAACTAAAGCCCAAAACGCTGCGTGTTGGATACCTACTAACGCTTTAACTAACAACTGTGTTGCGCAGAGCCGCACACTACGCGGGACAAAAGAAAAAAAAGAGAAAAGCGAGTCACCGGTATAAACCAGCGGTGAGCATGGTGCCGCTCACTGCTGCTACGAGGGAATGACGACAGGCCCGACATTTGAAAACCCAGCTCCTGTCGAGCAAAGGGATTTGCCCAGCCTTCAAGAGGCCATAGAGGCAGATCCAACCGCGGGACCAAAGCCCTTGACTGTCGCCGAGTACAAGGCACGGACAGCAGCGAGGGAGCAGCCACCGAAGAAAAAGCGTGGTGGCTGCAGTGTAAAACTACTAAGCGCAAGACGCTTAAACATCGAGTTGCTAAAGACGGCAACCAACGAGGAAGACCGGCAGCGCTACAAAGAGCGCCTACAAGCCATCAATATTCAACTTCGCGGTGCGATGTAACGCGGCGGGCTGCGTTAATCGCCAAAACCCTACCCGCCCCAATATATTTTAAGTTGCCGATGCGGTCTCCGCTGCAACAAAAACTTACTAACCAAATAGGGCACATCAATCATAACTAACACATTGCAATCAGTCTTAAACTTAGTATAAGTAAAAATCTTGTAAACTTGCCAATTGCCACCTGTGTAAACTGAGTGTAATGAATTTATCCATTTATTAGGGAATTGATATCAAGTTTTAATTATTTCAATTTTAATATACCTTCAAGATATATCTATGTCTTTGTTTTAAATAAGATCACGATGGGTGGCAAAAGTTCAATAGCGGACGATAACACCGCAAATGTAGTAAATACTGTAGGAGTCGTGGACACAACGCCACATTTAGAAGCCCAGTATCTATTACTGTTGATTTTGGTAATCATCTCAGCCCTCAACTTAGCCTTAAAGCTATACTTGCTACATAAGATATCTTTAAAAAAGACCTATATGAGTCGAGCCAACGATCTCGATAAGATATAATAACAAATAATGTTATTTAAATTTAACGATCTTGGATAGACCCAACACAAAGGACTAATAGAGCGTTATTTTAAAACTAGATAGATATATGGAAATATCTTTATTAATAAATTCAAAAATATCTGGAAAAGTTGCTTACAAAATATATATAAAACTTGACGTATTAATTATTGTATTTTATTATATTTTTGCCTTTGCATCATATATCCTTTCATACTTAGAGGAGTTTTGTAAAACAAGGCTAAAATTCTAGCTCAATCTTCACGACCCTATCTCTTTTCAAAGATTTTGCTTTAATTTCCAAACATCTGAATAAACATTTTTATATGAATAATTATCAAATCTAATTCACCTGTACTCTGGTCCGATTATATCGCTAAAATGAACATACATGGAATGGCTAAAGCTAGCAACAGAAATAAATAACATTAGAGATGCTTTTGATAAATTATATAAATGCATCAATAAAACCGCGCCGATAAAAACTCAGACGCTAATATCTCATATAAAGGTATTGATAACTCAATACAATGCGTTACGAAACCTTATATTAATATACAAAGACAAGCTCACTGAAAAACATAAAGCTCAATGCTTAAAAGTTCACAGCTCATTCGGTAAGAGATTACATAATACTTGTGTTAGACACAGTATTATAATAAACGTCCCAACCGATATTTCTGAAATAGCAGAATTCGACGAAAGCCAGATAAAAGACCTGGACGAGTCACAACCGAAAGAGGATTTAGATATAGAAAGCGATATCGAATCTATAGAAGAAATATCTGAAATAGCGGAATTCGACGAAAGCCAGATAAAAGACCTGGACGAGTCACAACCGCAAGAGGATTTAGATATAGAAAGCGATCTCAAATCTATAGAAGAAATCAAAACAAACATAATACAACCAGTTAGAGTAAATATGGCTAATACAGTGGAAGCCCAGAGGGCATACCTTAAACAGGTATCCTCAACAATACCTGAATTTGATGGTAAGAAACTCCATCTAAACAGGTTTTTGACAGCTTTAAGGTTGACAAATCTAACTAAAGGAGATCAGGAAGCTTTAGCCGTAGAGGTCATAAAGACCAAAATTATTGGCCCACTGACCTATAAGGTAGAACACGCGACAACAATACAGGCAATAATTACCATATTGCAGGCAAACTTAAAAGGCGAATCGCCAGACGTTATAAAAGCCAAATTATTGAATACGCAACAAAGAGGCAACACCGCAGCTTACATAGACGACGGATTAGACGCCGACAATGCCGAACAATTTGCGACAAAATAATCGATATCGGCAATGACTAAGAATTGTACCAACGAATCGCTCAAGATGATCTTGACAGCGGGTACATTCAGTACATTCAATTATGCAATGGAAAAATATATCCATTGCAGTACTGAAATTACAGGCAATTCCAACACCGTCTTATTCTATAACGGGAATAATAGACGAGGTAATAATAATGCCAATTACCGAGGTAGAGGCAGGAATCAATATAACCAAAATTATAACCAAGGTTATAATAACTATAACAATAGTGGTCGCGGAAACTACCGTGGCCGCGGTAACAACCGAGGTGGAGGTAACCGAAGGGGATACCAAAACCAAAACACCCAGCATCAGAACAATAACAGTAACAATAACAATAATAACCGACAGGTACGCAATGTACAATCGGAAAACCAACAAACCTCCTTAAGCAACCAACAGTAAAATTATTTACACTAAAAATTAGCCTGAGCATTTTTATAACACATTTAAATTCTATTCACATTTAATTC
Organism: Drosophila anomelani; assembly: GCA_035045905.1. Classification (NCBI taxonomy): domain Eukaryota; kingdom Metazoa; phylum Arthropoda; class Insecta; order Diptera; family Drosophilidae; genus Drosophila; species Drosophila anomelani. The sequence goes on from JAWNOO010000045.1 coordinate 250,417, forward strand.
TATTAATATATACAGGCGCAGATATTTCATTGCTTAAAAATAACGCAAATGAATACACTGCCTTAAACTTCAGTAATATATCAAATATTACAGGTATTGGGCAAGGAACCATACAGTCTATAGGCTCAATCGATCTTGACCTACGTATGCAGGATGTTCTCGTACCGCATGCGATGGCATAATCGGTTTAGATTTTATAAAAAAATATAATTGTATATTTGAATTTCAGAAAACACAAGACTGGTTCATAATAAGACCCGATCATTTTCATAAACAAATTAATATTCCAATTCAACATAGTGTACATTCAAACACATTATTATTGCCAGCTAGATCAGAAGTAATTAGACAAGTCAAATTACTAACTAGCGAAAAAACGGTTGTAGTCCCAAACCAAGAGCTACAACAGGGCATAATAATAGCCAGCACAATTGTCGACAGTGAAAATGCATACATTCGCATAATAAATACAAATACAAAAGACGCTATAATAAATAGCGCAGAAATAAAGAGCGAATGAATGACTACGACATTTTCACACCCGACCCACAACAAGACAATAGGAGCAAAGAAGTTTTAAAAAAACTAAGATTTCTGTAAAGTGTAAGAAGGCTTAGATGCCTGGCAGATAGCGCATAAACTAGTTGCCTGTTTGGTGTCGCAACTAGCACTTGGAACTAGGTGGACGGTTTGGAGTGTGTGAGTGCATGAATTGTTCTAGGGGAACGGTTTGGTTGGTTGAGGGTCTGAAGACACAGCGACAGCCTCTGATGCATGAATAAAAGCTCTTGGGTTGGCGTTAGAACTCTTACTGACTTTATTAATGAAACTTAAACAATATATATAGGTACACAAATGCTTATGCTAACAGAAATAACGTATAAGAAAAGTGTGCGGTTACTTGTGAATGTGGGTTGTGTTGCGACCTGAGACTATTGCCCCAGTTCATTTCCTCGCCTCAGTTGACCATGCATATTCGCTTGACCTGGGAAATGATACTTTATTTACGATAAATGCAGGTCACTGTGACGAAGAGTTGTTACATAACGTGTATTGTGTTCTGAAATATTATTACTTATGACTACATACTGCTGCGACTGAACAATTTCCAAAACAATTTGATGAGGTTCTTACAGACTTGTGTACGAAATTTAGCGATATTTTTGGTTTGGAAACAGAACCAATATCAGCTAACAACTTTTATAAACAAAAGATCAGGCTAGGAGATAAGACACCGGTCTATATTAAAAACTATCGCACGCCAGAGAGCCAGAAATTAGAAATTGCCAAACAGAATTGCAGAACCATCAATATCAGAATATAACAGCCCATTACTATTGGTTCCAAAGAAACCACTTCCGAACTCAACGGAAAAAAGAAGGCGATTAGCAGTAGACTATCGTCAAATAAATAAAAAATTGCTAGCAGACAAGTTCCCACTTCTAAGAATAGAAGACATTCTTGACCAATTAGAACGAGCAAAATATTTTTCATGTCTCGACCTAATGTCTGGATTCCACCAGATAGAGCTAGAAAACAAATATAGGGATATTACTTCATTTTCAACAGCCAATGGCTCTTATCGCTTCACGCGATTACCATACGGACTGAAAGTTGCACCAAACTCTTTCCAGAGTATGATGACACTTGCATTCTCTGGTCTTGAACCATCGCAAGCATTCTTATACATGGATGATTTAGTTGTAATAGGTTGTTCAGAATATTATACATGGATGATTTAGTTGTAATAGGTTGTTCAGAATATTTTTGTTGTTGTTATTTTTCCGCGCGAGTCCCACGCCCACATCCCGCCCAACCGACCGAGGGGCGCAGCCCCTTTCAATATTCTATTCAATACAATACAATACAGGCTAGTACAATACGGGCTAGTACTACAAGCAATACAGTTTTTAGTTTTTGAAGGCTTTCAATACCTTTAATACTACTAAAAATGCAATTGTAATCAGTACATAAAACCCTAAAGGGTTCATGTACTTCTCGCCTACAGTGTGAACTACTAAAGGAATAAAAGTTCTAGATGGGGAACATGGAAATTGAGTTGGCCTAGCATGTAGGGGCTCTCCACATCACCGTGAATAAGTTTATGTAAAAAGACGACGCCAAGCATCGTCCTACGGTAAGCTAAAGAAGGTAAACTAAGTAGGAGAAGTACTAAAATAAGACGGTAATCTAAAGTTAACTTCCCAGGGTAGGCGATGGAGGGCGAAAAACATTTTTGCTTCTTATGGACAGATTCACTGCGGCTACTATGCACCCCGAATTGAGGACTTCACACGAACCATACTCACGTATAGGGCAAACTATCGATGTAAAGAGAGTCTTCGTTACATAAGTAGAATCGAATTCCTTCGACCACTTCCTATTGAATCCAAGCATGCCTCTGGCTTCGTTAACCATACAGGAATTATATTCTGAGAACGAAAGTTTAGAATCCAGGCGGAGACCCAGATCATTGACAAGAGTAATTCTTTCCAAAGCGCAATCGTAAAGCATATAAGTGGGAAGCAGGGGAGCGACGCGTGAAAATGTCATCAGTTTGCATTTAGAGCTGATGATATGTAAATCGTTAGCATGACACCATGCTTGGAAGTTATTGAGATCCGATTGTAGGTCTGAATGTCACGAACTGTCCCTATACTGCAAGAAAAGTTTAACGTCTTCCGCATACATCAGTACTTTGAATTTGGTTAGAACCAGCGGCAAATCATTGATAAACAATGTGAATAACAGTGGTTCAAGGTCCACTTAAGAAAATAACTAGTGTTCGGTCCAAAAGGGCGCCTTTTTTCGAGAGGCAGTGTAGTTCCACCTACACCACAAAGTACACAAATTTGATATTTAGCCATATTTTAGTATTCCTGAATTTCGATTTTAATTTCATGAAAACCGGCTGACTATATCCTATAGCTTCCATAGTAACAATCAGGAAAATAAAAGAAAAATGCATAACTTTGTCAGTTTTCAACATATTTTCACCAAATTTGATAGTTACCCATATTTTAGTATTTCTGAATTTTGATTTTAATTTCAAGAAAATCGGCTGACTATACCCTATAGCTTCCATAGGAACAAACAGGAAAATAAAAAAAACCTTAGCTTAGCCGTGTTTCAAACCATTGCCATCAAATTTGAGATTTGGCAACAAATTATTATTTCAGAATTTCGTTTTTAATTTTTTGTTTAAACTCTGCAAGGGTATACAAACTTAGGTGAGCCGAAGTTAGCTTCCTTTCTTGTTTCGGTATTGTTTTACGAATATTTCTTATTGTTTTCAGAATATTTTATATTCTTTTAAGCTTTTTTTGTAAGAATGTGAAAAATCTTAAATCTAGGTTCTTTTGGGCTTGAATAAACCATAAAAAAACTTATTTATAGAATTTTCGTACTTATATTAAGAATTAACTTTAAGAATGAACAAAATCTTAAAAGACGAATTTTTTTTCTATCAGTGTACACTCTCTCTCTCCCTCTTCCTCCGGGCTTCCAAGACATCGAGCTTCCAATCCGCTCTCCAAGCTAGGTTTAAGTCTCATGTACTTTAGTTCTAATTTCCCTACGAATCAATAAAGATCGCCGACGCTCGTCGCGTAACACCCCGAAAAGATTTCCCGTGTTCTTTATTCCGAGTGAATTTTCAGCTAAAGCCACCCCCCTCCAGAACATGGTCCTTCGAGCCGGACAGCTCCTTCTCCAGCAGCTTCGGTGGCTTTAAAATCACTCAGATAAGTTGTATTTACATTATTGCTGCCGGTCAAACAAAGAGGTTACTGCGAAACGCAGTTCGCCAAACTTCTCTGTATGATTGTCTAAATCCAAGTCCGATTGATCCGCCACTCCGGCAGCTTCCATATCCACATCCAATTAATTTCCGAAATTTTAATGTATTATTTTTCCGACTTCCAAAAGTTAATTTCTAAATAAATGCCATACGCCACAGTTCAACATTCAACTCCGAATAGTTCGGGCTCCCTTTCGTTAACGGTGTTTCGCTTGCATTTATTTACACTTACATACATATGTGCAATACAGTCCACTTCAGTGATATCGGTACATTTCCCGCAAAACATATTTTACAAATTTATCTAAATATGTACACACTGTGACGCGGGCGCGCACAAAAGATATTAAATATAAATATGTATATAGGAAATAAGGAAAACAATGTAAGAAAACAGAAAAGTAAAATAAAACATATAGGAAGTAAGGAAAGAAATGTAAGAAAACAGAAAAGTAAATGAAATGAAATGAAACATATAGGAAATAAGGAAAGCAAAGTAGGAAAAACAGAAAAGTAAATGAAGAGAACACATAGGGAATAAGCAGAAATAGGACATAAGCCCAAAGGTAAGAAACAGAAGTTAAATGAAGAATAAATAAGAAACAAAAGGAAAAGAAAGAAGAATAACATATAATATAGAACTAAATAAAGTCAAAGGAACAGGTTCAAATTCAAACACGCGCGCGCTCCGAGATCCGGCCACACTGACGGCCAACGGTCACACCGGCAGAGAAAGGGCACACTAGGCGACGATAACGGCGGGCACACTAAGCCGCGCTAGGGCTATATAAAGCGGGCCGCTGGCCTAGGAAGATCACTTAGCAGCCGACAGCGATCGGGAGCAGTAAGTCTCTAGTAGCACACATCCAGTAGTCAGCAGCGAAAGTCACTTTTTAGGCCCGAATCTTCGGATTTGGGTAATTATAAATTAGCCGGAGACTTTCGAGTCGCGGTTACAATTCGGCTTGCCGAATTCCTCCCTCTGACGACTTTAGAGTCCACCCGCCTCCCTCCGACGACTTTAGAGTCCACCCGCCTCCCTCTGACGACTTTCGAGTCCACCGCGCCTCTCTCTTTCTCTGAAGACTTCCGAGTCCAAGCCATTCTCTCTCTCGTAACCGAAGACTTTCGAGTCCACCGCTCCTCTCTCTGAAGACTTTCGAGTCCAAGCCATTCTCTCTCTCGTAACCGAAGACTTTCGAGTCCACCGCGCCTCTCTCTCTGAAGACTTCCGAGTCCCGAACCATTCTCTCTCTGTGAAGAAGGGAGACTTACGAGTCCCCAGATCTACGGGCCAGACTTCCGAGTCCCCCCCCCCAACTATTTCTCTTTTCTTCTCTCCCTCTCTACACAGGTTCCCGGACTTCTCGGCTCCCCCCCCAACGTGGCCGACTCGACTACCGACGACTGACAGAGCCCGAACCACCGGCGGTTTTCCCCTCGAGAAGCGAGCAGCCCGACGATCTACGAAGCCGCAGCCTCGAACTCAGTCTATCAACTCTGTAGAGAAACCTTGAATAAACCTAAACGCTCTTAAATTTAACCGAATTCTCTTCACTGTTCTCACTGGGAGCCGGGCAACTTCTCTTACAGCTACCACTCGGACTATCTATTGTAGGCGGATCCTGGCCGTCCCTGAGCTATCTGGGGAATTGAGACGGCAGACCGTCACAACACTTATGTACATACACTCATATTTAATATAAATTAGCTAAATTTATACAAACACAAATATACCGCCCCGGGTTTCTAAATAATTAACTTATTTTAATAAAATAAAAAAAATACAATTTTCGAATTCATTTCGATACAATTTCTGTGAGTTCCGAAACTCAAAAGTGTGTGTTTAAATAAAGGCAAATGCCACAGTGAAATTCCATCAAGTGGTTCTTACTTAGTTCCTTTTCGTTCACTGTGTTCCAGCGCTTGCATGTATTTTCACTTTTATACTCACATAATCGATACAGTCCACTCCACTCCACCAAATATAAATAATTGGCACAATACATTAAATTAAGAAACTACGAGTTATTAATTTTTACAGTCAACAGCTCCTATATAAACAAATACATTTCCACATAAATACGAAACGACAAACATAATTACAAGAGTCGGCAGCAACGGCACCGATTTAATTTACATATGCATACCTATTAACTCGCCTTTGCTCTATTCTGAGCTGGGTTACATCCGTACACACATATCACAAGCATAATCGTCGTTAAGGCGACGCTCCGATCTTTGGCAATTTTTCGTCCTCTTGTTATCTCCGCTATTCTGCATTGACTCCGAAAACAGTAACGCTACAAATACAGCAGCGGTCAACGAAATAAGTCCGGACACAGAAAATAATTGTTGAATTATTTTTTATAAAATTCCAACTTACTAATTCAGTTAGAAACTTGCATGCGCTTCCATTTCCGCATTAGTGTGACCGTACTACCGTTTTTCTACTGACATAAATTATTGAGCTATTTCCAACGCTTCCGCGTGTATCCAATAAAATTGACAAATTAAGATTCAGAAAAATATATTCCGAAAATGTGTTCTGTTTCCGATTGGTTCCTAAATTCCAAATCTAGTTTCTACTTTCTATATATAAAAAATCCATATTTTTGAAAACATAACAAAATACATATACATATATATTCAATATGGCTCCATCCGCTTATGGGCAAAGGTCGAGAAAGAATACGAAGCTTGTTCTGAGCTAATTTCAGTTGATGACGAGGCCGCGCCGGATACCTTGCCCACGCTGAAGGCAAAATACGAGAATGCCTATTTTACCTACAAAAGGTGTGCTGCCCGGCTCTTGGAACAGATCGAGCCGATCTCTTTTAAACCCGTTCCGCCCCAAAATTCTTTTCCGTCTGGCTGTCGGCTACCTCCGTGCGATACGGAAGTTTTCTCGGGAGATTATCTACGCTGGCCGACTTTCCGAGACCTTTTCACAGCTGTCTATATAGAAAAGTTATTCTATCTAAACGCCAAGACAAGTGGTGAAGCTCAGCTGCAGGATAGCATCCACAATTACCTTACGGCCCTTGAACTGTCCGGCCTTTCTACTGAGAATTGGGATTGTTTTCTGGTTTATTTGTGCTCCACGAAACTTCCAAAGTTGACGCTCGCAGTATGGGAGGAATCCATCCCAAATAAAACCGAAATTCCAACGTAGTGTAATTCCACTTACACCATCAAAGTACACTCCGTACACTCTCTCTCTCCCTCTTTCTCCGGGCTTCCAAGACATCGAGCTTCCAATCCGCTCTCCAAGCTAGGTTTAATGTACTTTAGTTCTAATTTCCCTACGAATCAATAAAGATCGCCGACGCTCGTCGCGTAACACCCCGAAAAGATTTCCCGTGTTCTTTATTCCGAGTGAATTTTCAGCTAAAGCCACCCCCCTCCAGAACAACTAGGAAACCCCGTTTAATCAAGTTTCCTACACAGAAGAGAATGATTAACCGGGTCGAAAACTTTACTAATAACGAAAGAGGTAAGTTCCAGAAGATTGGTCGTGGTTTATCTTCGCCTCATAAAACCATGCTGACATGGAGAAATGACGGATCTATATAGATGTTGCATTCTCGAAAAGTTTGACGATTGCCGATAACTTAGAGATACCCCTATAGTTACTGGCATACTGAAATAACAAATGATTTCCTTCAAATAAGGGGAAATTCTGAGGATTCTGAAGATAAGGTAAACAATTTAAGAAGGGGTTACACAGCGCCTCGGAGCAAAACCTAAGCACAGTGCCTGGTATTCCATTAGGACCTGGCGAATACTGGCATAACACGTTGAAGATCGAGAAAAGGTGAGCGATTAAAATAGGACTGAAGATTAAGTACGAACTGGGCATAGCTGGAGAAAATGTACGATCTGAAGATGTTGAGGGCGAATATGTGGTTTTAAAAAACTCAGCAAAGAGATTTAGGGTCATGCGTGAACTGTGTGACGCGTGCCGCACACATAGCAACGATTTAAATTCGAATGCGTGGGCGCGCCAAGAAAGGGCCACATTAACGGCCAGGGGCACACAGTGCGGAGAAAAAGAGGAAGATGCCGATCGCGGCGGGCACACTAGACCACGCCAGGGCCTATATAATACGGGGCCCTGGCCCTTGGAGCGGTAAGCCTCTAGTAGCACACTTCCATTAGTCAGCAGCCAAAGTCACTTTTTGGTGCGAACAGAATCTTTTGACTTGGTTTGCAATACATACTTAGCTCCGCTAAGTTCTAGTCCGACAGACTTTCGAGTAGCGGCAACAATTCGCACGCCAAATTCCTCCCTCTGACGACTTTAGAGTCCACCCGCCTCCCTCTGAAGACTTTAGAGTCCACCCGCCTCCCTCTGACGACTTTAGAGTCCACCCGCCTCCCTCCGACGACTTTAGAGTCCACCTGCCTCCCTCTGACGACTTTCGAGTCCACCGCGCCTCTCTCTCTCTCTCTGAAGACTTCCGAGTCCAAGCCATTCTCTCTCTCGTAACCGAAGACTTGGGACTAGGGAGACTTACGAGTCCCCAGATCTACGGGCCAGACTTCCGAGTCCCCCCCCCCCCCCCAACTATTTCTCTTTTCTTCTCTCCCTCTCTACACAGGTTCCCGGTCTTCTCGGCTCCCCGAAGCCGCAGCCTCGAACTCAGTCTATCAACTCTGTAGAGAAACCTTGAATAAACCTAAACGCTCTTAAATTTAACCGAATTCTCTTCCCCTGAGCTATCTGGGGAATGGAGACGGCAGACCGTCACAACACTTGTTCGCTCCAAAAGGGCGCTTATTTTCGAGACGTAGTGTAATTCCACTTACACCATCAAAGTACACTCCGTACACTCTCTCTCTCCCTCTTTCTCCGGGCTTCCAAGACATCGAGCTTCCAATCCGCTCTCCAAGCTAGGTTTAATGTACTTTAGTTCTAATTTCCCTACGAATCAATAAAGATCGCCGACGCTCGTCGCGTAACACCCCGAAAAGATTTCCCGTGTTCTTTATTCCGAGTGAATTTTCAGCTAAAGCCACCCCCCTCCAGAACAACTAGGAAACCCCGTTTAATCAAGTTTCCTACACAGAAGAGAATGATTAACCGGGTCGAAAACTTTACTAATAACGAAAGAGGTAAGTTCCAGAAGATTGGTCGTGGTTTATCTTCGCCTCATAAAACCATGCTGACATGGAGAAATGACGGATCTATATAGATGTTGCATTCTCGAAAAGTTTGACGATTGCCGATAACTTAGAGATACCCCTATAGTTACTGGCATACTGAAATAACAAATGATTTCCTTCAAATAAGGGGAAATTCTGAGGATTCTGAAGATAAGGTAAACAATTTAAGAAGGGGTTACACAGCGCCTCGGAGCAAAACCTAAGCACAGTGCCTGGTATTCCATTAGGACCTGGCGAATACTGGCATAACACGTTGAAGATCGAGAAAAGGTGAGCGATTAAAATAGGACTGAAGATTAAGTACGAACTGGGCATAGCTGGAGAAAATGTACGATCTGAAGATGTTGAGGGCGAATATGTGGTTTTAAAAAACTCAGCAAAGAGATTTAGGGTCATGCGTGAACTGTGTGACGCGTGCCGCACACATAGCAACGATTTAAATTCGAATGCGTGGGCGCGCCAAGAAAGGGCCACATTAACGGCCAGGGGCACACAGTGCGGAGAAAAAGAGGAAGATGCCGATCGCGGCGGGCACACTAGACCACGCCAGGGCCTATATAATACGGGGCCCTGGCCCTTGGAGCGGTAAGCCTCTAGTAGCACACTTCCATTAGTCAGCAGCCAAAGTCACTTTTTGGTGCGAACAGAATCTTTTGACTTGGTTTGCAATACATACTTAGCTCCGCTAAGTTCTAGTCCGACAGACTTTCGAGTAGCGGCAACAATTCGCACGCCAAATTCCTCCCTCTGACGACTTTAGAGTCCACCCGCCTCCCTCTGAAGACTTTAGAGTCCACCCGCCTCCCTCTGACGACTTTAGAGTCCACCCGCCTCCCTCCGACGACTTTAGAGTCCACCTGCCTCCCTCTGACGACTTTCGAGTCCACCGCGCCTCTCTCTCTCTCTCTGAAGACTTCCGAGTCCAAGCCATTCTCTCTCTCGTAACCGAAGACTTGGGACTAGGGAGACTTACGAGTCCCCAGATCTACGGGCCAGACTTCCGAGTCCCCCCCCCCCCCCAACTATTTCTCTTTTCTTCTCTCCCTCTCTACACAGGTTCCCGGTCTTCTCGGCTCCCCGAAGCCGCAGCCTCGAACTCAGTCTATCAACTCTGTAGAGAAACCTTGAATAAACCTAAACGCTCTTAAATTTAACCGAATTCTCTTCCCCTGAGCTATCTGGGGAATGGAGACGGCAGACCGTCACAACACTTGTTCGCTCCAAAAGGGCGCTTATTTTCGAGACGTAGTGTAATTCCACTTACACCATCAAAGTACACTCCGTACACTCTCTCTCTCCCTCTTTCTCCGGGCTTCCAAGACATCGAGCTTCCAATCCGCTCTCCAAGCTAGGTTTAATGTACTTTAGTTCTAATTTCCCTACGAATCAATAAAGATCGCCGACGCTCGTCGCGTAACACCCCGAAAAGATTTCCCGTGTTCTTTATTCCCAGTGAATTTTCAGCTAAAGCCACCCCCCTCCAGAACAACTAGGAAACCCCGTTTAATCAAGTTTCCTACCCAGAAGAGAATGATTAACCGGGTCGAAAACTTTACTAATAACGAAAGAGGTAAGTTCCAGAAGATTGGTCGTGGTTTATCTTCGCCTCATAAAACCATGCTGACATGGAGAAATGACGGATCTATATAGATGTTGCATTCTCGAAAAGTTTGACGATTGCCGATAACTTAGAGATACCCCTATAGTTACTGGCATACTGAAATAACAAATGATTTCCTTCAAATAAGGGGAAATTCTGAGGATTCTGAAGATAAGGTAAACAATTTAAGAAGGGGTTACACAGCGCCTCGGAGCAAAACCTAAGCACAGTGCCTGGTATTCCATTAGGACCTGGCGAATACTGGCATAACACGTTGAAGATCGAGAAAAGGTGAGCGATTAAAATAGGACTGAAGATTAAGTACGAACTGGGCATAGCTGGAGAAAATGTACGATCTGAAGATGTTGAGGGCGAATATGTGGTTTTAAAAAACTCAGCAAAGAGATTTAGGGTCATGCGTGAACTGTGTGACGCGTGCCGCACACATAGCAACGATTTAAATTCGAATGCGTGGGCGCGCCAAGAAAGGGCCACATTAACGGCCAGGGGCACACAGTGCGGAGAAAAAGAGGAAGATGCCGATCGCGGCGGGCACACTAGACCACGCCAGGGCCTATATAATACGGGGCCCTGGCCCTTGGAGCGGTAAGCCTCTAGTAGCACACTTCCATTAGTCAGCAGCCAAAGTCACTTTTTGGTGCGAACAGAATCTTTTGACTTGGTTTGCAATACATACTTAGCTCCGCTAAGTTCTAGTCCGACAGACTTTCGAGTAGCGGCAACAATTCGCACGCCAAATTCTCTCCCTGAATACTTTCGAGTCCGCCTCTCTCTCTGAAGTCTTTCCAGTCCGCAACTGAAGACTTTCGAGTCCGCCTCTCTCTCTGAAGACTTTCGAGTCCGTCTCTCTCTCTGAAGACTTTCGAGTCCGCAACTGAAGACTTTCGAGTCCGCCTCTCTCTCTCTGAAGACTTTCAAATCCGCAACTGAAGATTTTCGAGTCCGCCTATCTCCCTGCGGGCTTTCGAGTCCCGAGCGTTCCGCTAGCGCCGAGACAAGGATCAGCTAGACGCGAGTGGCCAAGACGACCGAAGAGACGGCGCTCCCGGGTCCCGACGCAGTGCATCCGAAACTGTGTTAATTAATCGATTAATAAAGAGCTGAACCTACTAAACGGGTCGGGATCTCTTACAGCAACCAATAGGACTAAGCAAATTTACTGAGCGGACCTGGGAACCTGTGGCAGACCGTTACAATTGGACCTTGCAACGAGTCAACTAATTTTTATAACACTGAGCGTTAAGCACGGTAAAAATAGATCGAGCACTAAGATAAGATGAAAAAGCTGTTCATGAACCAGTGAGTTTATATTTATTATAAAGCCTAAATTTTACGTTTTTTTACGTATCAGCACTTTGTTGAACCATTAGATACCGACGGATAGGTTACCGGAACACATAAAGAGAAGAATGAGTTCATGGCAATATAAAAGATATCAACGAAGGCTGCCATGTCAGAGCTCATGTAAAGATTAGACCAATCAAATTCTGCTATTAAAGTGTTTAGCCTCTGATAGTCAGCCTTTTAAAAACAGGGGATTCTGTTTAAGCAACTACCAGATGTTGCTAAAACTGTCCCAGTGTCGATAGTCACAGCGAAAGATGGATGATAAAGATCTTCAGATTGCAAGACAAAGCATAGATCCAGTTAGCGGTTTAAAGAATTAAAGCCATGGTTAACTTGAGATAAAGAAAAATCAAGCAAGCCATTTATGAGGTCATACTGTGCCGCAGTCTGAAGGACATTAGACACACCATCATCAGGTATGTTGAAGTCACCCAAAGTCACCCACTAATTGGTCCCTATCAGGAAGCCTGTTGGAAGCTGCCTGGAAACTCCAAAAAGTCATTAGATACCACCTGTCCCGAGATGAGGCAAGAGTCAACGGCAATTAAAACTCCGCCACCACGTTGGTAAAGACGGTCTAATCTGTAAATTGTGTAGTTACTCGGAAGAATTTCGGAGCAAAATACTTCGGATTCAACCAGGTTTCAGTAAACACAATCACTTGGAATGCAAAGGAAAGGCTATCCGAATACAATTTAGATTTCTTACTGCGTAAGCCCCTAGTATTCTGATAGTAAAGTTGTAAGGAAGATGTTAGTTTTTGGGGACAGAAGGTACAGCGGTGGACACTGAGGATTGTGACAACCTGGGCAGTTGTACTCCCGCAGGCCGTGTTCTCTTTCTTCTCTTTTTACAGTCAACAGCTCCTATATAAACAAATACATTTCCACATAAATACGAAACGACAAACATAATTACAAGAGTCGGCAGCAACGCCACCGATTTAATTTACATATGCATACCTATTAACTCGCCTTTGCTCTATTCTGAGCTGGGTTACATCCGTACACACATATCACAAGCATAATCGTCGGTAAGGCGACGCTCCGATCTTTGGCAATTTTTCGTCCTCTTGTTATCTCCGCTATTCTGCATTGACTCCGAAAACAGTACCGCTACAAATACAGCAGCGGTCAACGAAATAAGTCCGGACACAGAAAATAATTGTTGAATTATTTTTTATAAAATTCCAACTTACTAATTCAGTTAGAAACTTGCATGCGCTTCCATTTCCGCATTAGTGTGACCGTACTACCGCCTTTCTACTGACATAAATTATTGAGCTATTTCCAACGCTTCCGCGTGTATCCAATAAAATTGACAAATTAAGATTCAGAAAAATATATTCCGAAAATGTGTTCTGTTTCCGATTGGTTCCTAAATTCCAAATCTAGTTTCTACTTTCTATATATAAAAAATCCATATTTTTGAAAACATAACAAAATACATATACATATATATTCAATATGGCTCCATCCGCTTTAAACAAATTTATTTTCACTTCTGACCGTCTGAGTCACTTCGAATCCAAATTCTGCAATCCAGCAGAGCCCATCCAATCTCAGTATACGTGCAAAATTCATCTAGACCAAGTCTGAGCCATATGGGCAAAGGTCGAGAAAGAATACGAAGCTTGTTCTGAGCTAATTTCAGTTGATGACGAGGCCGCGCCGGATACCTTGCCCACGCTGAAGGCAAAATACGAGGATGCCTATTTTACCTACGAAAGGTGTGCTGCCCGGCTCTTGGAACAGATCGAGCCGATCTCTTTTAAACCCGTTCCGCCCCAAAATTCTTTTCCGTCTGGCTGTCGGCTACCTCCGTGCGATACGGAAGTTTTCTCGGGAGATTATCTACGCTGGCCGACTTTCCGAGACCTTTTCACAGCTGTCTATATAGAAAAGTTATTCTATCTAAACGCCAAGACAAGTGGTGAAGCTCAGCTGCAGGATAGCATCCACAATTACCTTACGGCCCTTGAACTGTCCGGCCTTTCTACTGAGAATTGGGATTGTTTTCTGGTTTATTTGTGCTCCACGAAACTTCCAAAGTTGACGCTCGCAGTATGGGAGGAATCCATCCCAAATAAAACCGAAATTCCAATGTGGCAAGAAATGGATTCGTTTCTAACGGAGCGCCATAGAACTCTAGAGTCCATAGATTCTATTCAACCTCCTACATTCAGCCTCCGACCATCCAAATTGACAACTTTCCAACTTCACTATCAAAAATATGCAATTTGTGCCCAAAAGAGAGCCATCCACTGAGGTTATGTCCACGCTTCCCACAGATGACGATAAACGATTGCACAAGCGCCCACAACTGTTTTACGTGCCACGGTCGGCATCACACTTTGCTGCATCCAAGCAATTCCGTTAGTGTTCTGATTCCTCCCAAAGCTTCAAGGCCAGTATCCGCGCCGATCCAAACGATTTCCTCGTTCTCCACGCGAGCTACGACTCATCCCGAGTCCTTCAATTACTGGGTTCCATACGAGGATATCAACAGCAGACGTTCCCGAGGTATTTTATCCTACCCATGCCGAGTCTGCCAAGGAAACCATCCTCTTCGGAAATGCCACTGTTTTCTTAGGCTTAGTGCTGAGAAACGGCTCCAGGCAGTCTTCGAGAAGAAATACTGCGTCAACTGTCTAGCCCACCACCATTCTGCAGGATCTTGCCGCAGTAACGACCGATGCCAGTCGTGTGGGCAGGATCAGCACACTCTTCTACATGTCGACGAACGCTCAGCATATCCAATGCTTTCCCGAGCGAAGCCCTCTTAATATGTTTTGCTTCGTATCCTCGCAAGGGTGGGGGGGGGGGGGGGGGGGGGGGGGGAGACGTAGTGTAATTCCACTTACACCATCAAAGTACACTCCGTACACTCTCTCTCTCCCTCTTTCTCCGGGCTTCCAAGACATCGAGCTTCCAATCCGCTCTCCAAGCTAGGTTTAATGTACTTTAGCGCCGACGCTCGTCGCGTAACACCCCGAAAAGATTTCCCGTGTTCTTTATTCCGAGTGAATTTTCAGCTAAAGCCACCCCCCTCCAGAACATGGTCCTTCGAGCCGGACAGCTCCTTCTCCAGCAGCTCCGGTGGCTTTAAAATCACTCAGATAAGTTGTATTTACATTATTGCTGCCGGTCAAACAAAGAGGTTACTGCGAAACGCATTTCGCCAAACTTCTCTGTATGATTGTCTAAATCCAAGTCCGATTGATCCGCCACTCCGGCAGCTTCCATATCCACATCCAATTAATTTCCGAAGTTTTAATGTATTATTTTTCCGACTTCCAAAAGTTAATTTCTAAATAAATGCCATACGCCACAGTTCAACATTCAACTCCGAATAGTTCGGGCTCCCTTTCGTTAACGGTGTTTCGCTTGCATTTATTTACACTTACATACATATGTGCAATACAGTCCACTTCAGTGATATCGGTACATTTCCCGCAAAACATATTTTACAAATTTATCTAAATATGTACACACTGTGACGCGGGCGCGCACAAAAGATATTAAATATAAATATGTATATAGGAAATAAGGAAAACAATGTAAGAAAACAGAAAAGTAAAATAAAACATATAGGAAGTAAGGAAAGAAATGTAAGAAAACAGAAAAGTAAATGAAATGAAATGAAACATATAGGAAATAAGGAAAGCAAAGTAGGAAAAACAGAAAAGTAAATGAAGAGAACACATAGGGAATAAGCAGAAATAGGACATAAGCCCAAATGTAAGAAACAGAAGTTAAATGAAGAATAAATAAGAAACAAAAGGAAAAGAAAGAAGAATAACATATAATATAGAACTAAATAAAGTCAAAGGAACAGGTTCAAATTCAAACACGCGCGCGCTCCGAAATCCGGCCACACTGACGGCCAACGGTCACACCGGCAGAGAAAGGGCACACTAGGCGACGATAACGGCGGGCACACTAAGCCGCGCTAGGGCTATATAAAGCGGGCCGCTGGCCTAGGAAGATCACTTAGCAGCCGACAGCGATCGGGAGCGGTAAGTCTCTAGTAGCACACATCCAGTAGTCAGCAGCGAAAGTCACTTTTTAGGCCCGAATCTTCGGATTTGGGTAATTATAAATTAGCCGGAGACTTCCGAGTCGCCGTTACAATTCGGCTTGCCGAATTCCTCCCTCTGACGACTTTAGAGTCCACCCGCCTCCCTCTGAAGACTTTAGAGTCCACCCGCCTCCCTCTGACGACTTTAGAGTCCACCCGCCTCCCTCCGACGACTTTAGAGTCCACCTGCCTCCCTCTGACGACTTTCGAGTCCACCGCGCCTCTCTCTCTCTCTCTGAAGACTTCCGAGTCCAAGCCATTCTCTCTCTCGTAACCGAAGACTTTCGAGGCAACCGCTCCTCTCTCTGAAGACTTTCGAGTCCAAGCCATTCTCTCTCTCGTAACCGAAGACTTTCGAGTCCACCGCGCCTCTCTCTCTGAAGACTTCCGAGTCCAAGCCATCCTCTCTCTCGTAACCGAAGACTTTCGAGTCCACCGCACCTTTCTCTCTGAAGACTTTCGAGTCCCGAACCATTCTCTCTCTGTGAAGACTTTCGAGTCCCCAAACCATTCTCTCTCTTTGGTAACCGAGGACTTGCGAGTCCACCGCGTATCTCGTCAGACTTTCGAGTCCCACGGCGGTAACCTAGGGAGACTTACGAGTCCCCAGATCTACGGGCCAGACTTCCGAGTCCCCCCCCCCCCCCCCAACTATTTCTCTTTTCTTCTCTCCCTCTCTACACAGGTTCCCGGACTTCTCGGCTCCCCGAAGCCGCAGCCTCGAACTCAGTCTATCAACTCTGTAGAGAAACCTTGAATAAACCTAAACGCTCTTAAATTTAACCGAATTCTCTTCACTGTTTTCACTGGGAGCCCGGCAATTTCTCTTACAGCTACCACTCGGACTATCTATTGTAGGCGGATCCTGGCCGTCCCTGAGCTATCTGGGGAATGGAGACGGCAGACCGTCACAACACTTGTTCGCTCCAAAAGGGCGCTTATTTTCGAGACGTAGTGTAATTCCACTTACACCATCAAAGTACACTCCGTACACTCTCTCTCTCCCTCTTTCTCCGGGCTTCCAAGACATCGAGCTTCCAATCCGCTCTCCAAGCTAGGTTTAAGTCTCATGTACTTTAGTTCTAATTTCCCTACGAATCAATAAAGATCGCCGACGCTCGTCGCGTAACACCCCGAAAGGATTTCCCGTGTTCTTTATTCCCAGTGAATTTTCATCTAAAGCCACCCCCCTCCAGAACAACTAGGAAACCCCGTTTAATCAAGTTTCCTACCCAGAAGAGAATGATTAACCGGGTCGAAAACTTTACTAATAACGAAAGAGGTAAGTTCCAGAAGATTGGTCGTGGTTTATCTTCGCCTCATAAAACCATGCTGACATGGAGAAATGACGGATCTATATAGATGTTGCATTCTCGAAAAGTTTGACGATTGCCGATAACTTAGAGATACCCCTATAGTTACTGGCATACTGGAATAACAAATGATTTCCTTCAAATAAGGGGAAATTCTGAGGATTCTGAAGATAAGGTAAACAATTTAAGAAGGGGTTGCACAGCGCCTCGGAGCAAAACCTAAGCACAGTGCCTGGTATTCCATTAGGACCTGGCGAATACTGGCTTAACACGTTGAAGATCGAGAAAAGGTGAGCGATTAAAATAGGACTGAAGATTAAGTACGAACTGGGCATAGCTGGAGAAAATGTACGATCTGAAGATGTTGAGGGCGAATATGTGGTTTTAAAAAACTCAGCAAAGAGATTTAGGGTCATGCGTGAACTGTGTGACGCGTGCCGCACACATAGCAACGATTTAAATTCGAATGCGTGGGCGCGCCAAGAAAGGGCCACATTAACGGCCAGGGGCACACAGTGCGGAGAAAAAGAGGAAGATGCCGATCGCGGCGGGCACACTAGACCACGCCAGGGCCTATATAATACGGGGCCCTGGCCCTTGGAGCGGTAAGCCTCTAGTAGCACACTTCCATTAGTCAGCAGCCAAAGTCACTTTTTGGTGCGAACAGAATCTTTTGACTTGGTTTGCAATACATACTTAGCTCCGCTAAGTTCTAGTCCGACAGACTTTCGAGTAGCGGCAACAATTCGCACGCCAAATTCTCTCCCTGAATACTTTCGAGTCCGCCTCTCTCTCTGAAGTCTTTCCAGTCCGCAACTGAAGACTTTCGAGTCCGCCTCTCTCTCTGAAGACTTTCGAGTCCGTCTCTCTCTCTGAAGACTTTCGAGTCCGCAACTGAAGACTTTCGAGTCCGCCTCTCTCTCTCTGAAGACTTTCAAATCCGCAACTGAAGATTTTCGAGTCCGCCTATCTCCCTGCGGGCTTTCGAGTCCCGAGCGTTCCGCTAGCGCCGAGACAAGGATCAGCTAGACGCGAGTGGCCAAGACGACCGAAGAGACGGCGCTCCCGGGTCCCGACGCAGTGCATCCGAAACTGTGTTAATTAATCGATTAATAAAGAGCTGAACCTACTAAACGGGTCGGGATCTCTTACAGCAACCAATAGGACTAAGCAAATTTACTGAGTGGACCTGGGAACCTGTGGCAGACGTTACAATTGGACCTTGCAACGAGTCAACTAATTTTTATAACACTGAGCGTTAAGCACGGTAAAAATAGATCGAGCACTAAGATAAGATGAAAAAGCTGTTCATGAACCAGTGAGTTTATATTTATTATAAAGCCTAAATTTTACGTTTTTTTACGTATCAGCACTTTGTTGAACCATTAGATACCGACGGATAGGTTACCGGAACACATAAGGAGAAGAATGAGTTTATGGCAATATAAAAGATATCAACGAAGGCTGCCATGTCAGAGCTCAAGTAAAGATTAGACCAATCAAATTCTGCTATTAAAGTGTTTAGCCTCTGATAGTCAGCCTTTTAAAAACAGCGGATTCTGTTTAAGCAACTACCAGATGTTGCTAAAACTGTCCCAGTGTCGATAGTCACATCGAAAGATGGATGATAAAGATCTTCAGATTGCAAGACAAAGCATAGATCCAGTTAGCGGTTTAAAGAATTAAAGCCATGGTTAACTTGAGATAAAGAAAAATCAAGCAAGCCATTTATGAGGTCATACTGTGCCGCAGTCTGAAGGACATTAGACACACCATCAGAAGACCAGTGAGCTCCAGGTATGTTGAAGTCACCCAAAGTCACCCACTAATTGGTCCCTATCAGAAAGCCTGTTGGAAGCTGCCTGGAAACTCCAAAAAGTCATTAGATACCACCTGTCCCGAGATGAGGCAAGAGTCAACGGCAATTAAAATTCCGCCACCACGTTGGTAAATACGGTCTAATCTGTAAATTGTATACTTACTCGGAAGAATTTCGGAGCAAAATACTTCGGCTTCAACCAGGTTTCAGTAAACACAATCACTTAGAATGCAAAGGAAAGGCTATCCAAATACAATTTAGATTTCTTACTGCGTAAGACCCTAGTATTCTGATAGTAAAGTTGTAAGGAAGATGTTAGTGTTTGGGGACAGAAGGTACAGCGGTGGACACTGAGGATTGTGACAACCTGGGCAGTTGTACTCCCGCAGGCCGTGTTCTCTTTCTTCCAGAATCGTACTCCTTGACTATAACGTACTCGGGCCTTAAGTCACCCGAGCAAATAGTGTCAAAGAGTTGGGATGAGATATTTATCTTAAAGGACAAAATGTTTCTGGCATACGAAAATTTTGAATTTTTCAACCTTGATATTTCCTGGG
Source organism: Drosophila anomelani (assembly GCA_035045905.1). Taxonomy (NCBI): domain Eukaryota; kingdom Metazoa; phylum Arthropoda; class Insecta; order Diptera; family Drosophilidae; genus Drosophila; species Drosophila anomelani. The sequence goes on from JAWNOO010000045.1 coordinate 270,122, forward strand.
CTTTGTGGCGGGTGCCGGCCATCTGAGGTGGGTGTAGAGCTGTTCGTTAGGGAACGATTAGAGACCTTTGAGGTCTGCTAGTTAGTGTGATTGATTTAGAGGCCTTTAAGGTCTACTAAAAATGAGAACAGTTTTAGAATCCCTTAAGGTGTACTAGGTAATCACACTTTCAGAGGCCTTTAAGGTCTACTATAAATGAGAACAGGTTTTATGCCTTATCGGTCGGCCTGGGCATTTTTATTTCTGTTCCTGCTTACCCTGTGAGCCGTTTTGGTCCTTGGGAGGTGATATTGCTCGCTTCGCTGCTAGCACTGAATGCCTTTCCAAGGGTTTGGAGCCGCTTTATATAGCGGTTCTTCACCGACTGTGGTGGGTGTAGGGCTGTTCTTTAGGGAGCCCTTTGAGGTCTGCTAGTTAGTGTGAATGATTTAGAGACCTTTAAGGTCTACTACAAATGAGAACAGTTTCAGAGGCCCTTAAGATCTACTAAGTAATGACAGTTTCAGAGGCCTTTAAGGTCTAGTACAAATTTTTGTTTTGTTTTTACGTTGCTTTTATTTCTTGAATCTTCTCTTTGCGAGACTAACAAGAGGTGTATCAAATTTTATATTTTTAACTTAACTAACACTCGTATTGACTGATATAGAGTTAGACGGCCCTAAAAATCGATTGCTGGGTTGGGAGGACGTTGCATCCCAGGCGGGATCTGTTAGAAATCCGAGTCAATCCCCGAGCGAGGATATTTGGGTGCGAAGACAGTTTTTCTTTGTAGGAATCTTTTTGCTTCTGGATTTCGTCTTTCACTGCGAGGATGCCCAGATCCCGGTGGAATTTTTCGTTGCAAACATACCAAGGTGCCCCAGTGATTGTTCTCAAGATTTTTGATTATGCGCGCTGTATGATATCTATGTTGCTGCTGCTCGCGTTCCGCCACAGCTGGGAGCCATACGTGCAGATTGGCTTTAGGACTGAATTGTAGAGTAGTAACTTGTAGTCCAGGCACAGTGGCGACCGTGAGTTTATGATCCAGTGGAGGCTGCTGGCTTTCAGTTTCAGGTGCATCTTCTTGCATTCGATGTGCTTGCGCCAGGTTAGTCGTCTGTCAAGGTGGACGCTAAGGTATGTTACTTCGTTAGCTTGGGGGATCTGCATACCGTTAAGTGAAAACGGAGGGCATGTTTGTCTATTGAGAGTAAACGTTACATGTTTACACCTTTGTTCGTTTATTTGAATGCGCCAGTCGGACAGCCTTTCCACCACTATTAGATGATTATCCAGTTGGTTTGTTGCTTGCATTGGACATCTGGAACGACTAAGGATAGCGGTATCGTCGGCGAACGTTGACGTTGTTAGTTGTGCGTTCGTAAGAATATCCGCAGTATACAAAACATATACACTAGGGCCGAGTGCGCTTCCTTGGGGAACGCCAGCTTCGAAGATGTAGTCGCCCGGAGTAGCTGCGTTGCATCTCACGGAGAATGCCCTATAGTAGAGGTATGATTCCAGTAGCTTGTGGGTGTATGTTGGCAAATACGTTTTAATTCTATGCATGAGCCCATTAAGCCAAACTCGGTCGAAAGCTTGAGATACGTCGAGAAAAATAGCGCTACAGTATTCTCGCTGTTCGAAGGCTGAGCGTATTTCGGATGTGAATCTGTTCACTTGCTCGATGGTTCCTAGCGTTCCACATTGATATTCGTAGAGTCTGCATAGATTATTTAGACTGCTGTGCTACAAGCAGCTGTATTACCATGTTCTTGTTCTAAACTAGTGTTTGCATGGTCGTTTTCATGAATCATATAAACTCCATCATACTTTGTTGGAGGGTAAGCATCATAGTTTCCGTTTTGCTATGTGGCTGTTCTGGGTCCTGTTGGGCGCTTTGTGAGTTAGGCTGCGATGGATTTTCCGTTCCAGATCGTAGAGCATCGGCATAGGAGAAGCCGTTGGTAGTGTTTAGGGGACCGAATGAGGACCTCGCTGGCGAAGAAGACGTCTGGCGTAACTTTTGACGCAATGTATGGATTCTGTGGGCTTTGGTTGCGCGTTGCGGTCGCTTGACGCATGCGACTCTTCAACTCCTTGTAGAGTCCACACATCTTCTGTAGTTTTCCGTATGGTTGCCTTCGCAGCTTCCACATTTTTCACGGTACTGTCGTTGTTTGTAGTACAGTGAGCGGAGCTGTGGGCATCTCCGCAGACTACACAGACAGTCCGAAGTGTGCAGTATAACCTAGTGTGTCCGTTCTCTTGGCAATTAGTGCATTGCACTGGGCCGTTACGTTTATGAGGCTCTTCAACAGTGATCCTCCGATGCAAGAGATATTGCAGCTTATAGAGGGGTTGTGGCTTTTTATCTTTATTTAGAATGTTAATAACATTCTTGGCGGCGAAGGCCATTTCTTTGAAAGTAGTTTTTATTTCCGCTGCGGTAACATCGGGTTCAATTCCCTTTACTACCACTTGTACGCCCTTGCTGCTTTTCAGCTGGTACGTGTAGTAGTTTTTCTGAGCTTTGTCTAGATATTTGGACACGATGCGGAAGTGCTCTTCAGTCTTGGTTTGCACCTTTGTTTCATGGATGTTCCCTTTGGTAAGCGGGACAACATTAAAGTTGTCACCGTTCCCGATCAACGTCGCAATTTGGTTGACCGGGGCACTCGAGCTTTTCTTCCTGCTATAGATTGGAGGGGGCTTGGGTTTTTTTGCGGTGTCTTGCGCTGGTTGGTTTTCCTCGACCTCCGCCAGGGGGCCAAATCTGTTACTACTGGATCTACCTGGTTCTTCGTCGATCTTCTGGACTCGGTTAATTTTTTTTTTATTGCCTGTTGGGTTACTCTGCAGGCTAAGCTTGCGCTTAATTTGGATGTAACAATCCATTCCAGTCTGCTACAAATGAGAACAGTTTTAGAGGCTCTTTAGGTCTACTAAGTAATGACAGTTTCAGACGCCTTTAAGGTCTACTATAAATGAGAGCACTTTAGAGGCATTTAAGGTCTACTACAAATGAGAACAGTTTTAGAGGCCATTAAGGTCTACTAAGTAATGAGAAGTGTTTCAGAGACCTCTAAGGTCTACTTCAAATGAGAACAGTTTAGAGGCCTTTAAGGTCTACTATAAATCAGGGCAGAATTATACAAGGTAGTCCACTCGGAAAAATCATAGTCCCTTGCTATAAGTGCGAGTGAGATAGCATTAAATAGTAAGTGCCAGTGAAACGCCTACTAGGGCTTCATTAACCCTTAAACGGTGCAGGGGGCTAAAAGCTTCCTTAGTTATGACAAGAGTTGTAGAGTTTATTATTAGACGTGTCTTAAAATAAAAATTTTTTATGTTTACACTAATATCGACCTGCTCAGCGGCGTTTAACAATGTCGGTTTTAAGTTTGTTGTTATTTTAAATGTGTTCTTAACAATATGTACAAATATGCATTCAAGTTGTTTTATTTTGTATTTGAAGGTCGATGAAGATTTCATCCATACGAAACCTCATCTAAGTATGTAAATGTAGACTCTTTTGCTAACTCATTAGATAATTTTTTTTTCCTTGACCACTTAAGTGTTAAAGTTAAAAAAAATTAAAAATCGTCCGTACACAACCTTTCAGTTCGACAAGCAGGCCTGAACTGAAATAGGGGACCAAAACCGAATAACTTTGACAGATCGAATGGACTACCTTGTATAATTCTACCATGCTATAAATGAGAACAGTTTAGAGGCCTTTAAGGTCTATCATGTAATGAGAACAGTTTTAGAGGCACTTAAGGTCTACTAACTAATGGGAACGGTTATAGAGGTGAGTGAGAACAGTTTAGAGGTCTTTAATGTCTCCTATAAATGAGAATAGGTTTTATGCCTGATCGGTCGGTCCTCCGACAGGAATTAGTCGACAAGTTACCTTGACCCGGTTACCCGGTGATTCGTCTTGGTACTTGGGTGGTGATGGTGCTCGCTTCGCTGCTAGCACTGACTGTCTTTCCAAGGGATCGGACCCGCCCTATATAGCGGTTCTTCATGATTCAGTGTTGCTTTTCCGTTTTCCCTTTTGCCATAATTAGTGAGACTGATCCATTATTCCCGGTGTGCTCATTCTTTGGCGCGCGCCCTAATGTTTCAAATTTAAATATTCGTAATTTTGCGCGCCCTGGGTGTCACAAAGGTGAAACTGCTGTGAGGGTCTTACGTAACGAATTGTTACCAACCACGGCCGGTATTCCGGGCAGTGTTAGACCCTGGGTCGTTTTTTCTACACAGATTTGTGGAGCCAAAGATTTGGTTACCGAATCTTTTTCGTTCCTGATCTTAGAACCATTTGATTTGGAGCGGGGACCAGGAGCTGTGGCGCAGGAGAGTGGCAGGAAATCGGTTGCTGTATCTCACACAGTTGCAGCCGACCAGCAGCAGATGTTTTGCATTTCGGCGACTCATTTAATAGCTTCATACTATTAAATTGAGCGTTAGGCACAGAGAACAGGTCATTCGCCTTACGAAAAGTGGCATTTTGGCATTTCTTTATTATACAGATAATATTCTGGGACATTTTCGCAGACCCCAGAACCACTGGGCATATATTGTGAACCGTTCTCTCGTTTCAGTCAATCCGAACTACTTTATTCTTTTTCTTGATCATCGTGCCTTCGCGTACGCATACATACATACATACTTATATACACATACATACATACATACTTATCTGAGGTGTGTGTGAAGTCGCCGTGTACGGTCGCATTGCGGCGGTGCTCCCGCGAATATTGCATGCCACACGGGTTGTGGCAAGGTCCCGCGCGTCTCGTGGCGCAGGCCAGCAGAGGGAAACAGCCAAGTGTACTCATCTGAAACAGCAAGCCCTGGATGTCCACGGAGGAGCCCCTGCATCCGTTTGCTTCCCCAGGGTACCGGGCCAGCGGTAAGAGTGGGGAGAGCATTTCCTTCTTACTTTCCCCAGCGGTGTTGTTGTGCCACAACGATAAATTTTCTCTCGATACTAAATGTGGCTGCCCCTGCAGTATCTGCCAGTGTTGCGCGGTGTCCCACGCCCACGCCCACCTCACCACCCACCACCGACCGAGGGGCGGAGCCGTGTGACTTACGGCACGAACGCATTCTAGATAGACGCTAGATAAGAAAAAATAGAATAGAACGAGGAAAAATTAGGATACACTACGAGCAAGTTCTACCAACAGTACAGTTTTAAGTTTTTGAATGCTTTAAATGCCTTCAATACTTCTAAAAAGGCGATTGTAATCAGAACATAAAACCCTAAAGGGTTCATGTACTTCAAACTCTCGCCTACAGTGGTTAACTACTAAAGGAATAAAGGTTCTAGATGAAAGACGGGGAACATGGAAATTGAGCTGGTCTAGCAAGTAGGGGCTCTCCACATCGCCGTTAATTAGTTTATGTAGAAAGAGGACGCCAAGCATCGTCCTACGGCTAAAGAAGGTAAATTAAGTAGGATAAGTCTACTAGAGTAAGACGGTAATCTAAAGTTGGCATCCCAGGGTAGGCCACGAAGGGCGAAAAGCAAAAAGTTCTTTTGGACAGATTCGATGCGGCTACTATGGACTCCGAATTGAGGACTCCAGACGCACGAACCATACTCTAATATAGGGCGAACTAACGAAGTAAAGAGAGTATTCGTTACATAAGGAGAATCGAATTCTTTCGAACACCTTTTAATGAATCCAAGCATGCCTCTGTCTTTGTTAATCATACAGGAAATATGTTCTGAGAACGAAAGTTTAGGATAGATATATATATAGATAATAGAAATTCTTTCCAAAAAGCAATCGTTAAGCATATAAGTGGCAAGCTGGGGAGTGACACGTGAAAATGTCATCAGTTTGCATTTAGAGCTGTTGAGATGTAAATCGTTAGCATGACACTATGCTTGGAAGTTGTCAAGATCCGATTGTAGGTCTGATTGGCATGAACTGTCCCTATACTGCAAGCAAAGTTTAACGTCATCCGCATACATTAGTACTCTGGATTTAGTTAGAACCAGCGTCAAATCGTTGATAAACAATGTGAATAACAGGGGTCCAAGGTGGCTACCCTGTGGGACGCCAGATGTGACACTGAGGCTATTGGAAAAACGTTTCTGAACAGAACCTTTTGGGTCCTGTCACTTAGATAACTCGAAATCCACTTAAGAAGATCACTAGGAAACTCCATTGAATCGAGTTTCCTAACCAGAAGAGAATGATTAACCGAGTCGAATGCTTTACTAAAGTCCGTGTAAATAACGTCGGTTTGAGAGTTTTGTTGGAAGCCCCTAATAACGATAGAGGTTAGTTCCATAGTGGTTGATCTTCGCCTCGTAAAACTACTGACGTGGAGAAATGACGGATCTGCATAGATGTTGCAAGTGAGGAGTGATTACATTCTCGAAAAGTTTGGGGATTGCCGATAATATTGAGATACCCCTATATTTACTGGCCTCCGATTTGCTACCATTTTTGTGGAGCGGAATAACAATGATTCCCGCCAAATAAGGGGAAATTCTGAGGATTCTAAAGATAAGGTAAATAATTTAAGAAGGGGGTTACACAGCGCCTCAGAGCAATACCTAAGCACAGAGCCCGGTATTCCATCGGGACCTGGCGAATATACTGGCTTAACACGTTGAAGATCATGAATAAGAGAGCTTTCGTTTAAAACAGGACTGAAGATTAAGTACAAACTGGGTATAGATGGAGAAAAAGGTATGACCTGAAGATGTTGAGGGAGAATGTGTAGTTTTAAATAATTCAGCGAAGAGATTGGCTGGCCACCCTACCGCCAATAGGGGGCGTGCCATGGAATCTGATTGGAAACGCTGGCGCCCCAAACTCCAGCATCAGGCGGAATGTTAAGTGCTACGACACGAACATGCGATCTTTCGTATGCAGGGGATAACATACATTGTGGAGGCGGAGGGATCGGGTGGAAACCCGATTCCAAGGCTGGCACCAGGAGAAAGCAGGTGGTAAAGGCCGTGGAGTTCGCCAACAACCAACCCCACCGCCTTGCGGTACACCTCCAAAACGGGGCTCTGGTGACCGAGTAGGAGCGGTATAACTCCCTCCTGCCTAGTCATGGGGAAACTCCTGACCACTGAGGGACCCCAAAACAAAGTGCACACGCCCCCTCCCAAAACCTCCTCGTAGGGGCTGCCTCACATTGGGGCGGGTACGTGATCTGCGTCTGCGCCACAGTGCACTATGTGGAATTTGACCCGATTCTGTGGCCAAAACTCATTTTTAGAAAGTATTCAAATTTCCGTAATTTCATTTATACAAGCACTATGTTAAGAAATAATCAAGTTTCTATGCTACATACCCAAAATGTTAATTTAACAGTTTAATGTTAAAATAACAGCTGTTAAAGTCGGATGTTGGAGGAGAACATTTCGTGCTGTCAAAAAATTTGATCTTTGAGGTTCAGTTTCAAATTAGTATATCTCCGGCAAAAAACCATTAATTAATCTAATTCAAAATGAGTATTCATTCTTTAGTTTAGTACTATATGTTGGTACTAATATGTTGGGTGTTTTGTTCGTATTTTTCTTACAATTTGTAAATTTAGCAAGTGGTGTCCCTTGTCATTTTTGAAAAAAAAAAGTTGAACTTTCCAAAGGGTTTTAGGTTAAAGGTTCAAATAGTATCAGTGAGTGTCCATATACATGTTGTAGATTTGTAAATTCTCAATTCTCAAGCTCATTGTGCGCTGTCTGCGGTTTTATGCGTAATTTGAATTATTAGAAAGCAACATTTTGATCAGAAATGCAGGGCATGGAGTCTGGAGGCCCTAAAAAACATTCCACAACGCACTGATATGTCGGTGGCTGACTTGGCCGCCACTGAAGTTATTACGCCAAGTAAAGGAGGGTAACGATGGTCCGCTGGCCTTCAGAAAAAGCAGCAGTACCGTGAGATCCCCGCCCTGCCAACAAAGCTGCAGAGCCGATTGGGCAAGGAAACCCTGACTCCCAAACCCCGAAAAGGGCGAGGGATGCGGTCAGCCCGGCGGGCTCCCAGCGAAATACCCCGCCGAAAAAAAGCAAGGCATCTCAAGGAGCCATCCAGGTCCGGTGGCAGCTCAGCGAGCCATAAGCCCGCGCCCGCTGCAGCTGCGGAGAGACCCCCCGCCCCGCCGGGGAAAATCCCAAACCCGCCGACGCCCAGGGCAAACAAAGCGCCCCCGTCGACGGTGGGCCTAAGCGAAAGCCAGGAGCGAAGCGCCTGGAGCACCGTGACCAGGAAGAAAGAACGGAAGCGAAGAGCTTTCCCGACACGGTCTCGCCCGGACGCAGTCATCGTCACAGCGAAAGGGAAGTCTTACAGCGAAATACTGGCCCTGGTTACCAGAAGAAAGGACCAACAGCTTGCGGCCCTCGGGAGCTGCGTGGACAAGGTGCGCCACACCTGCTCCTGGAGGTGGCCAAGACTAGCTCCGAGAGCGCGCAGTCTATGCGGACGTGCATAGCGCAGGTGCTGGGCGATGCGGCAGAGGTCAGGGCCATGTCCGAGGACTTCAAGGTGTCCATCCTGGAGATCGCTAACCAAAGAGCCAGACTTGGTGGCAGCGATGGCCGAGCAATTCAAGATTGACAGGGGAAAGGTCAAAGTGCGGAACAGTCGCCCTGGCTACGCGGGATCGCAGACGGCTGTGATCAGCCTTCCTTGCAGTCTGGCCAAGTTGGCACTCAAGAGCGGCGTGATTCGCATAGGCTGGTCCTCGTGCTCGATTAGGGAGCGGAGCGGCCCACCAAGGTGCTACAGATGCCTAGAGACGAGGCATCTGGCAAGCAATTGCAAAAGCGCAATTGACAGTAGTGGGTGCTGCATAAAATGATCCAGCTAAACCAGAATCATTGCAGGGCTAAGCAGTCGGTGCGCAATACCAATGCGCAGGTGGCGGTGCTCACAAAGCTGCTAGGACATATGGATATGTGGCGGAGGATCCGCTCAGCTGTCCGATGTTAGGTCGGCGAACGCTTTCGTCCGCGGTAAACTGGACGGGACGTGGGTCCCAGCCTCACCCTAGAGGCGTTCAGCAGAACCATCGACGTCAGCGTCATCAGAGGCCAAGACAACGTCGTAGTTGGTGGAGACTTCAACGGGAGCGGGGTCAATCATCGACCTGACGTACGCGAGCAGCTCACTAGCTCGCCAGGCAACGTGGAGGAGGAGGCAACTGCCAGCGACCATGAAGCCATCCTGGTCTCAATTGCCGAGAGGGCGCTGGGAAGAACGGTGCCGCCAAGCTCACAGCTAGCGTACAGGCAGGACCCTCTCAGGGCACAAGTCTTTGCGAGCGCCCTTGACGGGCTTTGCATTGATGAGGCTGTAGATGCAAACGAGGCCGGATGAGCTGGCAAGCGCCGTTGACCAAGCATGCAACGCCAGCATGCAGAGGCGGAAGGTCTTCTAGTGGAGCGATAACATCGCGGCGCTGCGCTCCGCCTGTCTCCGAGCCCGAAGGGAGGTCCAGAGAGCTCGTAACTCGCGGAACCTGCAGCTTCGACTTGTACCTGGCAGCGATGAAAGCCCTGAAGCAGGCTATTCGCTCCAGCAAGAAGAAATGCTTCGTAAAACTTTGCGAGGACTTGGGGCAGGACCCATGGGGCGGCGCATACAAAAAGGTTGTCAAACGGGTAAGCGCCGGCAATAACTCGCCATCGGACCCGGAAGTCCTCAAAGGCATTGTCCGGGTCCTCTTCCCAGAAGGGCAGCCACTCACCTCCCCGTTCAGCATCGTCTCCGGGGAGATCTGCCCGGTCATGGAGCAAGAGGTCCTCGGGATCGCGAGGAGCCTGCCCAACAGGAAAGCGCAAGGCCCTGACACGATTCCAAACAGGGCAACCAAGCTTGTGACGGTTGGTCAATTGCTCCGGAAGCTCGCGGGTGGCCAGGGTCGTCTCAGATATTTATATTTGAGTCAGGCAGAGTTGCTGGAAGAGATCCCGATCCTTTCCCCAGAGGCGAAGGCGTGAGTGATTACCCAGTAATGGATTATTCCCTATTTTATTTTTGTTCTTTCTTTTTTGGTAGGTGAGATAATTTTGTATGAGTACAGCAAATGGGAGGGTGGATGGTGAATGACGAGCGGTCGCGTGGGTGCCCGGAGGGAGGGTTCTGGTTGCTCGTCGCTGCGGGTGTCGAAGTCGTCGGCTGCGGGGCGTGGGTAGCGGCCGTCGTCGGCGTCGGCAGCCGGATGCTACTGGAGTCGCCGGCTGCGAAGGCGTCGTCGGCGGGGGGGGTCGGTAGCTGCAGTCGCCGGCGTCGGCAGTCGGAGGCTGCTGGAGTCGTCGGCTGCTCCTGTTGTCGGCGACTGGAAGCCTACTTGGAGGAAAGAGGGAGAGACCCTCGAGGTCTGCTAGTTAGATACAGTTTTAGAGTCCCTGGAGGTCTACTAGGTTAGGAGAACGGTTTTAGAGGCCCTTGAGGTCTACTAGGTTATGAGAACGGTTTTAGAGGCCCTTGAGGTCTACTAGGTTATGAGAACGGTTTTAGAGGCCCTTGAGGTCTACTAGTTATGAGAAGGTTTTTAGAGGCCCTTGAGGGCTACTAGGTTACGAGAACGGTTTTAGAGGCCCTTGAGGTCTACTAGTTTATGAGAAGGTTTTAGAGGCCCTTGAGGTCTACTAGGTTATGAGAAGATTTTAGAGGCCCTTGAGGTCTACTAGCTGGAAGATCGGTTTAGTCCGATCCTTGGTTTCCTAACAGGTTACCTTTGCCTATGCGGCTTATTTGCTGCTCCTGCTTACCCGGTGATCCGTCTTGGTCCTGGAGGTGTTGCTTGCTCGGCTGCTCGCACTGAATGCCTTCCTGAGGGCTCTGGCCCGCTTTATATAGCGCTCGGGAGCGTTTAGTGTGGCTTCCAGATCGTGCTTTCTCGATCCCTTTGGGTGTGACCGACTCTTGGGATTAGTGTGCCCGGCCCCTTGAAATCAGTGTGCCCTGTCGTGGGCGCGCGCGCGTAGGGTATTTGAATTTGATTTTATGTCTCATGTTCTTCATGTTTTTATTTCTTTTTTTTCATGCTTGTCTCATGCTTATGTACATATGTCTTTAATTCTAAGGGTGTGTATGTGTATATAAGAATAGGTGGGTGTATGTCTGTGTGTGCGCCCCGGGCGTCACACCTCCCCCTCCTTTTTTTTTGGGGCCAGCCTCTCGATCCTGACGTTGTTTTGTCGGGAGAACACAACTCTCCACGTCTGGGCTCCGTCTCGAACAAGGAAGGACTGCTGCTTCCCATAGCCCTTCTTCGCCAGTCGATCCCTTATATCGGCCATTGCCGACGCCGAAATATGGGCCCCATCGGGTATGGCCCAAGTGATGCTGCTCCTGGTGTCTGCCTCGATGTCGAGCACATCTCTGTCTGGTGACGGCGATCCCCTCCGGTGCTCTTCCGCTATGGTAGGCAGCTGCTCGTTGTATCGACGTGGTGTCGGCTGCCTTGGTCGCTTCCGTGGCGAGGTGTCCGGGTGGCGTTCCCTCTCTCCTCCTGCGTTCTCACCACAACCGGTTCGCATATAGCTGTTGGCGTCCCGGTTGGGATGAGGAGGGTTCGCCATTCGCTGTCCCGGTCCTATTTTTGTGGTCCGCGCATTGTTTGCGGCGTACCAGTCGGTGGGCGTGTTCTTGTTTGTAGCGCGCCGGTCGGTGGGCTTTGTTACGCCTGTAGCTGGTCCTGCGGCTGTCTCCGTGCCGGCTCGCGTATGGCTGGTGGCGTGCCGGTCGGTGGGCATGTTTGTGCCCGTTCTGGTTGCTGCAGTCTCCGTGCCGGCTCGCGTATAGCTGTTGGCGTGCCGGTCGGTGGACGTGTTTGTGCCCGTTCCTCCTGATGTGCCCTCTGTACCGGTTCGCCTGGTGTTTGCGGCACCCTGTTCCGCCCCCATGTCCCCTGTTGTTTGGGGTACATAGGCTACCCGATGCCCGTGTGTGGTTCGGGCCACGGTGGGTGTTGCTGGTGGCGTTGTCGGGTCTGCCTGTTGTAGTTGGCGGCCCATCTTCGTGGGTTGGGTCCTCTTGCGTGATCCTCCGGGTGCCTCCTCCATTGCGATCAACTGGGTGCGGCTCCTTGCCGCTGCCAACTTCTCGTAGTTTTTCTTCAGCCGGTTGAAGCTTTCGGGTAGCCGCTGCATAATGATATCTGTAATTGAATGATTTTGTTTGTTAGCGTATGCGATATTTATTAATCGATTGTTAGTATGCCTATCTGACCCTGATCCTGCCCGTTCATCGATTGTTACCGATGTTTTTTGTCTGTGTTTTAATGGGCTTGGGCTTGTATACTGATCGATTAATTCTTTCGTAGTGTTGGCTAGATTTGGTTCTGTTCTTATTGGTTCACATGGTTTTATATCCCCGATATATATTCGCTTCGTTTTGTATGACTTCGTGTCACGTACTACAATTATGACGGGTGATATAAATTGGACTACTTTCCATGGACCATCGTATTTTGGTGCCAATTTGGCATTGAACTTGTCTACTGCCTTGGATAATGCGTGGGTCTTGCACCATACCAGATCGCCTATCACTGGCTTCCATTCTCGTTTTCGGAGATTATAATGGCGGCGTTGTCGTTCTGCTGCTTCGGTCATGTTTGATGTGGCCTCTTGCCTGATGTTTTTTAACCGTTCCCATCTTTCTTTTATTCCTTCCTGTATTATTCCAGAACCTTCTGTCTGGCTGTCGAATAATGTGTTGGGCAGTCGTAACTCTCGTCCGAACATTAGCTGTGCCGGGCTATATTTTGTTGATTCCGACGTACTGCTGTTGAACGCGAGCATCAACTCTGGTAGGTTTTCGTCCCACCTAGTTTGGTCTTCCCCGGTCGTTTGTGCTATCATAGTTTTGATTGTCCTATTTGCTCGTTCGGTCGGGTTCTCTTGTGGCGTATAGGGTGCCGTAAACTGTTGTCGGATTCCCCATTTTTCCATGGCCGTTTTTGTCTTCCGTCCTGTGAATTGTACGCCGTTATCCGAGATTAGGACTTTTGGTGTACCCATTCTAGCTATTACGCGTTCTCGGAAAGTTCTGAGGAAGGTGTCTGCCGTGGCTTGTCTCAGTGCGGCTAGTTCTACCCATTTGGAAAATTTGTCGATGATAACTATCAGTGACGTGTTCCCGTGTTTAGTTCTGGGTAGTGGTCCTATGAAGTCGACGCATATTGTTTCCCATGGTAGTTCCGCTACTCTGGTCAACATTTGTCCTGCCGCCTTTTGTTGCGATACTTTGTATTGCTGGCAGCATTCGCATTTCCTTACGAACTCTTTTACGTCCTTTGTTAGCCGGGGCCAAAAATAGCGGGTTCTTATTCTTTTTATTGTTTTTGACAGTCCTAGATGGCCTGCTTCTGGTGTACTGTGATTCTCCGTTAGTACTCTGTTAATATCCTCGTCTCTGACACACAATTTCCATGGCTGCGGGTCTCTTCTGTTTCCGTTTGCCTTATATAGCTTCCCTTCCTCTATCCGGTACTCTTCATTACTTGTGTGTTCTTTAACCTCTCGAATTTTTTTATCCACCCAGCCTGCCGTGGTTATTGCCCGGGTTTCTATTCTGGGTGTTCGTGACAGTGCATCTGCTACTGCATTGAGTTTTCCCTTGCGGTATTGTACCTCGAATTGGAAAGGTTGTAATCCCAGGGCCCATCTTGCTACTCGCCCCGACGGACTTTCTATCGAGTTTAGCCATTTCAATGTCATGTGGTCTGTTACCACTATGAATTTATATCCTTCCAGGTACATTTTGTATTTGTTGATTCCCCAGTAGATGGCTAAACATTCTTTTTCTGTGGCGCTGTAATTTCTCTCTACTTCGCTCAACCGTCTACTGGCATATGAGATGACATGTTCTCCGTCTAGCCCTTCTTGTGTGAGTACTGCTCCTATACCATGATGCCATTCCCAGAAAACTGTGTACTTCCTTCGTCGAGGTCGGTGTTTGTAGTTCTTGAATGGCCGATACCTTTTCTGGGTCTGTTCTGATGCCACGATCGCTTATGACGTGCCCCAGGTATTTTAACTCCTTTTTGAAAAAATGGCACTTGTCGGGATTTATCTTTAGATTTGCCCGTTGCAATCTTTGGAATACTTCTCGTAACTTGTCCATGTGTTCTTGCTTCGTTCTCCCGATTACCACAATGTCGTCTAGATATGCAAATGCGAGTGGTTCCATTTCTGGTCCTATAATTGAATCTAACGCTCTTTGAAACGTTGCTGGTGCTGTTGTCAATCCGAATGGCATAACCTTCCATTGAAACAAACCTCTGCCTGGCACCGTGAAGGCCGTATATTGACGACTGTTTGGTTCCATTGGTATCTGCCAGTACCCTGATTTTAAATCAATCGTGCTGATGAACTTCGCCTCTCTTAGCTGGTCTAGGATGAAATTCATTCTTGGTACCGGGTACGCGTCCTTTTCCGTTTTTTCGTTTAATAGCCGATAGTCTATGCACATCCTCCATTCATTATTCTTTTTCTTTACTAATACCACCGGTGCGCTGTACGGGCTATATGAACGTTCTATCAACCCTAGTGCTAATAACTCGTCGACCTGTTCGTTTATTATGCCCTGTTGTTTCGGGTTTCGCGGGTAATATCTCTGTTTTATGGGTTTGTCATCCCTTAGATAGATTTTGTGTGTTGTGATATTGCATACCCCTTTAATATTTTCGAATACTTGCCTTTGCTTATCCAGGAACGTTTGTATTTCCTCTTCTGTTGGTTCCTCGTTCTCTGGTGACTGTTCCCTTGTTGTCGCTTCCTCATTGTTGTCCACGGTCTTTGTTATTTCTAGATCTAGGTCGTTGCATCGTAGCATGCTTCCGACCCCTTCCAAGAAGTCCATACCTAGCAGGATCTCCCCCGCTACTTGTGGTAGTATCAGAAAGGAAATTTTCACTTTCTTCTCTCCAAATCTGATTGTCGTTGTGAAACTTCCACTAGTTTTCTGCGTCGTGCCGTTTGCCAGTGTGATCGCCGATCGTGTTCCCTCCCATCTTCCTCCTTTCCTGAGGGTCTTATATCGGTTCACACTTATTGTGCTTCGTGATGCTCCGGTGTCGATTACTCCTTTCGTTGATTGGTTTCCTATCGTTATTACTGCTATTACCTGAAATCCGTCGCAATATAATCGCTTTCCTGCTGCTGGCGTTTGTTCCGTGGCCTGAGTTGCCAGCTTTATCTGCTCAGGCCCCCTGCGTTTCCCGGTCCCGTCCTGCAACACTCCGTTGTACGAACACCGTTTCTTCCGCATACCCAGCAGAACAGTCTTGGCGGGTTTCCACATATTCGCGCCGTATGTCCTGTCCCGCCGCATCTCATGCATATCTCTGGTCGTAGTTGCTGTTGTTGTCCTAGGCTGTCTGTTCGTACCGTACCTTCTGCGGCTTCTATCTCCTCTACTTCCTCTGCCAGTTTGAGGAACTGCGTCAGTGTCTGGAACCCTGATCTTCGCGTATATAATTTGATCTTACTTCTGCAGTTTGAAAATACTCTATCCAGTTTTTCTTCCTCTGATAGCTTAGAGAACCGCATTAATTTTCTCAGACTCATGGCGTACTCTCTTACCGGCTCGTTTTCTCGCTGTTTTAGCTGAGCGATTTGCGTTTGTACTCTTTCCTCGTATCTTGGTGGCAGGAAATATTCCAGAATCTCGGTGGTCAGTTGTGCCCAGGTCGTTATTTTGGACGGTGTGGTGTTCCACCAGTCTATCGCTGCACCCTCCAGGATAAATGGCATTGTCTGTACCAGATGATCTGGTTTGATTCCATATCCTGCCGCCCATTGCTCCATTTTCTCCAGGAATTCTAATGGGTTACTCGATCCTTGATATCGAATCCCCCAGTTTCGTACTCGGTCCACGACTTCCGTCTCGACCTTCCTTCCCATTTTTGTTTCCTTTTCTGCTTCCATTTCTTTGTATCTCGGTTTTGCTGGTTCTCTGATGTTCTCTGTTTTCCTTTCTTTTGATCTGGTTATTTTTATTAGTGGGTTGTGATCCTCCTCTTTCTTATCCTCCGTTTCTGACGGTGATTCCGGCGTTATTTCTCTTCTTGCTGGGCTTCTGTCTCTCCTGTGTTTGTTTGACAGTTCTATCAGCCTTTTCCCTATCTCGTCGCTGTGGTCTGTCCTCTTTGCGAATGCTGCCACTATCCTCCTTAGTTCTTCGTTTGTTCCGCCTTGTTCCAGTAGAAATTCGGCTGCGTATCCTGTCAGCTCTTCCATAGATGCTAAATATACCCAGCTCGACATTCCTCTTTTCGGTTTCGGTTCTTCCTAGCAACTCTTATACCTGTTAACGGGCGCCACTGTGACGGTTGGTCAATTGCTCCGGAAGCTCGCGGGTGGCCAGGGTCGTCTCAGATATTTATATTTGAGTCAGGCAGAGTTGCTGGAAGAGATCCCGATCCTTTCCCCAGAGGCGAAGGCGTGAGTGATTACCCAGTAATGGATTATTCCCTATTTTATTTTTGTTCTTTCTTTTTTGGTAGGTGAGATAATTTTGTATGAGTACAGCAAATGGGAGGGTGGATGGTGAATGACGAGCGGTCGCGTGGGTGCCCGGAGGGAGGGTTCTGGTTGCTCGTCGCTGCGGGTGTCGAAGTCGTCGGCTGCGGGGCGTGGGTAGCGGCCGTCGTCGGCGTCGGCAGCCGGATGCTACTGGAGTCGCCGGCTGCGAAGGCGTCGTCGGCGGGGGGGGGGTCGGTAGCTGCAGTCGCCGGCGTCGGCAGTCGGAGGCTGCTGGAGTCGTCGGCTGCTCCTGTTGTCGGCGGCTGGAAGCCTACTTGGAGGAAAGAGGAAGAGACCCTCGAGGTCTGCTAGTTAGATACAGTTTTAGAGTCCCTGGAGGTCTACTAGGTTAGGAGAACGGTTTTAGAGGCCCTTGAGGTCTACTAGTTAGGAGAAGGTTTTAGAGGCCCTTGAGGTCTACTAGGTTATGAGAACGGTTTTAGAGGCCCTTGAGGTCTACTAGTTATGAGAAGGTTTTAGAGGCCCTTGAGGTCTACTAGGTTATGAGAACGGTTTTAGAGGCCCTTGAGGTCTACTAGTTATGAGAAGGTTTTAGAGGCCCTTGAGGTCTACTAGGTTATGAGAAGGTTTTAGAGGCCCTTGAGGTCTACTAGTTATGAGAAGGTTTTAGAGGCCCTTGAGGTCTACTAGGTTATGAGAACGGTTTTAGAGGCCCTTGAGGTCTACTAGGTTATGAGAACGGTTTTAGAGGCCCTTGAGGTCTACTAGTTATGAGAAGGTTTTAGAGGCCCTTGAGGTCTACTAGGTTATGAGAACGGTTTTAGAGGCCCTTGAGGTCTACTAGGTTATGAGAACGGTTTTAGAGGCCCTTGAGGTCTACTAGGTTATGAGAACGGTTTTAGAGGCCCTTGAGGTCTACTAGTTATGAGAAGGTTTTTAGAGGCCCTTGAGGTCTACTAGGTTACGAGAACGGTTTTAGAGGCCCTTGAGGTCTACTAGTTTATGAGAACGGTTTTAGAGGCCCTTGAGGTCTACTAGGTTACGGGAAGATTTTAGAGGCCCTTGAGGTCTACTAGCTGGAAGATCGGTTTAGTCCGATCCTTGGTTTCCTAACAGGTTACCTTTGCCTATGCGGCTTATTTGCTGCTCCTGCTTACCCGGTGATCCGTCTTGGTCCTGGAGGTGTTGCTTGCTCGGCTGCTCGCACTGAATGCCTTCCTGAGGGAATATAGCTTTATATAGCGCTCGGGAGCGTTTAGTGTGGCTTCCAGATCGTGCTTTCTCGATCCCTTTGGGTGTGACCGACTCTTGGGATTAGTGTGCCCGGCCCCTTGAAATCAGTGTGCCCTGTCGTGGGCGCGCGCGCGTAGGGTATTTGAATTTGATTTTATGTCTCATGTTCTTCATGTTTTTATTTCTTTTTTTTCATGCTTGTCTCATGCTTATGTACATATGTCTTTAATTCTAAGGGTGTGTATGTAAGTATATAAGAATAGGTGGGTGTATGTCTGTGTGTGCACCCCGGGCGTCACAAGCTGCTGATATTGCAGCCGAAGGCGATTTCTGACCTGCTCAACAAATGCCATCGCTGGCACGAGATGGAGAACGGCGCCAAGTGGTGACTTTGGACGTCCACAACGGGTTCCAGAACGCCCGCGGTCACGGCCGGAGTCCCGCAGGGCTCCGTCCAGAGCCCATTGCTCTGAAACACGATGTACAACGGCGTGTTGAACCTCCCGCTACCACCGAACACCTCCATAGTGGGCTTCGCAGACGACGTAGCGTTGGTGGTGACTGAAAAGGCTCGCCGTTGCTGGTCTGGAGCTGGCCTCGCATAAGACCGAAGCGGTGCTAATCTCGAGCAGGAAGCGGGTCGAGACGGCAGAAATCCGTGTTGGCGGGCTGCCCATCACCTCGCAGCGCGCAATCCGGTGCCTGGGGGTCCTTCTGGACGCCTTTCATTCAGGGAGCACTTTGCGTTTGTGAATGAAAAGGCCAGCCATACAGCAAGAGCGCTATCGAGGATCCTGCTAAACACTCGAGGCCCTAAGCAGTGGAAGAGAAAGCTGCTCTCGAACGTGGTCACGTCCCAGCTTCTCTACGCAGCCCCTCTTTGGGCGGAGGCGTGCAGTGTGAGAACCTACATGCGTGGCGTGGAAGCCACTTACCGCCGGTGTGCGCTGAGGGTAGCTAGCGCTTTCAGGACAGTTTCCGACGACGCGGCTCTGGTCATCGAGGGGCTGGTGCCGCTGACCTAGCTAGCTCGCCTAAGAGGCGAGAGAATCCCGTCTCACTCGGGCTCATCCAAGACCAACCAGCAGCGGTGCTAGACGGGCTGCTAGATGTAGGAGCATCACCACGTGGCAAGCATAGTGGGACAGCTCAATCAAAGGACGCTGGACCCACCGACTGATCCCGGGCATCAGCAGCTGGGTAAGCCGAAAACACGGCGAGGTAGACTTCTACCTGACCCAAATGCTCAACGGACATGGGTGCTTCCGGAGCTACCTCAAGCGCTTCGGGCACGAGGAGGAGGACAACTGCCCAGCTTGCGGCGCCGGTATTGTGGAGGACGCTTAACACGTCCTGTTTGAGTGCTACCGTTTCCACCACGAGCGGGAGGAGCTGGTAGCCAGCGTAGGAAGAACCATTACGGCCGAAAACCTCGTGCCGACCATGCTCGGGAGCAAGGAGTGCTGGGACGCGATAGCGAAATTCGCTGCTAGCGTACTAAAATCGCTGCGTTCTCTGCACAGTGTAAGATTTTGCCAATCTAGAGCGCCTTTATTAAAAAAAAAAAAGATTTTTGGCGTCGATGCGCTTTAAGCTGCACTTTTAGAAATGTTCAACTATGAGGAAATCACAATCAAAACCAAATTAAAAATTTTTGCTTTGAAGATTTTTAATGTGGGACGTTAGAAATGCCTGCAAGCTTGCATTGGGCAGCGAGCATCAGTTGACAAAGTTTAGTCTTTTCAATTGCATCGCTTAATCAGTGGGTGCAGCAAAAAATTATTTTTATCATTTTTATTGATCGATTCCTTATCTATTTTCAATAACAAATATATTTTTTCCAACTTTAACATTTTTTTTCTTTTTTTGGAAAAAAATACCAAAAAGTAAGGGGTGTTTATCATGTTTCCTAATTTTGGTGGAAAAAACTTATATAATTCTATCCCATTCTATTACACCGGAACATGCACCATTTGCACCAATTCATATAGAATCAGTTTCAAAAATAAAATCTTGCTCATATTTTGCACAAATACCTTAATCTTGAAAATATGTGAAATAACCCGTGCTTAATTTTTGGAGGCTGGAGCAAGAAACGTAAGCGAAATGCACGTGTAGAACCGTCAGTAATGGCGTTTGGCCATGACATTTGGTCATTTTATATTGCAATAACATATTTCCTAACTATGTTTTTAATTTCCAAACAAATTTCGAAGATTTGGGAAAGATAAAGCCAGAAATTTATAAATAATGAAAGTTTATAATATACTTCGCGTGTACATACGAATGGTGATCTTATGGAGGTGCTAAGAATCATATGATATATTTCTTTAAAATTTTTTAACACCACCGTAAATTAGGCACTAAGATCAATACGGTGACAATAGCTCTGAAATAAACTCGAATCAAATAAGCTTGATGGCCAAAAAGCTGTACAATTTCTTTACAAAATGACATTATTAATTTTTTTTTTAATTAAAAAAAAATTCTAAAAATTTAAACGTAAGTTTTTTTTCTTTCTCAGTCAATAATGTTCAATAAAAGCTTTAGTTTTAAATGCTTTGACTTATAATCTTGAAGTTATAGCTAAAAACATGAGCCTATATCCAAAAACACAAATTTCACACAAAATTAAAAAAAAAATTGTCTCAAAATTAAAAAAAAAATAATTTTTTAATGTTAACAAGAAAGGAAGCTAACTTCGGCACACCGAAGTTTGTATACCCTTGCAGAGTTTAAACAAAAAATTAAAAACGAAATTCTGAAATAATAATTTGTTGCCAAATCTCAAATTTGATGGCAATGGTTTGAAACACGGCTAAGCTATGGTTTTGTTTATTTTCCTGATTGTTCTTATGGAAGCTATAGGATATAGTCAGCCGATTTTCATGAAATTAAAACCGAAATTCGGAAATAATACTAAATGGGCAAATATCAAATTTGGTGAAAATTGGTTGAAAACTGACAAAGTTATAATTTTTTTTCGTAGATTTTTGACATTTCGGACATGGCTAGATCGACTCGGCTGTTGATCCTTGTTGGGGGGGCGATGCTGCCGCAGAAAGATTCCTGGGGTTGAACAGAAGAAACAAAATCCCACGTCGCGAACGCAAAAAAACCAAAGGGCTCGAAAGAAATAGTCGGGGGCGTCGTGGATTCAGTCAGCTTTATTCTGCTGCATACATGGAACTAAAAATCTAGCTTAACATAAGGGCCGCGCTCCCAACCGACACCCGAGTGTCGGAAAGCAGGCCAGCCATCCCCAGCTATATGGATATGTGGCGGAGGATCCGCTCAGCTGTCCGATGTTAGGTGGGTGGTTTTGGTTGCTGGCAACACCCGTGCTTCGAAGGAATGGAGCCTGCGCACAGGTGGGGGAGCATTTCACGATCTTGCCGGAAGGTTCTAGGAGTCACTAGGTCTCACGTCGCCGATTGCCTCCAGAGTACGATGGCGCTCTGTCAGGAAATTTTCCAATTCCTTCCAGGTCGGAATTTCGGCCTTGTTGTGTATGGATTGCTCCCAAATGGAAAGTGTGATTTTGGGGAGCTTTGAGGAAACCATAAAGACCAGTAGACAGTCCCAAGCCTCAACATTTCTAGGGCTGTCAGACAACTCTGAATGGTGGATTGCAGCTCCTTCAGCGTGACTCCGGACTCTTGAGAAATAGCCTGAATATTAAAAAGGATCTTTAACTGGCTTTTGACCAATAGCCGCCGGTTCTCAAAGCGGTCAGTGAGGCGCTGCCACGATGCGACAAACACCTCATGCGTAAGCGGAGCCCTAAAAACAATGGCGTGTGCGTCACCACTTGTTTTGGATAGCAAGTGCAACAACTTCTATACCGGGGTGAGCCGCGTGTTCTGGATGTAAATGGCCGTAAACAAGTCTCTGAAGGTGGCCCACCGAAGATAATCACCCGCACAGACCTCGGTATACACTGGCGGTAACCGGCAGCCTGTAGACATGGGCGTGTGGATATTGGCGGAAGCCTGAGTGGATTGGGAGGCAATTTTTTCCGAAGCTGGGCAATACACCTCGAATAGACGGAGTAACAGTAGCTGTACTTCGATTCCAGCACTCTCGAGGTGGCCGTATTGTCGTCGGACACGGCTAGCAAATCAGAGCAGCTCTTATAGCTCTTCTCCACCTTCTCCCACAGGGCCCGAATTTGGTACCGATGGACTTCGCACATGTATTGGGAGCCTATTTCCGTTTCTGGGGCGCCCGGAGTATTTATGTTAGCCTCAAATTGGCTAATTCAATCTGTTGTGGCGATGAACTTTTTCAGGTGGAATGGCAATGGTTGCCTAAGGCTTTAATAGAGGTGTCCGCGAAGATGCGGATTGAGATCTGTCCAAACGGATTGATGGGATCGGACGCTGCTTTTTGTCGTCTCCCGTGGGCATTCCCGGAAACAAATTCGTTGGTCAGTGCTTGTCGACTGACTTGCGCAATAGGTGCCTCTTACGATGTGGTGGCACAATTCGAATGTGGTGGAAAAAACGGCAGGAACCAAAAAACTCAAATGGAGATTGCAGGCGGATGGTGCCTGATGCGGAGTAGAAGCAGCGTTGGAGGCACGGAAAATGATAAGGTATCGAAAAGTTCGTGCTCGTTCGGAAAAAGTGGATTAAAATCTATAGATGTATATTTATATAAATATATGTGGCTCGTAGGTAAATGTTGTATCCTTAATTGACTCGGATTTAGAGAGCCCTCGCATATCTGATTTGGTTCCGCAATAAAATAATGAATTCTTTACATATATGGAGAATTAATGAAATTAAATCCTTAATTGTTTTCGAAATTAATTGTTGCGGAGCCCGAAAGGTGGAATTGACCTTGGCTTGGATGTAACACCAAATAAATAATTAAAAATAATTAATATTTTTGACTAATTGTTGTCGGAATTAATTATTATGGAGCCGGCAAGGTGGAGTTGAAACCTCTGCTTTGGTTCAAACGGAAGTTAATACTTAAAATAATTATTAATTTTCGAATTTTAATATTACGTGGCCGAATTAAACCCTTGGCTTGTTCCCGAGCGAAAATTAATAATTAAATAATTTGTAGTATTTGTTCCACTGAAATGTTTTAAATTTATTTAGCCGGACTGATGGAATTAAAAGTTGCTCTTTGTTGGAACGGAAAATATTGACTGGGTTACACCGACGGCAGAGCAGTGCGTAAGTAACGCAAGAGAAGAAAAAAACACAGCAACAAAAAACAACACGGCTGCTGCAGCGGCTAGGTCTGGTGGGTATGGTACAATTATTTAGAAATATTTACAGAATTGTTTATAATTAGATTACAATCAGCTAGTCATTATTGTATAATTCGGGAAGACAGATCGCTGGGGTGGAATCTCTTTAATCTTCTAAGAGATTGCGGGTCGGCAAGACTGCTAGCCAGAGGGTTTGGGTGCACGATTAGCCTGTCTGAGTACCGCCTGCTGTGCTCATTTAATAGATCGCCCACAGGAGTCAGGCTTAGGTCATTAAGGATGGCCTGGTTGGTCACGTACCAGGGAAGTCCGGATGCCCGTCGAGCACCACGTGCCTGCACTACCCGCAGTCTGTTCACCTGATGCTTTGATGCGGTGCCCCATACTTGGATCGCGTACGTCCAGGTTGGCGTTAGAATTGCTTTGAGCAGCAAAGCCTTAGTCGACAGCTGGAGACTTTGCGAGCCCAGGAGCCAGTCGAGCTTCTGTAGCTTGCGAACGCACTTTGTTCTGATTGCCGTGACGTGGGTTTTCCAAATTAAACGGCGGTCTAAGTGTACACCCAAGTAGCAGTGAGAGGTGTCGTTTCGAATGGTGTCGCCGTTGAAGGTATGGACGATGTCGATCAGCAGTCGTAAGGAGAAAGTGGAAAGTGGAAAGTAATGGCTATGTTCCATTGATTGGTCCAGCGCTCCATCGCACGCAGCCAATTTTGAACTGCAGCCGAAGCTGTCAGCTGAGACGTGTGGGACGCAAGCAGGGCCGTGTCATCGGCGTAAGTTGCCAGAAGCATACGGGCGTCTGTATTGGGCGACGGAACTGGCATATCACTTGTGAACAAGGTGTATAGAAAGTACACTTCCTTGGGGCACTCCTGCGTGAATTTGTGCCAAGCTGGATCGTGAGTCCCTTACTGCTACTTCGAAGGTTCGATCGGCAATGAAGGACTTCAGAATGGCGAAGTAGGGTGCAGGGAGAAGTTCCTTGATTTTGTAAAGAAGACCATACCTTATCAAAGGCTTGGTTTACGTCCAGAAAGACGCCTACAGTGTGCAGTTTATGCTCGAGTCTGTAGGTGATGTGGTTGACCAGGCGATGGACTTGTTCTGGGCAGCCATGCGATTTTCTAAAGCCAAATTGATGTTGAGGTATATGGCCTTCTACTTGTGGGAGTTCAGCGCTGGCTGGATTGGAGCGCTTAAAAAGTTTGCAACTTCGTCGCGATGTGAGGCGTCTGGAAGTTCAAACGGGGTGAAGGTAGCAGACAGATGTTTAGCAAAAGGGATCGGTTTATCGGAGTCGTTCTTAAGCCAGTGGCCACTGTGACTCCAAATTGGGGGTTGGATTAGCGGCTGTCTTTTAATTCCTCTCGTTAGCTTCCATATTGAGAAATCGCTGCAATTGTCCGGACCAGTTCCCTCCAGCAGAGTATCGATGTTCTTTTGGCGTGTTTTCGCTAGCATCCTGCGCAGTCTGTTAGTAACGCTAGATAGCAGCTGCTTAGTTGCGGGATCGCCTGACACGATAAACTGCCTTCTAAGGTGCCTTTTATGATCCAGTAGTGCCCTTGCCTCCAGAGTTAGTATAGGCGCTCTCCTGGTGGGTGGGAGACTAGATTGGCGTTGAAGTGGTGTAGCTCGCTGAGCGGCTTCAGTTATTGTGGAAGTGAAGCTATCAACGTATGCATACAGATCGCTGCAGATTGTTATTGTCACGTTGAGCACAGTGTGCGCATCGATGAATGACTTAAAAGTATCAAGATTTGCGTGCGCCGGCAGCATTTTGGGGACTCCTTTAAAGTATTGAGCTTCTTCATCAATCAGGAAGAGCAACGGGATGTGGTCAGAAGATAGCTCGGTGAGTGCTCTAACGGAGACCTTTTGTTGCCTAAAGCCTTTTGAGATGCCAAAGTCAATTGCACTGGGGGTGGCGCTAGCACGATAGGGATATCATGTGGCTTCTCCAGTTGCTACAATATCGATATAGCCATTGGCCAGGACAGAGCTGAGAGTTCGGCCTCTGGCACACGTTCTGTGGTTGCCCCACCAGCTGTGTTTGGCATTCCAATCGCCTGCAGCAAGAAATTTAACTCCGAGTTGGGAGAGGAGCGTCGTGAAATCTGCTTCTGTCCACCTGACAGCAGGAGGGCAGTACACCGAAGCAACGTTAAACCTCCCTCTTGTTGAGGATCGCTCAATGGAGACGGCTTGAATGTGCTCTTCGGAGACGGTGAAGGAGAGTTGATGGGAAATGTCCGACTTGACGAGGATCGCTGCGCCCCCATGTCTCTGGTCGTCCGGATGATCGGCTTTGTGCAAAATGAAGCCCGGGATCCTAAAGGAGGACCGCGAGCAAAGTCGGGGTTCTGACAACAAGGGGATGTCAATTTCGTGTAGCTCAATAAAAGCAATGATCTCGTTTATTTTCCAGAAGGCTACTTTAAGCACACCCATTATGGTGAGGAGAGGGGGAGGGACGCGTCTGCAGGATTGCTTGCATTAGTGTCTCAACTAGAGACATCATCCTGTCGAGCCTCATGAATAGCTGTTCTAGTTTAGCATCCAGAGAGGCATTTACAGTGGAATGAGTTGAAGGGGGAGTATTTTTCATCTCTTTGCGAGGGTGGCTGCGTTGTGCGGTAAGCTTGTTCCTTTTGACTACACTACAAATGATTCTCCACGAACGTTGGGTGAGAGATGGGTTGGAGGAGTTGTGTTCGATTCTGTGGCTGCTATGACCTTCGATTGGCGGTTTTGCTTAAACGCGACATGCAGGTATTTACGGCATCCTCTAAAGTTTGCCGCGTGGGAGTCGCCGCAGTGAAAGCAGCATCTAGGGTCGTCTTTTTCAAGTTTGCACTCCTGGGTCGGGTTTTCTCCGCATTCTCTGCAAATATGATGCCGTGTACAGTAACCTTTTGTATGTCCATATTCCTGACATATATGGCACTGTACAGGTCCGGATTGCTTGCGAGGTTTCTCCCAGGTTACTATGTGTCTGCAGACAGCAGAAATGTTTTTATGAAGCTTGTTGCTGTCGGCTTTCTTAACGTCCACAAATCTCATGTTGAGTGGAAGCTGAGTTGCCTTGTTACGAGGGGTATAGATGCGAATAACGCAGTGACCTTCTGCCTGCAGGCACTCAATAATGTCCTCCGAAGGGACTTCGTGGTGAATGTTTCTCATTACCATGCGAAAGGGTCGGTCTTCAGGTAGCTGGTGGTGGTGAAAAACAGTTCGTTTTTTGCGGAGGTGTCTGGCCACGAGCCTGTAGGCATCGGAAGAGTTGCACTGAATGGCACAATCACCTGAGTTCAGCGCTTTAATGGAGTAAGTGTTTCCAATAAGACCATCCAGCTCACTGCAGAAAGCAGAGTAGCTGACAACACCGGGAACCATGATCCTTGGGACCTTGGGAGATCGTGCGGCTTTCGCAGCTGTTTGGACTTGTGCTGGACCTCGGTTATGGGATGCGTCACATTTCCTTGCGGCGCGGTTTGCCGCAGCTAGCGAAGTGAAAGGCTCGGCGTCCATTTCATCCTCGTCGCTTAAGTCTATGAAGCGATTTGCAGGATTAACAGTGTAGCTTGTCTTCTTTTGGCTGACCTTAGGAGAGAGAACGGCGCCTGCTCTCTTCTTTGCGGCTCCTTTATTTGACTTTGCGGTGACTTGCTGGAATGGCAGCAAGAGAGGGTTTAGAGTTGCATGATGATGTACTGATAGGAACAGGAACTTGCCCCGTACTGGATGCCGCAGAACACACACTGCCATTCAAGCTTGTTGTGAACGTCACTGGGGATGAAATCGAGGATGTTACGGTACAAGTTGTGATGGAGCTTGTGGGAGACCATCTGGATGTACTGCCAGCATTTGAGTCGCCCATCAAACTAGCTCGCAGGCTAGCTCGTATTTCGCTCTGGCCCTTATCCCAATCCAATCCCTTCTCCACTTTTCAGTAATTATGTGTGTTTTGTGGAATGTATTTAAACTTTTTATGTATAAATATATTTTTTCTTTTTTTTTTCGATGGTTTGCAATTTAGACTTCCTGTCACGCTTGAATGTGGCCAGAGACAATGGGTCTAAATTTTTAGGAACACAATCACGGATTTGCAGTGAGATGTCGTTTTAATATTCGTTGTTTTATTATAATTTTATTCATTTCTGAAATCGGAGGCAGAAGATATATTGGAATATATATGGGCATGCATTTAAGTACGGATATATGTATGTAAGGGCATGTGGGGCATATGTTGACACAGTGGAGCGTTGATAAGTGGACTGTATAGCTGGGGGGAACAGAAAAGTTATGTGGTGTAAAAAATGACACTGATTGGGAAAAAAAAAAAATATTACGGACTGTTCGGTGAATTTCGGAATTAACGGAACTAATTCACACCGGCTGGCCAATATTAATTGGACCAAAAACTATGTGCACAATTGCCACGAGTGTATGTGTTTATGTATGTATGTATATGGATGCACATATGACTCGACTGGGAGGCCGAAAACGGTGAGAATTATAGCGCCGCTTCCGAAACGGGGACGGATGGAAAAATTTGCAAAATTTGAAGACGAAGAAGAGTAGAAATTCTCAAACTGCCGTTGTGTCGGAACACTCAGACTTGGAGTTGACACGGGAGGAGAAAATCTTGCAGCGGTGTGAACGGAATTTAATGTTCGGACCACTGCTGAAGACCGGCAGAGAGACGAAGACGAAAAATGTACTTATCTTTTTGACGGACTAAACGCCGAGAACTGCTGGCAGAAATATCCGGCTCGAAAGACCAAATGTTGGGGGGCGATGCTGCCGGGAGCGGGCCCGAGTGGCGGAAAGCGGGCCGGCAATCCCCAGCTCGCCTCACAGCGAGCGCAGATCGGGAATGCCGAGAAGCGGAGAGCCGGAGAACATAGGTCTGAGAGAAAGGAGGTCCGAAATCCGGGAGCGCAAGAAGTGGACGAGCCCTTTGATTGCCGGTGGGCAGAGACGGCGCTGAGCGCGCCGAAGAGGTCCTCCTGGCATGAACAATCCAGATCAAGAATATATATATACTTTATAGGGTCAGAGATGTCTCCTTCACTGCGTTGCAAACTTCTGATTGAAATTATAATACCCTGCAAGGGTATAACAAGAAAGGAAGCTAACTTCGGCTCACCGAAGTTTGTTTTACTTTCTTTTAAAAAATCCCTGCCTAAAATGATAGAATAACTCATAGAATCAATTTCCACCACTAATAATTTCATTTTTATATCTTCACTAGCAAACCCGGCGATCCCCGTTTCGCCACCAGATGGCTTCATTTTATGTAAGACATTTCGTTTTGTTATTAAAAGATCGAGACAAAATTTTTATTTTGTTTTATATTTGAAAATGGGAGACGTCAGACGCCAATGATCTTCGTGTGCTCACTCACTGTTCCATTTTATTGTAGTGCTTTTTGGTAAACCAAATTTTTTGTTTTTTGGTCTGACGTTAACACAAACAAAGCGGATGGTTTTCCAACTCGTGAACACGCAACGTATAACTGCCCATGTGAAAAACAATGATTTCCTAAATTTATACCGCAAACACTAAGCGATTGGCCTTATGAATTGTTAATTGTCATTGCGAACGCAATGCTTACTGGAAACGGAAGATCATTCGAATTCAATGGTATTCGAGGAATACATACATTTTCACCTGCGTACTTTCCATTAATAATAGTTGCCTCAATCATATTCGGCATAAGTCTTTTAACCGAAAGTCGAGTACCGTTGCAAAGCCGCGGTGGATTCAAATTACGCAATACAATAATAACTGTACACAACTTTTAGTTGCAGAGAGTTCAAAAACTCCGTTGGATAATTTACCAGGGTTTGAATTTACTACTCCATAGCAGCGAGATTCATAAAAATGTTGCTATGCTATAGCAGGCGTTGTCACTTTGACGAGACTATGTACATCCAAATGGTATAGCAAAAAATTTTAGAAAATGCTCTGGGGGTAGTAGCCTTAGTAAACATTTTAGAGCAAGATGATAGCAGAGCAAATATAATTTTGATATATGCTACGGCTCTTACATGTATTTGTTTTTGGTAATTGTTACATTTTATTATTATGCAACGTTACTTTTATTTTCCTTTGTTGTTTTCTGCATAATTAGAAAATGTATTAAGTGCTGGAAAAATATATAATAGTTGCGCTCGGTTTTCTCGCTGTTTCTTCGATAAGAATAAAACTTTCTTGTAAAAAAAACGCATGCAATCGTTTGGAAACGTCTTTGTGGGTAACTCCTAATTCCGGCAGTCATTACACCTCCACGTCCATGCAGCGCCAGCGCACAGAAGAGCAGATGTACTCGAGGTACCCAGCCCACCGTGGCCGAGTCTGCAGTGGAATTCACCCGTCTGCGAGGGGATTGCCTTAAGACATGAGGCCAGGATCACCACGGAACTTTTTAAGCGCTTCGTCCGCCACTTTCCGGCACTCAACAAAAACTCCTTGGCCTTCGTCCGCCACGTTCTGGCAATCTTACGCCGCTTCAGCGTCACGGCATCAGTGGAGGGACGATCTGCTACGCCTGCCATCAGCCATAAAGGGTTTCATTGCAACCCGAGTGATTGCAAGGGGGGGGAGAATGTTCATGCCAGGAGGCCCTCTTCGGCGCGCTCAGCGCCGCCTCTGCCCACCGCTTCTTGCGCTCCCGGATTTCAGCACTCCGAGCGCACCTATGTTCTCCCGCTCTCGCTGTGAGGCGAGCCGGGGATGGCTGGCCTGCTTTCCGCCACTCGGGCCCGCTCCCGCACTGTTAAGCTCAGCTTATCGGTCGGGAGCGCGGCCCTTATGTTAAGCTAGATTTTTAGTTCCATGTATGCAGCAGAATAAAGCTGACGCGAATGCGCCCATTTGTTTTATCTCCCCGCTCTCGCTTATAGCACTCCAAAAAAAGACGAGAGCGGGGCAACGACGATCGGAGAGCGAACCTCGCCTAGCAGCGCGGACATGGGACGAAAGAAAGATAAGCGCGGTGCGCTTTGATCCGCTGTGGGACCGGCGGGCGTACATGGGCTTTTGGCCGGAACATTGTGCCCCCCCTTTCAACCATTTGGCTTGCAACTTGGTCCGTGGCTCCTCAAGACTGGTGACAGGCTTCGGATAGGACCCAGCCGGTAGTCCCCTCCGGTATCCGCTAACGTGATGTCCCGGAAATAGGTCCTGACGGTCTCGCTTAGCGCACGGATTGGAGTGCGGACGCGAACTGTAGTCAGAGAAGGAGTGTTGTGTCGATACCCTCCAATTCTTGACCTTGTACTTGCCCTGTTCTATTTGCAAGGTGAGGTCTAACATCTCTTCCCAGCTTTGAAAATGAGCCGTGCTGGGAAAAATGAACGTTGGCTTACGTCCTTTATTATACCCTTGCAGGGTATATTAGTTTCAGTCAAAAGTTTGCAACGCAGTCAAGGAGGCATCTCCGACCCTATAAAGTATATATATTCTTGATCAGGATCAACAGCCGAGTCGATCTAGCCATGTCCGTCTGTCCGTCTGTCCGTTTCTATGCCAACTAGTCCCTCAGTTTTAAAGCTATCTGAATGAAACTTTACAGTTAGGCTTCTAAATACTCTCACTCGTACATATGCCGGAACGGGCCGGATCGGACTATATCATATAGCTGCCATAGGAACAATCGGAAAAATTTATGAAAAAAAATTATAACTTTGTCAGTTTTCAACCAATTTTCACCAAATTTAATATTTGCCCATTTAGTATTATTTCCGAATTTCGGTTTTAATTTCATGAAAATCGGCTGACTATATCCTATAGCTTCCATGGGAACAATCAGGAAAATAAAAGAAACAACCATAACTTTGTTAGTTTTCAACATATTTTCACCAAATTTGATATTTAGCCATATTTTATTATTCCTGAATTTTGATTTTAATTTCATGAAAATCGGCTGACTATATCCTATAGCTTCCATGGGAACAATCAGGAAAATAAAAGAAACAACCATAACTTTGTCAGTTTTCAACATATTTTCACCAAATTTGATAGTTACCCATATTTTAGTATTCCTGAATTTCGATTTTAATTTCATGAAAATCCTGGCCTCCTGGCATGAACAATCCAGATCAAGAATATATATATACTTTATAGGGTCAGAGATGTCTCCTTCACTGCGTTGCAAACTTCTGATTGAAATTATAATACCCTGCAAGGGTATAACAAGAAAGGAAGCTAACTTCGGCTCACCGAAGTTTGTTTTACTTTCTTTTAAAAAATCCCTGCCCAAAATGATAGAATAACTCATAGAATCAGTTTCCACCACTAATAATTTCATTTTTATATCTTCACTAGCAAACCCGGCGATCCCCGTTTCGCCACCAGATGGCTTCATTTTATGTAAGACATTTCGTTTTGTTATTAAAAGATCGAGACAAAATTTTTATTTTGTTTTATATTTGAAAATGGGAGACGTCAGACGCCAATGATCTTCGTGTGCT
Source organism: Drosophila anomelani (assembly GCA_035045905.1). Lineage (NCBI taxonomy): Eukaryota > Metazoa > Arthropoda > Insecta > Diptera > Drosophilidae > Drosophila > Drosophila anomelani. Next base: position 301,535 of record JAWNOO010000045.1, read on the forward strand.
CACTCACTGTTCAATTTTATTGTAGTGCTTTTTGGTAAACCAAATTTTTTGTTTTTTGGTCTGACGTTAACACAAACAAAGCGGATGGTTTTCCAACTCGTGAGCACGCAACGTATAACTGCCCATGTGAAAAACAATGATTTCCTAAATTTATACCGCAAACACTAAGCGATTGGCCTTATGAATTGTTAATTGTCATTGCGAACGCAATGCTAACTAGAAACGGAAGATCATTCGAATTCAATGGTATTCGAGGAATACATACATTTTCACCTGCGTACTTTCCATTAATAATAGTTGCCTCAATCATATTCGGCATAAGTCTTTTAACCGAAAGTCGAGTACCGTTGCAAAGCCGCGGTGGATTCAAATTACGCAATACCATAATAACTGTACACAACTTTTAGTTGCAGAGAGTTCAAAAACTCCGTTGGATAATTTACCAGGGTTTGAATTTACTACTCCATAGCAGCGAGATTCATAAAAATGTTGCTATGCTATAGCAGGCGTTGTCACTTTGACGAGACTATGTACATCCAAATGGTATAGCAAAAAATTTTAGAAAATGCTCTGGGGGTAGTAGCCTTAGTAAACATTTTAGAGCAAGATGATAGCAGAGCAAATATAATTTTGATATATGCTACGGCTCTTACATGTATTTGTTTTTGGTAATTGTTACATTTTATTATTATGCAACGTTACTTTTATTTTCCTTTGTTGTTTTCTGCATAATTAGAAAATGTATTAAATGCTGGAAAAATATATAATAGTTGCCTTAAGACATGAGGCCAGGATCACCACGGAACTTTTTAACCGCTTCGTCCGCCACTTTCCGGCACTCAACAAAAACTCCTTGGCCTTCGTCCGCCACGTTCCGGCAATCTTACGCCGCTTCAGCGTCACGGCATCAGTGGAGGGACGATCTGCTACGCCTGCCATCAGCCATAAAGGGTTTCATTGCAACCCGAGTGATTGCAAGGGGGGGGGGGGAGAATGTTCATGCCAGGAGGCCCTCTTCGGCGCGCTCAGCGCCGCCTCTGCCCACCGCTTCTTGCGCTCCCGGATTTCAGCACTCCGAGCGCACCTATGTTCTCCCGCTCTCGCTGTGAGGCGAGCTGGGGATGGCTGGCCTGCTTTCCGCCACTCGGGCCCGCTCCCGCACTGTTAAGCTCAGCTTATCGGTCGGGAGCGCGGCCCTTATGTTAAGCTAGATTTTTAGTTTCATGTATGCAGCAGAATAAAGCTGACGCGAATGCGCTGTGAGGCGAGCTGGGGATGGCTGGCCTGCTTTCCGCCACTCGGGCCCGCTCCCGCACTGTTAAGCTCAGCTTATCGGTCGGGAGCGCGGCCCTTATGTTAAGCTAGATTTTTAGTTCCATGTATGCAGCAGAATAAAGCTGACGCGAATGCGCCCATTTGTTTTATCTCCCCGCTCTCGCTTATAGCACTCCAAAAAAAGACGAGAGCGGGGCAACGACGATCGGAGAGCGAACCTCGCCTAGCAGCGCGGACATGGGACGAAAGAAAGATAAGCGCGGTGCGCTTTGATCCGCTGTAGGACCGGCGGGCGTACTAGGCTTTTGGCTTGCAACTTGGTCCGTGGCTCCTCAAGACTGGTGACAGGCTTCGGATAGGACCCAGCCGGTAGTCGCCTCCGGTATCCGCTAACGTGATGTCCCGGAAATAGGTCCTGACGGTCTCGCTTAGCGCACGGATTGGAGTGCGGACGCGAACTGTAGTCAGAGAAGGAGTGTTGTGTCGATACCCTCCAATTCTTGACCTTGTACTTGCCCTGTTCTATTTGCAAAGTGAGGTCTAACATCTCTTCCCAGCTTTGAAAATGAGCCGTGCTGGGAAAAATGAACGTTGGCTTACGTCCTTTATTATACCCTTGCAGGGTATATTAGTTTCAGTCAAAAGTTTGCAACGCAGTGAAGGAGGCATCTCCGACCCTATAAAGTATATATATTCTTGATCAGGATCAACAGCCGAGTCGATCTAGCCATGTCCGTCTGTCCGTCTGTCCGTTTCTACGCCAACTAGTCCCTCAGTTTTAAAGCTATCTGAATGAAACTTTGCAGTTAGGCTTCTAAATACTCTCACTCGTACATATGCCGGAACGGGCCGGATCGGACTATATCATATAGCTGCCATAGGAACAATCGGAAAAATTTACGAAAAAAATTATAACTTTGTCAGTTTTCAACCAATTTTCACCAAATTTAATATTTGCCCATTTAGTATTATTTCCGAATTTCGGTTTTAATTTCATGAAAATCGACTGACTATATCCTATAGCTTCCATGGGAACAATCAGGAAAATAAAAGAAACAACCATAACTTTGTTAGTTTTCAACATATTTTCACCAAATTTGATATTTAGCCATATTTTATTATTCCTGAATTTTGATTTTAATTTCATGAAAATCGGCTGACTATATCCTATAGCTTCCATAGGAACAATCAGGAAAATAAAAGAAAAATTCATAACTTTGTCAGATTTCAACATATTTTCACCAAATTTGATAGTTACCCATATTTTAGTATTCCTGAATTTCGATTTTAATTTCATGAAAATCGGCTGACTATATCCTATAGCTTCCATAGGAACAATCAGGAAAATAAAAAAAAACCATAGCTTAGCCGTGTTTTAAACCATTGCCATCAAATTTGAGATTTGGCAACAAATTATTATTTCAGAATTTCGTTTTTAATTTTTTGTTTAAACTCTGTAAGGGTATACAAACTTCGGTGAGCCGATGTTAGCTTCCTTTCTTGTTACATATTGTAATCTTACGACATATAATGTTATCAAATCATCATCTCATCTCTTTCATTTGTCTCCGAGCTTTCCCAGAGGGTGTGCCTTGCATTAGCATCGCACCCTAGCACCAGGGTCGTCTTTGTATCTTCGGCCTTTTGCAGCAGCTTGACTACTGGCTCAGGCGGGGCCGGTTCGTCATGGGTCATGTATCCCGAAGCAATCAGCACTTTGTTCCCATCCGCTGACACGAATCTGGCCACTGCTAGGTCAGGTATGCTAAGATTGGAGCAGAAAAAGGTATTACCTTTTTACACGTTAGTGCACAGCGGTGTATATCCGGGGATCCTTAGTCCAGTGACTTGCTCGTCCCTGGTCCAAGGCTCCTGTATCAGGCCGATGTCGATATCCTTCTCCCTCAGAAGGATTGTGAGATTAGCTGAAACGTGCAAGCTGCGGTTCAAGTTAATCTGCACTGTGCTCGACATATATCGTTGTTGGTGTTGTGCCCGGAGTTTTATCGTCGATGACCATGTTGTCCAACAATTTGTTGGTGTCATCGACTTCCTCCAACAGCTCATCTGGCTCGGTTAGAAAGACCTTGATCTTGGCCTTCCTGATGCCGTACCGAACCTTGTAGTCGTTTGCTTCTAGCTGTGGCAGGCAGCGTTGATTAATGAGAAGGAGGAAAGGCTGGCTCGTCTTCATCTCCTTCTCTGCCTTGAGGATGGCCCAGTCCGCTGTATGGACATCCGGATTCTGAGCCCTCAGACCTGCGATCACTCTTGCATGGTCAGTTCTCTGGGTCTCCTGGGGATCTCCCTGGCGTGGATTAGCCTAATCTTAAGGCCGGCCCATGCGTTGCTGACCTTAGCCACGCAGGAAGCTCCATCGTGATCACCCGGTGCCCCCTGACCATGTCCGAGGGCCGGTTGACTGCTAACCACTCTGTCTGTTACCATGTCGGCCAACTTGGCCTCAACTTGGCCTCAATCTCCTCCCTACAGTAACACCAACACATTGTGTAGTATGAAGTTAATACCATTTTGTATGTGCTCATTAAAAGCTTGACAACTTTGGAATGAGTAAGAACACTTGGGAGACTTTTCGCAGAATTTGCCTTCACATGTATAATTTATGATTTCATTTTAGTCTAAGCTTAGAAACTAATTTATTCATACTTGAAAATATAAGTATACTTGTATATAAGTCCAGGAGATGTGCTGTTAGTATTTTAACCATTAGCATTAGATCCTGAATTACTCAATATATTGTCAATACTAAAACGACTGAATTGATTTTTTTTTTGTTTAATTATATTTCTCTTAAATTTACAATTTTTCTTTTAAATTATTAAACCTTGGTTTTATGTACAATATCGAAAACTAAACTTTTGTTGACTAAGCGTTATATTCTCAATTCCAAAAATATAGATCTTAACTATTTAAGCTCCATCCAAATGTCACACTTTGCTATTCTAGTTGTCTAAAACGTGATAATAAACATAAGCATCAGCACTGGCAGTCAACAACAAATCAATCTGGAATGGATTTGTTTGCTTTCTTTGATACATACATAGATATAAGCAAATATTAAAATGTAAAGGGCCTCGACAATGTGATTCTCTGTACAAAATAATTAGATAATGAAATTGTATATAACTCGAAATCCTATCATGTTAGATATATAGAAAGCAAAAGACATGTTCTGTAAACAGAAAAGTAACTACTGCCCTGTATACACGTTGGTGCTGCAGATGAATGACGTTCCATACAAAACTAGTTCTAAAATCAACATATATAAACATGAACATTAAATTAAAAACTAGCAATTAACAATTAAGTAGATAAAATGTGTTTTTTTTTTGTTTGTAGAAAGTTGGCAAAGAAACGTAGATGACATTGGCATATTGATGTCATGTGATTCTGCAGGGTATGGAACACAGTGGTATTAAGTGGGATGAATTCACTTGAGATGAATTCAGACGTATAAGGGAAAGAAACTCAGACTGATATCATAATACAAGAGTACGAAAAACGATGTAAGATGACATGTATTGCAAATTTGTTTAAATTCCAAAAATGAACGGTTATATAACTTTAAATGCATTAAATAACATATACATTCTGTGGACGTTCACGAAATAAATTGGGCTGGGAACTGCTCCGATCTTCCTTTATCAATTGATCTCGAGTTGGCTTCGCTCCCACTCGGACAACCTTGTTTGCCTTTATAACATCCCCTTCCGGGGCTACCCTGACATCGTCCTAATGAATAAAAGGGCAACATTCACCAAATAGAAATACAATTCAGATTTTTAAGTCCATTCATGGATAAGTAAAAATGTCGATAATCTCAGTTTAGCCGAATCATAAATTTTTTTTTTTTTCATGATTATGAATTTCAAATTGTGAGAGACACGGCTGGATATCAAGTGTTCCATATTTTGGATAGATCATCAGTGGTGGTACAGGTGTAATTGGTATCCACAATTGACGTTTTTGCGCCACTTTTAAACGTGATGTAAATTGCTTCTTCCATTTAGTTCGACGATTTTGAAACCATGTTTTTATTTGAACCTCCGTTAAAAGCAACGACTTTGAAAGCTCAATACGTTTGCTAACGCTAAGATATTTATCTATATTGAATTCGTTTTCTAAACGTTCCAATTGAAAAGTACTATAGGCCTGGCGTGGTTTTCTGTTGACAAATTGTTTCTTAAATGTTTTTCCTAGAAATACAAAATTATATGATTTAATTTCAGAGTTCAAAGGAAGCCTTTTTTTAATTTAAATAAATACCTGGATTGTTATGAAAATGATTTCCACAAGAACTGATAATACTTTGTGATTGGACATCAAATATATGAACGCAGGTTCTTTTCAATGTGAATGGGAAATCATAATTTTCTTGAACTTGACCAAAATTATTATATGGTAAGAATTCCTTATTTTTAAATGTATGGGTAAAATCCAATGCTCTTATCTCATCTGAAAATATTCAAAAAGATACAAATTTGTATTTCATTATTTATATCAAGTTTTTGTTCATTTTCTCGTTTATAAAGTTCAAATACACTCATAGTAGGATAAGATCAGCTAAATGGAACCACAATTAAATAAATGAAATCCCATCGAGAGAGAACGTAAAAACACGCGAAAAACACGCGAATATGTTAAATTACTTTCTGAGATATTTACTTTTATTATTCATAAATATTTTTCTTTACTAAAAACATTAACTAACTTAAGAGAGTAACAAAATGAAAGCTATAAATGAGATTTTAACAATTCAACAACGATACATAGTCCTTTTCTCTCCAAAATTTTGGCCTGATTTGAGCAATACAAGTATACAGCGCCAGAGCATACCATGCGATGCTGTGTTTTACCACCGCAACGTCTGTAAGTAGGGCACAGTCTGTCCAAAATCTACTCGGTCTCTCTTATGCTAGAAATTCAGCTGCCACGTATAAGGATCTGAGAGGATATCAAAAAGCTCTTGCATGCAGTGGAGTCAGTCAATCAGTGATGCCAGGATTCACTTTGCGATGTGCAATATGCGTTGAATTGCACAGTGATAATGCAAACAAGTTTTTGATATTAAATTATATATATATATATATATTGTGTTGGCGACAGATAGAGATGATACAGATAAAGCAACCAAGACATGATACTTATGCGATAACAATGTATACCATATTAATGTATAAAATATGTTAAATCAATGTGCTGCCAATTGTATTTCCAATACTTCCCCTTAATTGGTAAGGTGTTGATCGACGTGACGCATACCCAATGTCTTGCAGGTGTTGCGTTTGGAGGCCGAAAGTCCTTTCGTCAATATGTCTGCAGGCATTTCGGTCGTTGGGATGTAGTTCAAGGCTATAGTTCCTTCGTCAACCAGCTCGCGAATAAAATGGTGGCGAATGTTAACATACTTGGTGCGCTTGTGAAATACTGGGTTGGGTGTGAGTTGACCAGCTCCTTGATTGTCATTGTAGATGACAGTCGTCTTCAATTGTGGTTGGACACCATTCGGTCGATAATTTTTCACTCGTGTTTATGGGCGTATTTACAGGCTTGCAGTTCTCCATGTGGAAACGTTTTAAGATGTCTGCTACATATTTCGGTTGAGACATGGCAAACTCTGTCTTGTTGGTGCTTTGTTTAAATTCTATTCCCAAGCAATAAGATAACTTGCCTAGACGCATTTGTCGGCGGCAAGTGGCTTAAAGTTTAGTTCTTTGAGTTAACTATCTAGCCTTTTGTACCATTGGCGACCACTCTGCTTCAAGCCAAATAGGGCCTTCCTTAACTTGCACACCTTCTCTGGTCCATATATCTTCTTCGCTTTTGCTATCAAAATTTCTTGGAACTCAGGTGTGACACTGATGTTAAGCTCTTCCTCAATGTCTTCATTCAAATGAGCGCTGTTTAAATCGATTTGATAAACATCCAATCCGAGTTCCGTAGCTAAAGCTATTAAAATTCTTATTGAGCTCATTCGGGACACTGGAGAAAAGGTTTCGTCGTAATCGATGCGTTGGGTCGAGCTTTTCGACAGCTTATCTTTCTGTCGGGTAAATATTTCGTGCGATTTCTCCGACGATCAACTATTTCCCAAGTGTTGTTCTGCTTTAATAACTCGTTTATCAATGCCTCTTTTCATTCGATAGCATTTGTACCTTTTATGGCTTTGCTTACAGTTAGTTCCTTTGGGTTCATTGCGAGTGAGGAGGCTTCGTAGAGTATATCTTCTTGGTCGAAATCGAGTGGATTGTTGATGTTACTGTGGTCTGCAATTATTTCATTGTAATTTAATTTTGGCCTTCCTGATTTACCTGTTAATGGCTTCTTTGGCCTTCCACGACTACGTTTCGTCAATACTTCTGGTTCTGGCTGTGTATAAACTGGCTCAGGGACATCAGGCTCGTCTGGTTCAATGCTTTCGATATCATCTGGGTAGTCATTTTCTGGTCGATCGACTGCTGCCAGTTCAATGTCGATATTAAACATGGGTTCTAAAAACTCTTCGTATTGATAAGCGTTCCCAAATGGATTTGTGAAAACCACGTCTCTACTCTTAATTAATGTTCGGGTTTCCACATCATACAGCCCATAAGCTTTGGCATCGCTGCAGTATCCAACGAATACACACTTGGATTTTGGGCATTCATTTCTTATGTAGTTTGCTGTGTTTACCGTCTCGGCCCAGTAACTCACAGGCAGTGCAGCCTGTAACATCAGGCAGCGAGCCATATCTAAAAGGCTTCAGTTTTTAAGTTCAGCTTGTGAAGCGTGCCGCGCACAAAGGAATAAATAAAAGAAGAAAAGAAAACTGTCATCTCTTCCAAGTGAACGGTCGTGTTTTTGTTCTTGCGCTCTCGTTTTTGTGTTATAACTTTGCGTTGAAACCATCGGGGTTTTTTTTAAAACTTCTACTTTGTGTTCTATATAGTTCCCGTTCACTTCGCGTGTGCATGCAGCTATATTGATTTACTTATAATCATCTTTTTGCCATTCATTAATCGTGCTGCCAGTGTTTGTTTTTCTTGTCTTCTTTTTTATTCCTCTTTGTGTCTCTCCCATTTAGCCGTTATTGCGCCGTCGCGACTGGTAAACGTCTCTTGCGTACTTGCTCGCTTACTCCCACGCTCTTCAGCTCTCTTGCGCTCCAACTCTCTCCGTGCAGCTACACTATTTCATATCATTAATTTCTGCATGTCAACATGGATTCGTTAAGCGAAGATCAACTTCTACTAACCTTCTGGAGATCACTTCCTTCATCATAAGGGGCTTCAATAATAACTCTCAAACGGATGTAATTTATACTGACTTCAGCAAAGCATTTGATTCCGTTAATCGTTCCCTTCTCCTTAGGAAACTCGATTTAATGGGAGTTCCAATATATCTTCTTAGTTGGATCTCTAGTTATCTGACTGGCAGGACGCAAAAAGTCCTCTTTTAAAACTTTTTATCTTATGTTTTTCGGGTCACCTCTGGTGTCCCGCAAGGGAGCCACTTGGGTCCCTTATTTTTTACATTATTTATTAATGATCTGCCCGAAGTTCTGATAAACTCTAGAGTACTCATGTACGCTGATGATGTCAAGCTTTGTGTGCAATACAAGGACGTCGCATACCAGTCTGGTTTACAAACAGATCTTGATAGCTTCCAAACCTGGTGCCGCATAAACCTACTAAACTTAAATGGCTCTAAGCTAATGACATTCTCTCGTGTCGTTCCCAAGCTTGCAATTTACACGCTTAACTGCTGCTCTTTGGAAAGAATTAACTCAGTTGATGACTTGGGTGTCCGCCTGGATCCCAAACTTGACTTTGTCGATCATATTTCGTGCATGATGAATAAAGCCAGGAGTATGCTGGGATTTATTAAACGGTGGTCGAAGGAATTCGATGACCCCTATGTAACTAAAACGTTACATATTTCATTAGTTCGTCCTATCTTAGAATATAGATCTTGCGTTTGGAGCCCCCAGTATGGGGTCCACAGTAAACGCATTGAATCGGTTCAGAAAAATTTTTTGCATGAACCCTTTAGAGTACTGTGTGCAAGTTATAATGATTTGTATTCGGTATTCTCATATGTTGATAGTCTTCCTAAACTAAAAGCTTTAATCCTTACCCACTTAGATCGCATGCATGCAAACATTCTGGTAGCTCGCAAGTAGTTTATTTCCCCGTATTCTTTTCTATATTTTCCTTCGCGTCTACTAATACCTAACCCTAACAGGCACGTACCTGGTTTCATAAGGGCCACTTGAGTGTACTGACTGTAGTGCATCAACGTCCATATATTTATATTTATTTATAAAGAAATTATGAAATAAAAGAAGAAATAAAGATAGGAAGAATTTATAGTATAAATAAAGAAATTGAGCAAATTAGGAAAGGGGGCAACTATTTGAATTTGAATGCGGTAGAGTATCCCACTCCACCGGAATACAGAAATCCCACTATAATTATTTTTCAATTTTTATTATAAAAATTTAAATAACAAGTAAAAAAGCTACAGTCGAGGGAGCTCGACTGTGAGATACCCGCTACCCATACTTAAACCAGAAAAGCGTTAGGACGCCAAAAAGAAACAGTTAATACAATTTTGAACATAACGGACAAATGCAAATGCAAGTGTAATAATCACATGCATACAAATTTACATACACATGTATCTATGTGTGTAAAATCGCGTCATTATTGCATTCAAGCGGCTAATAATTATAACCATTTATTAAAATTGCTTTTCGAATATCTTATAAGATTCTTTTCCGAACACAACCAAGAACTGATAAGAATATTTAGTTGGTCTAATTGATCAACAAAAGGAAGCCTGCAGCCGTTTGTGGCCATACAAAATTATTTCTTTAATAACTTCGACTATTTTTATCTGATAGCAACCAAATTTTCAGGGATCACACAGCCTATAGTTCTTAATCTACATACCGAAATTCGCGACTCTAGCTTTAAAATATACGCGTAATACGCTTTTTTATGATTTGCGAGGGCGAAAGTGGGCGTGGTAAAATTTTGAAACAAACTTGATCTGCGTGCAAGCATAAGAAATACTGTCGAAAAAAATTAGAGCTCTATCTCTTATAGTCTCTGAGATCCAGTGTTTCATACGGACAGACGGTCAGACAGACAGACAGACAGACAGACAGACAGTATTTCTTATGCTTGCACGCAGATCAAGTTTGTTTCAAATTTTTACCACGCCCACTTCCGCCCCCGCAAATCATAAAAAAGCGTATTACGCGTATAATTTTAAAGCTAGAGTCGCGAATTTCGGTATGTGTATTAAGAACTATAGTCTGTGTGATCCCTGAAAATTTGGTTGCGATCAGATAAAAATTGTCGAAGTTATTAAAGAAATAATTTTGTATGGCCACAAACGGCTGCTAGCAGCATGCCTCATTTGGTTGACCAATTAGACCAACGAAATATTCTTATCAGTTCTTGATTGTGTTCAGAAAAGAATCTTATAAGATATTCGAGAAGCATTCTTAATAAATGGTAATAATTATTAGCCGCTTTAATGTAATAATAACGCGTTTCTACACACATAGATACATGTGTAAGCATTTTTGTATGCATGTGATTATATTACACTTGCATTTGCATTTGTCCGTTATGTTCAAAATTGTATTAACTGTTTTTTCTGGCGTCCTGACGCTTTTCTGGTTTAAGTATGGGTAGCGGGTATCTCACAGTCAAGCTCACTCGACTGTGGCTTTCTTACTTGTTTTGTTTTATATTTGAAAATGCGTAGGTTTCCGATATAAGATGATGGGAGTCGTCAGACGCCAATGATCTTCGTGTCTTCACTCACTGTTCAATTTTTTTAAGTGCTTTTTGGTAAACCAAATTTTTTGTTTTTTGGTCTGACGTTAACACAAACAAAGCGGATGGTTTTCCAACTCGTGAGCACGCAATGTATAACTGCCCATGTGAAAAACAATGATTTTCTAAATTTATGCCGCAAACACTAAGCGATCGGCCTTGTGACTTGTTAATTGTCATTGCGAACGCAAGGCGAACTGGAAATTGCAATCGTTTGAAGTCAAACGGAAGATCATTTGGATTCAAATGATGGCTAAATTATGGTTTTTTTATTTTCCTGATTGTTCCTATGGAAGCTATAGGATATAGTCGACCGATTTTTATGAAATTAAAATCAAAATTCAGGAATAATAAAAAACGGCTAAATTTCAAATTTTGTTAAAATATGTTGAAAACTGACATAGTTTTAATTTTTTTTCGAAAATTTGTCCGATCGTTCCTATGGCAGCTATATATATGATATAGTCGTCCGATCCGGCCGTTCCGACATATTTACGAGTGAGAGTATATAGAAGACTAACAGTAAAGTTTCATTCAGATAGCTTTAAAACTGAGGGACTAGTTTGCGTTGAAACGGACAGACGGACAGAAGGACAGACAGAAATGGCTATGTCAACTCGGCTGTTGATCCTGATCAAGAATATATATACTTTATAGGGTCTTCACTGCGTTGTTAACTTTTGACTGAAATTATAATACCCTGCAAGGGTATAAATATTGTCATGGCTATTGTTATGGGAAAAATTCTACATATAAAAATTTAAATTAGTATCAAGTAAAAGTATACAAAATTGCCACACGGATAGATCCATACAAATCTGAATTAAGTGTATAAATAGTTTTATAAAATGAATTGATTTGAAATGCAATGAATATGCAAACCGACTTAAACCCCATTATGTCACTATTCAAAAATATACTTCAATTTAAAACTTAATTCTTTAGAACAATTTAAACTTAATTCTTTACAACAATTTAAAACTTAATTCTTTAGAACAATTTAAAACTTAATTATTTAGAACTGGATCAGAGAAAAGTTAGTTAAGTAACGCAATAGAATTCTGCAAGAATTTAAAACAATGAATAAGAATATGTAAATCTAGAAATGTATTAAAATATTAAAAATCAAATTAACTTGCAAGATGAATTATATGAATTATCTTATATTAAATACATTAACATTTGGGTTTCCCCCTCTTAGGAAGAGACATGGTTGGGTGGGTTAAGAACACTTGTGGCCCCTCACATCAACGCCACCCCCTTACAATTCTATTGAAAATCAACTATAGCCATAGAGTTAATTGGATTTCACTTACATTTTTCGTCTACGAGTAGGCTTATTGTTTTGTTGAGGGACTCTTTAAATTAAAATTCGTAGTGCCAAGTTTAGACTTCAGCAAGAACCTACCCCACCCGGAATGAGCTACCGATTTATGGGTCCCACCTCCGCTGATTCGTCAAAAACTACCGATATGTTGTCATACAACACAGACCTTGTAACACGCTACAACACACAAACGTAAATTGCAAAAAAAACAAGTAAGAAAGCTACAGTCGAGTGAGCTCGACTGTGAGATACCCGCTACCCATACTTAAACCAGAAAAGCGTCAGGACGCCAGAAAAAAACAGTTAATACAATTTTGAACATAACGGACAAATGCAAATGCAAGTATAATATAATCACATGCATACAAAAATACCTACACATGTATCTATGTGTGTAAAAACGCGTTATTATTGCATTCAAGCGGCTAATAATTATTACAATTTATTAAAATTGCTTCTCGAATATCTTATAAGATTCTTTTCCGAACACAACCAAGAACGGATAAGAATATTTAGTTGGTCTAATTGGTCAACCAAATGAGGCATGCTGCCAGCAGCCGTTTGTGGCCATACAAAATTATTTCTTTAATAACTTCGACAATTTTTATTTGATCGCAACCAAATTTTCAGGGATCACACAGACTATAGTTCTTAATATACATACCGAAATTCGGGACTCTAGCTTTAAAATTATACGCTTAATACGCTTTTTTATGATTTGCGGGGGCGGAAGTGGGCGTGGCAAAAATTTGAAACAAACTTGATCTGCGTGCAAGCATAAGAAATACTGTCGAAAAAAAATTAGAGCTCTATCTCTTATAGTCTCTGAGATCCAGTGTTTCATACGGACAGACGGACAGACAGACAGACAGACAGACAGACAGACAGACAGACAGACAGACAGACAGACAGACAGACAGACAGACAGACAGACAGACGGACATGGCTAGATCGACTCGGCTGTTGATCCTGATCAAGAATATATATACTTTATAGGGTCGGAAATGCTTCCTTCTACCTGTTACATACATTTCCTGCCGGCACAAAGTTATAATACCCTTCTACCCTATGGGTAGCGGGTATAAAAAACACCTACACATACACTATTAGTACATAAAGAATATATAATAAGACAATCTCAAGATAATTATTAGAAACATATTCTATACATTTTATCGAAAATCACAACCATAAATGCCGCAGTAGAATATTTCAAGCTAAGTTAAAGCTAGACTAGGACTCAGAAGTACGAGTAGTGTCGCATCTGTAGACGAGGTAGGGCCAACTACAACCACCGCAAACACGCATCCAGACCCCCACTACCCTCCAGCCCCGCATCTTTGGCTCCAACCATTAGCACCCATACTACTCTTTCGACCACCCTCAAACCAACTGATATTCTCGCCTTTATCGACCAATTATCCGATTACAAGGGACCACCAGATAATTTGGAAAAATTTATAGATAGCGTTGAAGAAATCATCTTGCTTCTTAGATGAGCAGACCAATCTCCTTATGGAGTACTCCTCACGAGAGCAATCGGGAACAAAATTAAAGAAAAAGCTAACGAAGCACTTACCTTAGCTAAAACAAAATTAGAGTGGGACTGTATCAAGAACAACCTTCGCAATACTTTCGTCCCTAAAAAGACGGTAGCTATGTTGATAAGGGATATACAAACATTCCCATCAAACTCTTTAGTAGGACTCAACTTTAGATTCAGGGATCAACTATTGCCTATAACCAACAAAAACGATTCATCCGATGATGAGACTTCAAACAAAGAATGACTTTATGATGAAATCTGCTTGAATGCATTTTTCATAGGACTTAGTGAATCACTTAGGTCAGTCGTCCGATCTCGTAAACCAACAACCTTGAACAAAGCTTATCAGATCTGTAAGACGGAACAGGCTTTCTTTTCTCAAACTAACTACAAACAACGCGATAACTCATACGATCGAGACAGGTCCTATTCAAAACGCTACGACAATAATTGCAGAAACAATCGTTACGGTAATCAACATCGTAATAACAACCGGGACAATAATTCCAGTAACACTAACAACCGTTATGACAACCAATACCGTAGTAACAACCGAGTTATGACAACCAATACCGTAGTAACAACCGAGACAATTATCACACATCCTAAATAACGAAACACATCCTAAAATTACTAATTGATACAGTCTCCACCTACTCCTTCATTCGACATTTCATCCAAGTAAAAACAATACTTAACGATTTCAATGTTACGCATTTTTCAAACATACCCACATTCCCAGAAAGTGGAAGTTTCCAATGTCCACTATTCAAGTTCCATCCCTATTTGAATGGTCTACCCGGAATAGATTTCCTAACAAACATAAAGCAACAATTAACCCCAAGAACCATTTATTAGAAACTCCGGTCACAAAAATAAAAATTTCTCTTCAAAACAATCCCACTACCGAAACACATACAATCCCACCTCACACTAAAGTCATTTGTCCAACTACAAAAATCCGGGATAACATGTCAATTCGTGGAGGCTTGTATACTGCATAGAATAATTCAGGGTTATTAGAAATAGTCAACGAATCAGACCAAGACCAAATATTCTACCTGGTGAAACCCAACGAAATTTCTAAATTCCAAGCTGAAAACTTTAATATATACCTCATTCAATGGAAACACACACCTCACTTAAAAACGCAAAAGACGAAGACCCAATACGAATGGACCATTTTAACTCAGAAGATAAACTTGCACCCTTTAAACTGCTAAAACAATTCCCAAATCTTCCTCACACTAAAGAGAAACCTCTCAAATGCAGTTAAGTACAATATCCTCACAACAGACTCCATACGCATTTACACAAAAACATATCGTTATCCATTTGCACACAAAAAAGAAGTGCGTAGACAGATAACGAAAATGTTAGACGAAAAAATTATCAAAAATAGCCACTCACCCTTGAGTTTACCAGTATGGGTAGTACCTAAAAAAGACGATCATGACGGAAACTCAAGACGGAGTGAAACCAAAGGAGCCATAGGAGCAGTCCTCTCACAAGGACTCTTTCAGACACAGAAACAACATATTAAACTAGTGAGAAAGAAATGCTTGCTATAATTTGGGCAATATGACATTTTGACCTTACCTGTTTGGTAGGAAATTTCAAAGTTTTACATTGGAAAACAACACTAGCCTCCTAAGACTTCGAGATAACTTATAAAAAAGGATCTCAGAATGTAGTAGCAGATGCCCTTAGCAGAATCGAACCCAGTCTGAATATAATGGAGCAAGCTCACACAGAACCTATCTCGTTCCAACCTTAAGAGGGAAATATACTTTCCCCAGCTAAAGACCACAATTTCACAAGTTATCAAAGAATTCGATATCTGCTTGACGTTGAAATGCGATAGGAATCCACCTAAAGTAGCATTTCAAGTATCAGAAACACCTAAAACGCCTTTAGACATACATTAATCATAATCTACATCTCACTATAATTGACAGGTTCTCGAAATTCGAACATACGTGCTAACAAACAGAAATTCTATAGCTAAAGTTCTGAACTCACTGCGGCAAGACGTGTTTTTCCGCACTCCGAAAGTGTATCCCTCGCGGGACGAGCAACGCCGTGGAAAAACTCTGAAAAGCATCAACATTTTAGTCCGAGACTCCTGGAGACAGCTACATTCCAGGTCCGGCCCGGCAGTTGATCTGGACTCCCAGAATCCGAGTTGAGGTAATCCGAAGATAGGGGGGCATCCTCTCTCCCGCCCTGCGAGTGTCTCCCTCTCCTGGAAACTCCGCCTACGCTTACAGCTTCCACAAGCCACAATTTTCCGCCCGTTTTCTTCGCTGGATTACAAACACAACACGATCAGCTGATCACAGTGTTGCGCAACGCATGAGCAGGGAGCTTTGAAGCCGCGTAGTGTTGGGCAACACTCGTAGCCAAGTTCCCCACCCAAGTCGAATTCTACAGGGAGTAAAATTAAAAAAAAAACCCCAAGTAGAGCCGTTCACCTAATTGGCAACTCGGCATCCTCCACATCTGGCTCCCTTTGGGGCAAAGAGCAAAGGCCAAGGACCTGGCCAGT
Source organism: Drosophila anomelani (assembly GCA_035045905.1). Taxonomy (NCBI): domain Eukaryota; kingdom Metazoa; phylum Arthropoda; class Insecta; order Diptera; family Drosophilidae; genus Drosophila; species Drosophila anomelani. Next base: position 318,082 of record JAWNOO010000045.1, read on the forward strand.
TGGCAAAGTGCTCGACGAGATGATCGCCAAGTTCACCGACACCAAGACGAAAAACAAAACGGTGGTCCGGCACGTCACCCAGGGGACGATTGACGCTATGAAGGCCATGAAGAAGCTTCAGGTCGACATCAGCGCCGCGCTGGCCGAGGGCCAGTCGAAGAGCTCCACTGTGAGTGTAACCCAACAGATCACCCCCACGTGGGCAGGAACGGGCACCGACGCGGCCTGCACCGCTGCGGCCTGCACCGCTGCCCCAGCCGAAGCGACATGGCAACTAGCCAGGGCCAAACCAAGGCCCAAGAATCCCAAGCCCAAGGCGGTAAATAGCGAGCCTAAAGGGACCCACGCGCCCAACACCGTGATGGCAAGGAAGCAACGAGCGGACGCCATCCTGATTAGATGCAGCAAAGGCTCATACGCTGACATGCTGAAGATGGTCAAGACCGAGCCATCCCTACAGGGGCTCAAGGAGACAGTGCAAGGCCTAAGAAGGACCGCTAACGGCAGACTCCTTCTTAGAATGAAGTCACCACAGGACCCAGCCCCACAGCAGCTGCACGCGGCGCTGAAGACGGCCATCGCTGGCAAAGCAAAGGTGGCAGTTATGCAGGAAACGGTCCTAGTTGAGAACCTTGACCTGGACGAAACAACCAGCGCCGAGGAAGTCACTCTGGCCCTGTTCGCCGGCGAGGACTGCGACATCCCAGGTGAAGCCGCACCCAAGGTGAGCAGGACTTGCCCGGAATACCTGGAGGCCAACAAGAAAATGCAGTATGGTTAAGCTCCTACAGCTTAATCTAAACCACTGCAGAGCTGCCCAGGACCTACTGGCGCAGACAGTCGCCGAGAACAAAATAGATGTCGCTATCTTGAGCGAACCCTGCAGGGCGAAGGCAGAGGGAGTATGGCAGCAGAGCGACGGAGGTGGCGCAGCCATCTGGAGCTGCGGGCAGCCCCCCGGGCATTTGTCACAGAGGGCGTCGAGACCAGGTTACGCCAGGGCCAAGGTCCTGGGAACCACGATCTACAGCTGCTACCTAGCCCCAAGCCTGCATATAGATGCCTTCAGGGATGTAGTGCAGGAGATCGCCAGCGACGCCCGCTGCCGATCCCCGGCGATAATCACTGAGGACTTCAACGCTTGGTCCACCACCTGGGGGAGCGCAAGGACGACGCAGCGGGGAACCATCCTCCATCAGCCCGGAACTCGCACGGAACAGCCTCTGGAAGGTCACGGACCTGTTCACATACAGCGACCATGCGGCAATCATAACTGAGACGAGGCAGAGGCAGCAGGACCCACCCACCAGGCAAGGTGCGTACAGGGTACACACCACTCCACCAGGAGCAATGGAAGGCGGTCAGTCCCTTGGTGGACCCTAGAGATTGCCGCTGCGACGAGGGAGTGCCTCTCTGCAAGGCGGGGATCCCAACGCAACAGAGGGCGTCCCACGCAAGCGCTGTTGGAGTCCCGCTACAAGGAGAAGATAAAGGCACTCAAAGCGGCGATCAGGACGAGCAAGAACAAATGCTTCCAGGAGCTGTGCGACGCCTGCTACCTTTTGCTGCTTCCGCAAAGCCAATTTCACTTATATGAATAATCACTTATCCTCAATAGACTGGACCTTTTTAAATGATACTGACGATCCCTCTTACCTGTTTGAACGTTTCTATGACATTTTATATTCCTGTTTTGATACATTCGTCCCGTCATTTCCTTTTTTTGTTAGCTCACACAAACCCCCCTGGTTTTCCCGTCGTCTTTCGTATCTAAAAAATGTGAAGTCCAGACTCTTTAAAAAATTCAGCCGAACCGGACTTCAAGCCGACCGAGCTAAATATTTAGTAGCTCGATCCGATTTCTTGACGCATAATTCCGAATGTTACAACAGTCACTTGAATCGGTGCAGAAGTGAGTTTCAGACAAATCCTAAGCAATTTAATGCTTTCGTCAATTCTAAACGAAAATCACAGCTTTTCCCGTCCCGTCTTCATCTCAAAACTGAGTCTGCTTCCTCTGAGTTTGATATTGCGAACTTATTCGCAAAATTTTTCCAGTCTACGTATTCTACTACTACTTTTAATGTAACGTCGTTGTATTATTATTCTCTTCTTAAGAAACTGCATCAATGCGTTATGTAGTATTTATCTAACCGTACTCAGAGAGTTGCATTTGCACCGCACGCAGAAAGTGCAGGTGTCAGCATAAATGCACCACGAGCGGACCTTACGTATGCATGTGCATATACCTCCGCGCTCAGCCTAAGCGAGCATAGCTATGTATTTAAGAATATTATTTATATACGTCTCTTCGCTGCCGCTGTTGGCAGCGCAGCTACACGACATAGCCTTCTTTAGTTTTAAATACATTTAGATAACATTATTATCAATTATGACTTTGGAGCGACAGCAATGGTTGCTCTGAAGAGTTAATGAAATTAAAACAAATAAAAGAATTAAACTCTACAGCTACACTACCTGACTACTCATTTGGCCGGCAAAACAATTATACTACACCTAATCCTGCAGGCTCTCCAGCGCAGCAACATATCGGGGAACCTCATCCTCTTGATAGCAGACTACTTCAAGGACCGCGTCCTGAAGAACACATCCGACGACAGCAACCAGATGCACCACGTGACAGGAGGCGTACCACAGGGCTCCGTTCTGGGGCCAATCCTGTGGAACATCATGTACGATGGGATCCTGCGGCTTGCACTGCCTGATGGCTGCACCGTAGTGGGGTTCGCGGACGATATTAAGCTGGTCACTGTGGAAAAACACCTGACCGACGTCTCCGCCAAATGCAGCAGCGCAATCGACATGATGATGTCCTGGCTGACGGACAACGGACTCTCACTTGCCGAACACAAAACGGAAGCTGTACTCATCAGCAGTAGAAAGGCTGTGGAGAAGGTAAACGTCGGCTCGACAACCATCGAGTCTAGCCCGGCCATTAAATACCTAGGAGTCATGATCGACCACAGGCTCAACTTCCGGACACATCTGGAGTATTCGGCGGCCAGGGCGGCTAAGGCCACCGCTGCCATCTCGAGGATAATGGCCAACACGCGCGGTCCAAAGCAGCATAGTAGGCATCTGATAGCTACAGTGGTGACCTCGACCATCCTGTACGCAGCGCCGATATGGGCTGAGGCCATGAAGACGGCTAGCTACAGTCGGCAGTGCAAGACTGTCTATAGACGCTGCGCGTTGCGTATCTCCAGCTTCTGCACTGTGTCTGAGGAGGCCGCACTGGTGGTATCGTCAGCAATCCCAATAGACCTGCTGGCAGAAGAGCGCAGATCTGGGATTTCGGGCAGCAGGATACAGCGAAGCAACACAATTGCTCGGTGGCAGGAGAGATGGGACAACGCGAGCACAGGGCGATGGACCTATAGACTCATCCCCAACCTGACTCCCTGGCTACAGAGAGGCCATGGAGAGCTGGACTACCACATCACGCTGATCATCACGGGACATGGTTGCTTTAAAGCGTACATGCACAGGTTCAAGCACGAGGCTGACCCTTACTGTGACCACTGCGGCAGTTAAGTTATTGAGGATGCAGAGCATGCCCTCTTCGAGTGCTCACTTTTTTCGGCAGAACGCGCTGCTCTGGAGGCAGCCACGAAGTGTCGCCTAACACCCGACAACCTGGTCGGCTGCATACTGGAGAGTCCCCGCAATTGGACTGCGGTTGCAGAATTGGCTGCATCCGTGATGCGCGAACTGAGGCGCCGGTGGCAGACCCGTCGCACTGAAGGCGACCGATGACAGGCAGCTCGACCGCCAACCGCCCCCGCAGAGTATAGCTTTGTGGCAGTCCCACGGGGTCGGACTCCTTTAACTATCTATCCCACCAACTTCTTGTCTATTTTTAATTCTTTATAACCTCCTAAATAAAGGGTGTCCCAATAAGAGTTACAGGGTTTGATATTGCTATATTTGGACAGCCCGTGGTCTGACAGTCGTGCAAACTTGACATATGTAATCTAAAAACTTGGGAAATTTACCATGGAACGCTACAACGTAAAACAAAAACAATAAAGGAAGCTAACTTCGGCTCACCGAAGTTTGTATAGCCTTGCACAATTTAAGCAAAAAAATTCAAACCGAAATTCTGAAATAATAATTTGTTGCCAAATCTCAAATTTGATGGCAATGGTTTGAAACACGGCTAAGCTATGGTTTTTTTTTATTTTCCTGATTGTTCCTATGAAAGCTGTAGGACAAAGTTGTCCGATTTTCATGAAAATAAAAACGAAATTAGAAAATAATATTAAATCGCCAAATATCAATTTTGGTGAAAATTCTTTGAAAACTGACAAAGTTATAATTTTTCTTTTATTTTCCTGATTGTTCCTATGGAAGCTATAGGATATAGTCAGCCGATTTTCATGAAATTAAAATCAAAATTCAGGAGTAATAAAATATGGCTAAATATCAAATTTGGTGAACATATGTTGAAAACTGACAAAGTTATAATCTTTATTTTATTTTCCTGATTGTTCCTATGGAAGCTATAGGATATAGTCAGCCGATTTTCATGAAATTAAAATCAAAATTCAGGAGTAATAAAATATGGCTAAATATCAAATTTGGTGAACATATGTTGAAAACTGACAAAGTTATGGTTTTTTCTTTTATTTTCCTGATTGTTCCTATGGAAGCTATAGGATATAGTTGTCCGATTTTCATGAAATTAAAACCGAAATTCGGAAATAATATTAAATGACCAAATATCAAATTTGGTGAAAATTCGTTGAAAACTGACAAAGTTATAATTTTTATACCCTTGCAGGGTATATTAGTTTCAGTCAAAAGTTTGCAACGCAGTGAAGGAGGCATGAAAATCGGCTGACTATATCCTATAGCTTCCATAGAAACAATCAGGAAAATAAAAGAAACAAGTAAGAAAGCTACAGTCGAGTGAGCTCGACTGTGAGATACCCGCTACCCATACTTAAACCAGAAAAGCGTCAGGACGCCAGAAAAAACAATTAATATAATTTTGAACATAACGGACAAATGCAAATGCAAGTGTAATATAATCACATACATACACATGTATCTATGTGTGTAAAAACGCGTCATTATTGCATTCAAGCGGCTTATAATTATTACCATTTATTAAAATTGCTTTTCGATTATCTTATAAGATTCTTTTCCGAACACAACCAAGAACGGATAAGAATAGTTAGTTGGTCTAATTGGTCAACCAAATGAGGCATGCTGCCAGCAGCCGTTTGTGGCCATACAAAATTATTTCTTTAATAACTTTGACAATTTTTATCGGATCACACGGACTATAGTTCTTAATATACATACCGAAATTCGGGACTCTAGCTTTAAAATTATACGTTTAATACCCTTTTTTATGATTTGCGGGGGCGGAAGTGGGCGTGGTAAAAATTTGAAACAAACTTGATCTGCGTACAAGCAAAACAAAAAAAATTAGAGCTCTATCTCTTATAGTCTCTGAGATCCAGTGTTTCATACGGACAGACGGACAGACAGACAGACAGACAGACGGACATGGCTAGATCGACTCGGCTGTTGATCCTGATCAAGAATATATATACTTTATAGGGTCGGAAATGCTTCCTTCTACCTGTTACATACATTTCCTGCCGGCACAAAGTTATAATACCCTTCTACCCTATGGGTAGCGGGTATAAAAACCATAACTTTGTCAGTTTTTAACATATTTTCATCAAATTTGATATTTAGCCATATTTTATTATTCCTGAATTATGATTTTAATTTCATGAAAATCGGCTGACTATATCCTATAGCTTCCATAGGAACAATCAGGTAAATAAAAGAAAAATTCATAACTTTGTCAGTTTTCAACATATTTTCACCAAATTTGATATTTAGCCATATTTTAGTATTTCTGAATTTTGATTTTAATTTCATGATCGTCCGATCCGGCCCGTTCCGACATATGTACGAGTGAGAGTATATAGAAGCCTAACTGCAAAGTTTCATTCAGATAGCTTTAAAACTGAGGGACTAGTTTGTGTAGAAACGGACAGACGGACAGACGGACATGGCTAGATCGACTCGGCTGTTGATCCTGATCAAGAATATATATACTTTATAGGATCGGAGATGCCTCCTTCACTGCGTTGCAAACTTTTGACTGAAACTAATATACCTTGCAAGGGTATAAATATAAAGCGTGGAATTTTACTACGAAAATTTGCGTTCAATCACAAATGTGAAATTTTTATTGAAATGTAAAGTAGAGACATGGGAATTATGTATGAAACAACACATCGTCCAAATGGCCGCCTCTACTTTTCTGGCAGACCCTGATCCTTTTCTCGAAATTTTTAATCACTTTTCTGCACATTTGCGGATCTATCTCGGCAATCGCGTCGCGTATGTTCCGTATTAAGACCGCAATCGATTCGGGATGTGCAGAAAAGTGATTAACTACTTCCCAAATGGCGGCCGAACAGGGAATTGAGGCTTACGAATTTTAGACGGAAAATATATGGCCTAAAGACCCATCTGGTTGCCTTGAGACAGGAAAAATTTTTGGTTTGGCCATAAAAAGCGAATTACTTCCAAGTGGTAAGTAAGGAGAGGCGAATATATCGACAGGCAAGAGAATCTAGGATGAGAATAAAAATATATATATGTGCGCGAAGAATCGCACGTATATAGCCTAGATCTTTAAGCTACACACATACATTCGGGAGAACTTTTCCAGAAGTATATCCATACACACAGAATACATACATAAGCAAAGCACGAACATAACCTAAATACGAAGTGGCCAGCACGTGAGCCGCACACTCAAAATAAAGCATAGCAAAGAGAGAGAGAGAGGAAGGGTCCTCTATAGGTGAACCAAATCAGGTCGCGAGATTTAAAAAAAACGATGCAGGGAGAAGCTAACCTATACCCTCCACAGCGCAGCCATCTTGTTTTCACTCTCATCGCCGTCTTTCACACAGACGGCAATCGACCACGAGTACAGTCAAAGGAATTATAGTCAGGAGGTCGAACACAATCGTCTCCGAGTCAACACGTTTTACTGATCCGAGTTTTCGTAATCACCGTCGAAATTTAACACGTTGAAAATGAATATTTTTTTTCGCCGTCGAACTTCTTAAGCTTCGTTTGACCCTCGCTTCGAATTTTCCCCATTGTATAGCAAATCTTTCTAATTCTTGGGGGGTATTACTGTTGCATAAACATGGGCGCACGTTGGATCTCGTATCTCCGCAAGCTGGAACTGGAGGCGATCCTTAAGGAGTATTGGATGTGGATGTGTGGATGTATTGGATGTGGAAGAGCGACTACAGGAATGTGAAGGCGAGATTCTGGCCGCACTCAGTGAGAGGAAACAATGGACGCCGAGTCTTCATCCACCAGGTCCCACGAATCTTCAAGTTCTAGCACGTGGAAGGAGCAGCACTACCGATATAACCAGGAATAACTTTTGATGGGACAACGGACCCGATCACGTTCATCCAGCACCTCGAGGAACGAGCCACCGCGTACGAAGTCAACGTGGAAAGAATACCACAGGCCATCCCGGGGCTCTTGACAGATACGGCCGAACACTGGCTTTGGACCAGCCAGCCACTGGGAGAATCCTGGAAAAATTTCAAGAAGGCTTTTTTTGACTTTTTCTTGCCACCGATGTATTTTTAGCGACTTGAGGATGAGATCCACACGAGATACCAATGACAAGGGGAATCACTTAAACAATATCTCGTAAACATTCGCTTAATGATGCACAGATCGGGATACAACCCGGAACAGGAGTTGGAGAGGATTTATGAGAATCCAACCGGATTATCAACTATTTACTAGGAGACACAAGCTCACGACGTTGGAACAATTGACCGCTTTAGCAGTCAACTACGAGGTCACACGGGATCGAGACACAGGAGGTCATGCGGGAATGCTAGCCGAACGACAGCCACCACCGAGAATAGTGGGCCATGGGAGGCCGTCATATCTAGAGGCACCGCCGATGATTCACCATAACGTCACGCGATCACCTGGACGACCAGTACCAGCTGCTGCAGTCCCAGAACCCGTTTGTAGGGCAGGGAACGTGGCCATGGTGCCAAACTACAGGTTAGCTTGCCGGAATTGTGTGCAGGAGGGGCATTTTCAGTACGAATGCCGAAGAGGAATACGGACTAATGAATGGTGGCATCACAGTCGCCCGGGAAACGAGAGGAGTCTTCGCCCTCTCGGGGAGCTGCCGGAGACAGCAAGGAGGAATCTCCGAAATTAGAAGACGTACTCCAGGTCCAAGCTAACAGAATCATCGCGAAAGTACAGATTGAGGGACAGATGTTCAACGCAACCATAGACACCGGAGCCAGCAGGAGCTTTGTGAGCAAAAGAGTCGTTCAAGAAGTGGGAACACCACATAACGTACGGTCGATACGCACCCAAGTCAGCCTGGCGAAGGCTCACGCAAGGAAACAGCCCAGTCACTGGTAGCAACAGTCCAGTTGGGCCAACGTTGGGTCTAATTTCCACTCTTAGTTTTATCCTCAATCATGCAAGATGTACTGCATGAATTTTCTTTGCGGAGTGTCCGCAACTCTACAATGTGGCCGCGTTTCACTTCAGCTTAACCCTCTACTTGTAGCCAGTAGTAAAAATGATTTAGTTCTGTCCCCTCTTTTGACAAACGAAATCTCCCCCAAAGCCGATTGACAACGTTAAAACATCAGTAGCAGGGCCAACGAGCAATGAACCATGGTGCAGAATGCCAGCTGCACCGACTAACAGTATTTTGGGACCTCGGCATTAGAACCATGGGTTAATTAATTAATGGTTAAATTAAAAGCTGCACCAACTAACAGTATTTTAGGACCTCGGGACGAAATAGCGGTGAGGAATAATCCCTTTCGACGAAACGAGGATGCGAGTGCAACCAAGCCAGAGAACGAAAAAAACCAAACCATAGTATATACCTGACGTTGTGGTCCTCGCGGTAACCTCGAAGACCATAGAGCAGGAAGCAGTAGAACCATGAGCTAATTAATTGTTGCAGAAAGAACTGTCCAAATTCGAGGGATTGACTGGAGTGTCACCTATTGACGAGCACTCAATCACAATGCTGGATGACAAATTATGCAAATGTATTTTCCAAAGAATCCCGCGATGCAAAGAATTATTGATGAACAGATCGACCACCTGTTACGGAACGACTGCATAGAGCCTTCAAGAAGTCCCCACAGAGCGCCGATTGTACTCGTCGGCAAGAAATCGGTAGAAATGAGGTTGTGTGTCGATTTTCGGCAACTGAATGCCCATTCTATCCCAGATGCGTATCCGCTGCCAAGAATAACTCACATCTTGGAGCGTCTACGCCACGCAAAATACATCTCGACTCTTGAACATCTCTTACAGAACCCGGAAGGGGGCTGTACCATTGGAAGGTCATGCCGTTTGGCTTACACTCAGCACCAGCCACGTTCCAGCTAGCGCTCAACGGCGTCATAGGCCCCGACATGGAGCCCAACGCGTTTGCATATTTAGATGATATTATCATCATCGGACGCACTCTTTAGGAGCACGTAGAGCACCTACGGGAAGTATTCCGACGGTTACAAAAGGCGAACCTTCGCCTCAACGCAAAAAAATGTTTCTTTAAGCGCAGCCTGGGATCTCATCAGTGAAAAAGGAATTCACACCGATCCCGACAAGATTTCGGCAGTACGGCCACTGAGCCCGCCCACAACATGCAACATGCAACATGTCTTGGTATCGCGTCGTGGTACAGGAGGTTTGTACCCAACTTCGCCAGTATAGTGCAGCCCAAGTCTCTGTTACTGAAGAAAGGAAAGAAATGGCAATGGCAGCAGGAGCAGCAGGATGCTTTTGAAGAATTGAAGAGGAAACTTACGGAGGCCCCTATGCTCGCCTGCCCCGATTTCAACGAAAAGTTTGCCTTGCAAACCGACGCTAGCGACATAGGTATGGGAGCCGTTCTAACTCAGAAGATCCAGGGGGAAGAACGCGTCATCGCGTTCACCTTAATTTGGGCCATAATTTGGGCCATCAGGAAGCTCAGGTGCTACTTAGAAGGATATCGATTTGAAGTTATAACGGACCATCTCGCTTTAAAGTGGCTCAACTCAATCGATAACCCCACCGGTCGAGTCGTGCGCTGGGCGCTAGAATTGCAACAGTACCAATTTGACATCACGTACCGACGCGGGAGTCAGAACGTCGTCGCAAATGCGCTGCCACGACAGTCCCTGGAGGTACTACAATGCTTCAAGGTAAGCGAGAGTAAGGCAGCGGATAAGATGTTCACCAGGCAGATCAGTGAGCCTTTTGACACGGTCTAGAGCGGGAAGAGCATGCTTCTTGTATTTTTTTGACGCCTTTTCGAAATGGGTTGAGTTGGTACCCTTAAGAAAAGCCACTTCGGCGCATCTGGAAAAGTCTTTTAGCGAAAGGATTCTGAATCGTTTCAGGATCCCGCGCACCTTTGTTTGCGATAACGGGACCCAATATAGGAGTCGATCCTTCAAAGCTTTCTGCAAGCAGGCGGGAATGGAAATCCAACATACAGCACCCTATACGCCGCAACAAATGGTCGCACAACTATTGTCGCGCAATACATCGAGGACAAGCAGACGACGTGGGACGAACTACTACCCGAATTGAACCTGGCCATAAATAGCAGCGTATCGGATTCCACAGGATTTAGTCCGGATTTCATCATTCAAGGCAGAGAACCAAGACTCCCAGGGGCCTTATATAATGAAGTCACCCCGGGACCAACCCGGGTTCCCAGTTCGCCCGTGGCGAAAGCGGAATTGCTCCGAGATATATTCAAGGTGGTCCAGGAAAACACCCAGTGGGATTCGCTGAAGCAGAGGAAGCACTATGATCTGCGAAGACGTGAATGGAGACCCACAGTAGGATCGCTGATGTTCGTAAAGCAGCATCACTTGTCAAAAGCAGCGGATAACTTTGCCGCAAAGCAAGCACCTAAGTATGAGGGCCCATGCAAGGTTATCAAGTTCATCTCGCCCACCATAGTACGCCTGCAACGCACTCAGAGTAGGCATCGCAGAACGGCATCCCTTGGAGATCTAAGGGAAGCAGTCACCGATCCAGAAACTCAGAATCTGGTACCCGGAAGACCGGACATCACAGAGAACGCCAAGATGACGTAGAACATTTAGTCGTCGAGTGACGCCAAGGCAAGAGCCAAATCGGAACACTGTGACAGGAGCCATGACTGAGTCAGTGGGGGCCACTTGCTGAAGGGTGCGCCTTCCCAACGTCCCCACCCTCCTAAGGGAGGGTGCCTGCATCCTGCAACTCCCCTAAAACTAACAACTAACTACGACTAAAACCCTCTAAGTAGCCCTTTAATCACTATCAAGGCTAATAATACTTTGTTTCCCCACAACCATGGCATCGAACGACTCCGATTGGATGCACCTGGTACGATGCATCGAGGAGGCCCTCGGACCATGTCCAGGTACTCTGGAAGACGTGGAAGCTGCCACCCGACCAGACGAGGACACACATTGGCCCCACGTGTGGCGGATCAAGAGCAGCGGGCCAATTGCCCTCGTAGAAGGACTCGACCCTAACAGGCTCCTCCTGGAATATCCAGAGGACAAGGACGAGGACGGCGACGGCCAAGCCACACCCACTCCGCCTGAGCTGATCATCATCTCAGACGAAGATGATCCAGCGGAGCAGACACCGACTGCCACCGGCGGCAAAGCGGTAAAGGAAGCCTGGAGGCCGCGGACCTCCACCTCTCGTGGAAGGTGAGCAGCGTAGAAACACCTTCACCCCTGGACTGCGGCCGAACGTAGCCAGCAGCAGCCTCCCGAACACACCCAAGGCCCTCGACGCACCCCAAGCCGCCAAAAAGTTCAAGACCCGCGGCGGTTGCAAAAACGACACCCACTTGGAGGGCACCATTAGCCTCCAACGCAGCACCGAGGTTCCCAGCATCCTCAAAACGGCCGGTAGCACCGGAGCCGACGACCCGACCAAAGCCGTCGCCAGCCGATGCCGACTAAGGGGAAGGAGAGCCCCTCTAAGCCCCGTTAAGACATCTTCTCCGCGACGCCAGTCACCTGCGGAGTACTGGGTTCGACCGACATTGACGCATCCAGGAAGGTGGGAATCGCCTGACTGCTACCATGTACACAGCGGGGATGATGCCGAATGGAGAACAAAATGTAAGTTCCTCTTCCATGGTGGAAACTTAGGGTACCGCGTCTATAACACCAAGGGGAACCGGAGCACCGACTCATTACAATAATAGGAATAATGTAAATAATGGCACTCAGATTTAACTAAGAATTGGCACGTGACCCAAATGAAGTATGCAAGAGGGAGAGAGATTGTACACGATTACGCCATAAAATCTACCCGAAAATAGGCACACACCAAAAGAAAGAACGAGAGGAAACGATGCCCGAAACTTCTAGAAGTTTCAAAAGCCATCCACGAGAAACTGGAGATCGAAAAATGAGAGGAGTTGCTAGTGAGACGTCGAGTGGCGATGACCTATTTTTTCGGGACGCAGGAGCTGGGACAAAAGTACAACCGCGAAAGAAAAAAACCCAACGCCACTGATCGCGGAAACATGAGATCAAGGGAAAAGTTCGAAGAGAAACCCAGCCGGAGAGTGACGTCTGACGCAGGAAGGAAAACCAGGAGGCAACGAGGGACTTGTGCCGGCCCAGGACCGGCGGAGCACCCAGCAGACAGGCGCGTGCTTGTGTGTGTGTGCGAAGAGTGCTACGGGTGAGTGTTGCTAGTGAAACCGCAACGAGTGGCCAGCGAGCAGATCCGGCCAAGATTTGGCCAAGTGCACGTAAAATCTCGGCGGGCCTCGATGCGGTATCGCTATAGAGTAGATTTAACTTCAAACTCTGCCAGACCCAGTGCGAACTTGGCACCAAACCTAAGCTCAATTAAATCCGCACATTCTAACCCAAAGTAACATGTCTCTGCGGGGAAAAATGGTGTACAAAATATAAGAAAAGAAAACGTTGAAATTTAAATTGACTGTTCAGTCGCAGCAGTATGTAGTCATAAGTAATAATATTTCAGAACACAATACACGTTATGTAACAACTCTTCGTCACAGTGACCTGCATTTATCGTAAATAAAGTATCATTTCCCAGGTCAAGCGAATATGCATGGTCAACTGAGGCGAGGAAATGAACTGGGGCAATAGTCTCAGGTCGCAACACAACCCACATTCACAAGTAACCGCACACTTTTCTTATACGTTATTTATGTTAGCATAAGCATTTGTGTACCTATATATATTGTTTAAGTTTCATTAATAAAGTCAGTAAGAGTTCTAACGCCAACCCGAGAGCTTTTATTCATGCATCAGAGGCTGTCGCTGTGTCTTCAGACCCTCAACGAACCAAACCGTTCCCCTAGAACAATTCATGCACTCACACACTCCAAACCGTCCACCTAGTTCCAAGTGCTAGTTGCGACAACAAACAGGCAAATAGTTTATGCACTATTTGCCAAGCATCTAAGCCTTCTTACACTTTACATTTTGGTGACCCCGACGAACACGTCAACCAACAGGAAGGATTCCGTAACTCTTGGGAATCTTCCTGATTTTTTCACACTCGCCAAAAAACATTTTGGTGACCCCGACGAACACGTCAACCAACAGGAAGGATTCCGTAACTCTTGGGAATCTTCCTGAATTTTTCACACTCGCCAAAAAACATTTTGGTGACCCCGACGAACACGTCAACCAACAGGAAGGATTCCGTAACTCTTGGGAATCTTCCTGATTTTTTCACACTCGCCAAAAAACATTTTGGTGGCCCCGACGAACACGCCAGCCGTGGACGTCAACTTAGGAAAATTTTCCGCTTCACTATTAGGAACCTCCCGCAGGATAATCCGCAATTTTTGGGATTTTTCCTCATTTTTTCACTCGCCATAAAACCATTTTGGTGAGTCCTGACCCACTGTCATTACACAGTCAACAGCCTTCAAATCCTTTCTAGATTTCTAGATCTTCCAAGTCTATTGACCAATTGTTAATTCCTTCGACCACACCACGGTTGCGAATAGGAGCGTATCCAGCTATCAAAGCGAATAAAATTCTCCCAACGGTCAGGAATTTAACCAATTGTCAATATGTCTAACAAGGAGGAGCAAGCAGTCAAAGAGACATTAGACTTGCAGGAAGAGATCAGTCATGAGATCTCGAGGCTTATTCGGAATTTTAAGAAGGATTCAGCGGATAGGAAACGACTTCCAAATTACTGCCTAACAAAGTTGGCCGCTTTCGATGACGCATGGAATCGATTTGCGGAAAACGACAAAAATATTCCCGCAGCATATAGAATCGAGGAATATGTAAAGTTCTACGTCGACTGTCGTGACTCATACGACAAATATAGAAATATTATAGTCGATACAATGGCCCAGAGCTCAAGCAATGCCCCAAATCAGGCAACAGCGAGCAACGGCCAGGAAACTGCAGACGTTGCAATCATATCGCAACCTGCACGTAAGCTGATATCAGCATGCCGGCGACAAAAAGCTATCGCCGAATCAATCAAACGGGCTCTGAAAGAAAGTTCAGAGACCGGCAGGGCCGTTTTAAAAGGTTCAATAACCTCATTATGGTCACAATACCAAGAGATTCATTTCTCAATACATGAAGAGTACGAAGACCCGATCAAGGAAGGATACGATATGCAATCGTTCATCCGACTTGAGAAGGAAGTACAGAAAGTCCTGGGGGCACAAACCAATACATCAAACAATGAAGATGTGCAGTTGCCCAGAGTCAGCCTCCCCAAGTTCGATGGGGATCTACTCAAATGGACACAATTTTTTGATTTATTCAAGTGCATGGTACACGATACCAATATGCCCACAGTCAAGAAGATGTGGTACCTGAAAACCACTATGACTGGAGAGGCAGAGAGATTGATAAGGCATATCGATCTAAAAACAGAGAACTACATGAGCGCATGGGAAATATTAGTTGACACATATAACAATCCCCGCCATGTAGCAGATACAATTCTCAATCGTCTTCTGCAACAACAGACAAACAATGACGACCCAAAGTCATTAAAGGAACTGTATATTACAGCCATTGAGTCTCTAGCATCATTAAAGGGACTAGGCATTGATGTATCCAGCTGGGATACAATCATAATTGCGATCATAAAACAAAAATTAGATCTGGCAAATAGAGCCCTGTACGAACAATCATTAGATGGCTCAAGAGAGCTTCAAGGGCTCGAGACGATGCTAAGTTTTCTGGACCAGCGAAGTCGAGTGTTGGGAACAGGAAAACGCAGTCAGCTGCAAAAAAGGGAACAGAAGAACCCATCTTGCACTTCTGCTAGCGCAGGAAGGCAATCAAGTTGCCCTTTCTGCAAACGGAATCATGCGCTATACAAATGCGATGATTTCCGCAGCAAAACGGTACCCGATCGACTCAACTGGGTACAAAAACAAAAACTGTGTGTAAACTGTTTTAACAGTACTCACAAGGCAAAAGATTGCAGAGGCCGTATGTGCTTTAAATGCGATAAAAGGCACCATACATTGCTGCACCTGGAGACTTCATCAGGCGCGGCAACAGATCCACAAACACCTTCTGTAGGAGCAGCAAGCAACAAAAGCTACAATTTGCTGGCCACAGTTAAGGTATTGGTAAAGGCAAGCAATGGGCAGGTGGCCACATTCCGAGCCTTGCTGGATTCAGGATCACAAATCAATCTGATCTCTGAACGAATGGCTTCCAAGCTCTCTCTGAAACTACACAATGCATCATTACGCATCGAGGGCATTGGAGGAAATCCGAAAACAAGTCGGGCCAGAGCAAATGTGCTCATGAAATCAATGAACAACGATTTTACTCAACAGGTAGAAGCCTTTGTTCTGCCGCATATCATAGCTGACCAACCAGCTCATGATTTGATACATCCCACATACGCTTTCTAAATAATGTCATCTTGGCCGATCCAAATTTTGACAAACCAGGAAGAATTGACATGCTTATCGGCGCAGAGCATTATTATTCTTTGCTACTGCCAAATCAAATGACGATAAGACCAGAAGGTCCAATCCTCCAGAATACAAAGCTGGGATGGATTGTGGCCGGAAGAATCTCTGCTGATCACGATTCAGCAGCACTGTGTGCGGCGGCAACCACTGAAGAGGAGGTTGACACGCTGTTAGAGCGATTTTGGACACTAGAAAATCTAGACACCAAAGATAAGGCTCGATCGCCAACTGAAGCACACTGCGAAGCTCATTTTGCAGCAAATCTAAAATTCGCAATTGATGGGAA
Organism: Drosophila anomelani; assembly: GCA_035045905.1. Lineage (NCBI taxonomy): Eukaryota > Metazoa > Arthropoda > Insecta > Diptera > Drosophilidae > Drosophila > Drosophila anomelani. The sequence goes on from JAWNOO010000045.1 coordinate 334,416, forward strand.
GTTCATTGTCAAGCTGCCATTTGCTGAGGAAACGTCAGCCCTGGGGGCATCGCAGACAATAGCAACCAATAGGTTCTTGGCACTGGAGCGACGAACTTTACCAGAAGTCTGGAAAGGCTACGTAGACTTCATGGAAGAATACGAACGTCTCGGACACATGAAGCTGGTACCTCCCTCACACATACCATCGGATCATTACTTCATTCCACATCACTGTGTTTTGAAGCCCGAAAGCAGTACCACGAAACTGCGGGTAGTGTTCGATGCGTCCTGCAAAACGTCAAGTAATAAATCATTAAATGATATATTATATGCTGGACCCACGGTACAGAGCGAACTTTTCGCCATTCTGCTGCGATTCCGCACCCATAGATACGTATTTACCGCGGACATAGAGAAGATGTATCGCCAAGTATGGATGCATCCTGATAATCAGTTTCATCAGATCGTATGGCGAAAAAGGGCGTCAGATGATCTGAAATTCTACAGGCTAAAAACCGTCACATACGGTACCACATCAGCGCCATTCCTTGCTACAAAATGCTTGGATTATTTAGCAGAGAAGAATAAGAAACAGTTACCGCTTGGGTCAGCTATACTCAAGCATGATTTCTATGTGGACGACTGTCTCACAGGAGCAGACAGCATTCCAGAGGCAATCCAGATTCAGCAGGAATTGAACAAAATTCTGCTACCGTCCGGATTCAAACTTCGGAAGTCAACTTAGATGAAACACTTCAGCATTACAGTGTTAAGACATTGGGATTAATTTGGATGCCTCAAAGGGATCAGTTGTGTGGGCGATCTCAAAAAAGCGAAGCCGCAACCATCACAAAACGGGTGGTCAGCTCAGAATCCTCACAAATATTCGATCCTCTGGGATTATTTGCTCCGGTGGTCGTCAAGGCAAAAATTTTCATGCAAACGCTTTGGGAATTAAAGATGGGCTGGGACGACGAGTTACCTCAGCACCTTCAACTGGACTGGAAAAACTATCGTTCTGATTTGCAAGCTCTAAATACCATGCAAATACCAAGGCATATATTTGAGGGAAGAGTGCCAGTCACGCAAGAGATGCACACGTTTGTGGATGCCTCGGAACGAGCATATGGAGCGGCAGTGTATATCCGAGCAACATACAAAAGCAATCAAGTATCAGTTCGGCTGCTGTGCTCAAAATCGAGAGTGGCGCCATCCGCCAAGGAGACGTTACCGCGGCTAGAACTATGTGCCGCAGTCCTGGGAGCTGAATTGACCCATAGAGTCAGAAAGGACCTACGGTTGCCTGAGGAGAAGGCATTGGGTTACTTCTGGACTGACTCAACAGTAGTCCTTTCCTGGATAAATGCATCGGCATCCTCATACCACACGTTTGTGGCCAATCGGATAGCAAAGATCCAAGCAGTGTCACATCAAGCACAATGGCGACATGTGTCATCCGCAAACAATCCAGCAGATGTATTGTCAAGAGGAATTGCCGCAAGCAAGTTTGGCTCTCGAGACAAATGGTCAAAAATACCGACCATTGATCCCATCGATCTGGAGCGTAAAATAAAGCAAGTCAGCTTGCCAGTCTGCCAGGATCAACTAGGAAGCGAGTTATACAATTGCAAGCACAGCAACTCCTTCCACAAATTGCAACGCATTGTAGCATATATGATGCGTTTTTGTCGTAAGCAGAACCGATCTCCAACGACCACACTAAGTGCAGGCGAGCTGGCTCAGGCTAGAACAATCATCTTCAGCACGATTCAAAAAACTGAATTCAGTGCTGAGTATAAACAGCTTCGCATCCACAAAGCAGTGGACAAGAAAAGCTCAGTCATATCGTTGTCTCCAATAATAGGAACTGATGCACTCATTAGAGTCGGAGGCAGATTGGAAGAATCCAACCTTCCATATGCTGCCAAACATCAAATCTTGCTCCCGTACAATGATACGATTGTGAAAATGCTGCTACGAGAAATGCATGAGGAAAACATGCATTGCGGGGCACAAGCATTGAGGGCCATAGCCAGACAACAGTACTGGATTCTGAATGACAAGACGATGGCCAGGAGCATCATCCACAATTGCGTCAAATGCAGAAGAGCACGGCCCAAATTAATGCATCAAATCATGGGTAACTTGCCAGCGGATCGAGTAACACAAGCGCGGCCGTTCTCCAATTCAGGAGTCGACTATTGCGGCCCCTTTTGGATTCACCACAAAATCCGTGGAAAACGGCCAGATAAAGCATACATTGCAGTATTCTGCTGTTTCGCAACAAAGGCAGTACATCTGGAGTTAGTAAGCGATCTAACAACGGACGCATTCCTAGCCGCTCTCCGGCGTTTCTTTGGCCGACGAGGAAAGTGTCGGACCATTCACTGTGATAACGCCACGAACTTTGTTGGTGCCAACAACCAGTTAAAAATACTGGAGGAAACAATTTTCACAGAGCAAGCCCAGAGCAGGATCATAAATCAATGCAATAAGCAGCAGGTGGAGTTCAAGTTCATCCCACCGCGAGCACCGTCGTTTGGCGGATTATGGGAGGCTGCTGTAAAATCAGCGAAAAGGCTGCTAGTATCAGTCACGGCCACAGCATCTTTAACATTTGAAGAGCTCAACACGGTGGTCATTGAGGTCGAGGCGATACTCAATTCAAGACCCCTCACCCCGATGTCAGCAGATCCAACAGATACTGCAGCGCTCACACCAGGCCATTTCTTAATTGGAGAACCTTTAGTGGCACCGCCCGATGCAAATCTTGCCCGACCAGAAAAATCGTTGGTCAGAAGATGGGAACTTGTGTCCAGACTCAAACAATCATTCTGGAGTCAGTGGTCCACGGAATACCTACAAGAGCTCCAGATGCGCACCAAGTGGAAGACTATGGCTCAGAATGTCGAGGAAGGATTGCTAGTACTGGTAAAGGAAGACAACGTACCGGTAATGAGCTGGCCAATGGGACGGATAGTGAAGACATATCCAGGCAAGGATAACCAAATACGGGTCGTAGATGTAAAAACCGCATCAGGAATCTACAAAAGGGCAGTCACTCGAAATCATACCCGTCAATGCCCATAGAGATCAGTTCATGGGATTGACCAAGGAGGAGTTCAATCAGTGTCTAGAGCTGCCACACGACGAACACATCTGTTTCAACCACCAAGCCACATTCAGCGTGGAAAACCGGTGTGAATTCCAGCTGTTCAACAATAAGACGGAAACTATCTGCGAGGTCTCTCAGTCGAGGGCCGAACTGTGGTGGTCAGCAACACATCAGCGAAATAGGTGGATGTTTGCCACACGCAGGCACGTTGAACTTCTAGCGGTGTGCAAAGGAACATCGTTTACAGTGCACCTTAACGGAACAGGCTTATTGTCACTGGCCCCAGGCTGCACTGCACGCAACTCAAAAATTAGCGTGAGCACATTCAGCACCATAGTCAGCGAAACGAACATATATATACATACATATATTCGTTTTGGCAATATCACAAGGATTGACCTTAAGAACCCACCTGAGCCACGTCAAGGAACGACAGCCAAGGAAGTCAACTTGGAGGAACTGGGCACGTTGCAACACCAGTTGGCCAAATTAAAGGAGACCACTTGGAAAGATCAGACCAACACGACTCAGCATCATCAAGTAGTCGCTTATATGGCCCTAGCGATGTCAATACTATTGGGCATTGCATGGGCTCTCAGACGAACAGTCGGCAAATGACACCAACATGCCTGAAACCCGAAGCCCGGCAGAACGTGGAAGAACCACAACCAGAACCTACCCCACGAAGGTTCTTGTTCGACGTAATTGAAGGTTGAACACTTGCTCAACGGCCGGGAGAATGTTCAGTCGCAGCAGTATGTAGTCATAAGTAATAATATTTCAGAATACAATACACGTTATGTAACAACTCTTCGTCACAGTGACCTGCATTTATCGTAAATAAAGTATCATTTCCCAGGTCAAGCGAATATGCATGGTCAACTGAGGCGAGGAAATGAACTGGGGCAATAGTCTCAGGTCGCAACACAACCCACATTCACAAGTAACCGCACACTTTTCTTATACGTTATTTCTGTTAGCATAAGCATTTGTGTACCTATATATATTGTTTAAGTTTCATTAATAAAGTCAGTAAGAGTTCTAACGCCAACCCGAGAGCTTTTATTCATGCATCAGAGGCTGTCGCTGTGTCTTCAGACCCTCAACCAACCAAACCGTTCCCCTAGAACAATTCATGCACTCACACACTCCAAACCGTCCACCTAGTTCCAAGTGCTAGTTGCGACAACAAACAGGCAAATAGTTTATGCACTATTTGCCAGGCATCTAAGCCTTCTTACACTTTACATTGACCCCGAGACAAATCTTATTGGAGAAAGTTTAATAAAGAAATATATCTAAATCAGGGACCGTAAATAATGATTATTTTTATTTTTGAAGTATAAAAATCAAGACAGTTTATAATCAAAAATAATCATTAGGCTTGAGTGAAAAATATTGAATTCAAAAATAATGATTATTCATGATTTTTATTTTTTTTGCTCAAAATAAAACTCAAAACCAAATCACGGGTTCCGTATAAGAATTTTTACCAATATTATTTCATATTCTTGTATGATGACCGTAAAGCTATCTCCCGGTACCAAAATATTGAATTTAAGAATTGGTTTTGGCCTTTGGTGCAATATTTTATAGTTAATAATTATTATTTAATTTTACAAAAAGTAATTTGGCTAGTGAATCGTCCGCTATGTTGCATAAAATCGACAGATTCAAGGCGCTGTAAAAAGTCTTTGACAGCGAGTTGGAGGGTGTGCGCCGCACATTTTATAGATTTTACTGAATGCAGTTTTAAATTCTTAAGCATCCCTTCATCATCAAAATGCTCCTTCCCATCATAGCCTTTTTTTTTTGGTACGGGGAGTAGCCCTACGGTCATCATACAAGAATATGAAATAATATTGGTAAAAAATCTTATACTGAACCCGTGATTTGGTTTTGAGTTTTATTTTGAGCAAAAAAAATAAAAATCATGAATAATCATTATTTTTGAATTCAATATTTTTCACTCAAGCCTAATGATTATTTTTGAAGACTAGAAAAAAAATCTAAAACTAATCATTACAATTTAAGTTTTTCAAATAAAACTTATAATGATTACGGTCCCTGATCTAAATATATTAAAATCTCCTGTCACTATGTTTGTCCGCTATAGACTCCTAAACCGATTAACAGATTTCGTTCAAATTTGCAGGCAATATGCAGTTTGGTTCAACTTGAGAGATAGGATAGTTTAAATCTTTTTAGCCATGGAAGTTCCGGCTGGACAAGGAGAAATCTTTTTTTTTATGCACTCCTCCGAAACGGCTTTACCGATTCTCATGAAATTTAGTGTGCTCATTGGGTAGGACTAAGCATCGGACAACATATATTTTTAATCCACTTTGTTCGCGCCAAAAGAGCGCTTATTTTCGAGAGACCACCTACACCACCTACACCCTCAAAGTGTCCCATACACTTCCTCTCTCCCTCTTCCCCCGGGCTTCCAAGACAGAGCTTCCAGTCCTCTCTCCAAGCTAGGTTTAAGTTTCGTGTATGATAGTTCTACTTTTCCTACAAATAAATAAAGATCTCCAACGCTTGTCGCGTAACACGCCGCAAAATTATTCCGTGTTCCTATTCCCAGTGATTTTCAGCTGAAGCCATCCCCCTTCAAAACACGGTCCTTCCAGCCGGATTCCAGCATCTCCGGTGGCTTTAAAATCGCTCAGATAAGTTATATTTACATTATTGCTGCCGGTCATACAAAGAGGTTACTGCGAAGCTCAGTTCGCCAAACTTATCTGTATGATTGCCAAAATCCAAGTCTAATTGATCCGACACTCCGGCAGCGTCCAAATCCATATCCAATTCATTTCTGAAAGATTAATGTATTATTTTTCCGACTTCCAAAAGTTAATTTCTAAATAAATGTCATAAGCCACAGTTCAACATTCAACTCGATTCGATCTCTCCCTTTCATAGCGGACGGTCGTGTTTTTGTTTTGCGCTCCGATTTTTGTGTTAATTTTATTGTAAACCACCGGGGTTTCCTCTGAATTCATCACTTAAATTTTTAAAATTATATACCGTCTCGCTATCGCGCGTGCATGCACTTTTCTGTGTAATTAATTTGTGTTAATAATCACTTTTTAGTTTGTGCTAAGACGGTTATCTTATTTTCCTCCTTATTCTTTTTCTCGTTTTTACTTATTTTTCTCTCCCCCGCTTGAGTGTCGTTTGCTGTTAGCTGCAACTAAGCCGTTATAGCTCTCATCGCTCTTGTTGATTTCTGCTGCTCATTCTCTTAACCTTGCGCTCTTTTGTTCTCTCTCTCTCTCTTAGCTTTTTGGTACTGATAGTGTTCACAGGGGTTCTAGGGTTTGTGAAAATGTCCCAAAATATTGTCTGTGTAATTAAGAACTGCCAAAAAAATATTTTGGCAGACCAGCCCAGTTTCCATTGTTGGCTTTGCGAGGCAGTAGTGCACGCTAAGTGCATCGAGATGACAGGTCGAATAGCTGACGTAGTGTCCAGCAAAAAGGGCCTGCGTTATTGCTGTGAGGCCTGTCGACCGGTTGAGAAGGAGATATCATCCTTCATGCGTCAGACCAGAAGTGGATTTTCTGAGATCATGGCCACTTTCCGCAAGGCGAGTGACATGTTCTCCGCGCTTGACGCTCAATTTAATAGTATGAAGCTATTAAATGAGTCGCCGAAACGCAAAAAATCTGCTGCTGGTCGACAGCCACTGTGTGTGACGCAGCAACCGATTTCCTGCCACTCCCCTGCGCCACAGCTCCTGGTCCCCGTTCCAATGGTTCTGAGATCAGGAACTAGGAAAGATTCGGTTACCGAATCTGAAGCAGCCGCTCAGCCAGCAATTTCCGCGTCGTCCGTTGTGTCCGATGCGGAGCCCAAATCTTTGGCTCCGCAAATCTCCGTAGATAAATCAACCCAGGGTCCAACAATGCCCGGAATACCGGCCGTAGTTGGTAACAATTCGTTACGCAAGACCATCACAGCGGTCCCACCTTCGAAAACAATATTTGTTTCGAGGCTTGCCCCTGATCTCGCATCGGAAGATGTTCTAGCCTTTATACAAGGCAAAACCCAAGCCGGACATATCAAGGTGGAAAAATTTCAATTTTCGTATGCCAGAGACATTTCATCTTTTAAGATAAATGTCTCAACCCAACTCTTTGACACTATTTGCTCGGGTGACTTCTGGCCCGAGTACGTAATAGTTAAGGAGTACGAGGCTCGAAAGAAGAGAACACGGCCTGCGGGAGTACAACTGCCCAGGCCGTCTCAATCCTCAGAGTCCACTGCCGTACCTTTTGTCCCAAAAAACTAACCTCTTCCTTTCTACTTTCCTATCAGAATACTAGAGGCTTACGCAGTAAGCTCTCTAAATTGTATTCGGATAGTCTTTCTTTCGCATCTCAGGTGATTGTATTTACTGAAACCTAGTTGAAGCCGGAGATCCTCTGCTCCGAAATTCTTCCGAGTAAGTACACAATCTATAGATTAGACCGTATTGTCCAGCGTGGTGGTGGAGTTTTAATTGCCGTTGACTCCTGCCTCATCTCGGAACAGGTGGTATCTAACGAATTTCTGGACATTGAATTCATATGCGTTTAATTATCTTTTACAGGCAGCTGTATATATGTTACCTGCTCTTATATTCCTCCATCTTCGGAAATGCCAACTTATTGGAAACACCTTTCGGCAATTCAGGCAGTTTCCAACTGGCTTTCTGATAGGGACCAATTGGTGACTTTGGGTGACCTCAACATACCTGGAGCTCACTGGTCTTCTGACGGTGTGTCTAATATTCTCCTGACTGCTGCACAGCATGACCTTATAAATGGCTTGTTTGATTTATCCTTATCTCAAGTTAACCATGTCTTTAATTCTCTAAACCGCTTACTGGATCTATGCTTTGTTTCAGATCCGGCTGGCGTAAACCTAAGTAGAGTTCCTCCAATGACGCAACCTGAAGATCCTTATCATCCAACTTTCGATGTGACCATCGACACCGGGACAGTTTTAGCAACGACATCTGGTAGTAGGTTAAACAGAGTCCGCTGTTTCCGAAAGGCCGACTATCAGAGGCTAAACACTTTAATAACTGAATTTGATTGGTCTAATCTCTTCATGAGCTCAGACATGGCAACCGCCGTTGATATCTTTTATAGTGCCATGAACTAATTTTTCTTCTTATGTGTTCCTGAAACCTATCCGTCGGTCTCTAATAAACCACTCTGGTTTAACAAAGAGCTGACATGTTTAAAAAACGTAAAATCTAGGCTTTATAATAAATATAAACGTACTGGTTCAAGAACGACTTTCTCATCCTATCTAAGTGCTCGATCTAGCTTTACCATGCTTAACGCTCAATGTTATAAAAATTATTTGACTCGTTGCAAGGTCCAGTTCACGCAGGACCCCAAACAGTTTTATAACTTTGTTAACTCTAAACGTAAACCCACGTTGTACCCTCCCTCGCTGTCATTTAATAATATTACTGTAAATTCTGATCAAGCAATAGCCAATCTCTTCGCTGAGTTTTTTAAAACCACATATTCTCCCTCAACATCTTCAGATCATTCATTTTCTCCAGCTATGCCCAGTTCGAACCTAATCTTCAGTCCTATTTTAAACGAAAGCTTACTTATTCATGATCTTCAACGTGTTAAGCCAGTATATTCACCAGGTCCTGATGGAATACCGGGCTCTGTGCTAAGGTATTGCTCCGAGACGCTGTGTAACCCCCTTCTAAAATTGTTTACCTTATCTTTAGAATGCTCAGAATTTCCCCTTATTTGGAGGGAATCATTTGTTATTCCTCTCCACAAAAAAGGTAGCAAGTCGGATGCCAGTAACTATAGAGGTATCTCTAAGTTATCGGCAATCCCCAAACTTTTCGAGAATGTAATCACTCCTCACTTGCAACATCTATGCAGATCCGTCATCTCTCCATGTCAGCATGGTTTTATGAGGCGAAGATCAACCACGACCAATCTTCTGGAACTCACCTCTTTCGTTATTAGGGGTTTCCAACAAAACCTTCAAACCGATGTCATTTATACGGACTTTAGTAAAGCTTTCGACTCGGTTAATCATTCTCTTCTGGTTAGGAAACTCGATTCATTGGGGTTTCCAAGTGATCTTCTTAAGTGGATTTCGAGTTATCTAAGTGACAGGTCCCAAAAGGTTCTGTTCAGAAATGTTCTATCCAATAGCCTCAGTGTCACTTCTGGCGTCCCACAGGGTAGCCACCTGGGACCACTACTATTTACATTGTTTATCAACGATTTGCCGCAGGTTCTAACCAAATCCAGAGTACTTATGTATGCTGATGATGTTAAACTTTGCGTGCAGTATAGGGACAGCTCACGCCAATCTGACCTACAATCGGATCTCGATAACTTTCAAGCATGGTGTCATGCTAACGATTTACATCTCAACAGTTCTAAATGCAAACTGATGACATTTTCTCGCACCACTTTTCTCCCTGCCACGTATATGCTTAACGATTGCTCTTTGGAAAGAATTACTATTGTTGATGACCTCGGCGTCCGCCTGGACCCTAAACTTTCGTTCTCAGAACATATTTCCTGTATGGTTAATAAAGCCGCCGGCATGCTTGGATTCATTAAAAGGTGGTCGAAGGAATTCGATTCTCCTTATGTAACGAAGACCCTATATACTTCGTTAGTACGCCCTATATTGGAGTATGGCTCGTGCGTCTGGAGTCCTCAATACGGAGTCCATAGTAGCCGCATCGAATCTGTCCAAAAGAAGTTTTTACTTTTCGCCCTCCGTGGCCTACCCTGGGATGCTAACCTTAGATTACCGTCTTACTCTAGTAGACTTCTCCTAATTAATTTACCTTCTTTAACTAACCGTAGGACGATGCTTGGCGTCGTCTTTCTACATAAACTTATTCACGGCGAGGTGGAGAGCCCCTACCTACTTGGGCAGCTCAATTTCCATGTTCCCCGTCTTTCTTCTAGAAATGTTATCCCCCTAGTAGTTAACCACTGAGTTTGAAGTACATGAACCCTTTAGGGTTTTATGTACTGATTACAATCGCCTTTTTAGTAGTATTGAAGGCGTAGAAAGCCTTCAAAACTTAAAAACTGTGTTGCTTGTAGTACTTGCCCGTAGTGTATCCTAATTTTCCTCGTTCTATTCTATTTTTTCTCTCTCGCGTCTATCTAGTACGCGTTCGTGCCGTACGTCACGCGGCTGCGCCCCTCGGTCGGTTGGGCGGGAGGTGGGCCTCGTTGGGACTCGGTCGAAAAAAAAAAAAAAAAAAAAAACTCCGAATAGTTCGGGCTCCCTTTCGTTAACTGTGTTTCGCTTGCATTTATTTACACTTACATATGTCTAATACAGTCCACTCCAGTGATATCGGTACATTTCCCTCAAACCATATTTAACAAATTTTTGTAAATATATACAGACATATGTACATACATACACTTTTATTTAATATGAATTAGCTAAATTTATACAAACACAAACATACCGCCCCGGATTTCTAAATAATTAACGAATTTAAATAAAATTAAAAAAAAAATTTCGAATTAATTTCGACACAATTTCTGTGTTTCGAAATTCAAAAGTGTGTGTTTAAATAAAGGCAAATGCGACAGTGAAATTCTTACTTAGTTCCTTTTCGTTCACTGTGTTCCAGCGCTTGCATTTATTTTCAATTTTATACTCGATACAGTCCACTCCAATGATCTAATGCCGCTTTCGAAACTTAAAAATACATACCCTTATATTTACAACAAATCTTCAAATATAAATTGGCACAACGAATACATTAAATTAAGAAACTACGAGTTATTAATTATTACAGTCAACAGCTCCTATATAAACAAATACATTTCCACAATACGACAAACATAATTACAAGAGTCGGCAGCAACGCCACCGATTTAATTTACATATGCTATTAACTCGCCTTTGCTCTATTCTGAGCTGGGTTACATTCATACATATTTACAAAAATAATCGTCGGTAAGGCAAAGCTCCGATCTTTGGCAATTTTTCCGCCCCTTGTTATCTCCGCTATTCTGCATTGACTCCGAAAACAGTGCCGCGACAAATACAGCAGCGGTCAACGAAATAAGTCCGGACACAGAAAATAATTGTTGAATTATTTTTTATAAAATTCCAACTACTGACATAAATTATTGACCTATTTCCAACGCTTCCGCGTGCATCCAATAAAATTGACAAATTAAGATTTACAAAAATATATTCAGAAATTTCCGATTGGTATATTTTTTCGAAAACATAACAAAATATATATACATATATATTCAGTATGGCTCCATCCGCCCTAAGGGAGCTGCAGGATACCATCCACAATTACCTTACGGCCCTTGAACTGTCCGGCCTTTCTACTGAGAATTGGGATTGTCTTCTGGTTTATTTGTGCTCCACGAAACTGCCAAAGTTGACGCTCGCAGTATGGGAGGAATCCATCCCAAATAAAACCGAAATTCCAACGTGGCAAGAAATGGATTCGTTTCTAACGGAGCGCCATAGAACTCTAGAGTCCATAGATTCTATTCAACATCCTACGTTCAGCCTCCGACCATCCAAATTGACAAGCTTGACAAGATAGTTCGCTACTCCCAGCCGAGATACGATACAAACACTTCGATTGACCATAATCATGCGGGTACAGTTGCAAAATGATCCATCAGCAAATATTTTCCTAGCAATTACTAGATATTGGGAACGGTGAAATAGACCTGCAACCAAATACGCAATGCATCAAACTGCCAGACAATTTTTGTATTGTCCTTCAAGATAAAAATGAATTGATCAGAGTATTTTTCCGGATATACAGAGTAATTACTTGAATCATAACTGGCTCAGTCATCGGACGATTTTGGCAGCCAAAAATATGGATGTTGACGAAATTAACTTCCAGATACAACAGTTGTTACCAGGCGATCTGATGTCTTTTAAATCAATTGATACTGTTGTTAATGAAAATGAAAGTGTAAATTTTCCAACTGAATTTTTGAATTCATTAGATATACCTGGAATGCCACCCCACAATCTTCAATTAAAGATTGGTTCCCCGATTATTCTCCTACGTTATTTGAATCCACCTCAATTATGCAACGTTACATGTTTGATCATCGAAAAGATCACCGGAAATATTCTTGAAGCAACCATTTTAACTGGGAAGTTCAAAGGAAATGTGGTCCTGTTGCCCCGAATTCCAATGATACCTTCACATTCTACCATACCTTTTAAACGGCTACAGTTTCCAAATCGGTTAGTTTTTGCCATGACACTAAATAAGTCTCAAGACCGAACAATGTCCATTTGTGGTTTGGAGTTGGAAAATCCATGTTTTTCTCATGGGCAACTATATGTTGCTTGTTCACGTGTTGGGAAACCGTCGAATCTATTTGTGTTATCTAAAGACAGGTTTACCAAAAATACTGATTAAATTGAATTTGAAAGAATTTATACTTTAAAATAATAAATATTACTGTTCAAGGTTTAAAATGTTATTTACTGACAACTTTGTAATATGCTCATTGCTGTTTCCTACAAATAATATGTATGACAAAACGGTGTTTGCCGGGTGAACTATAATTAGTTAGGGCCCAGCAAAGCGGAGAGTGCAGGTGGCGACTGCACCTGGCAGATGCACAACCTCTAACTTAGAGAAATTTCTCCTTATCTATCCCTCTCGGTCTCCTCGCGGCGAGTGCCATGAGCCAGACCAGTACGCGCTACCGCGGATCCCCTTCGCTATTTTGGCCAATACCAAACAAAACCATTTTCCTACTTGGTGGCTGACAACCTCCATCTCACGTCAGCCCACTGTCCATCGAAGACCCACTGTCCTGTCTTTATATATTTTTTTGTGGTGTGACTGAGCTACATCCCAGCCATAGAACTACTTCACAATAATATAAAAATATAATACTATCCTCGGCAATAGCCACAATAATCCCTATAAGTGAACCCAATAAGCCCAAACATCTTTTATAAAAAACTCTAGAAAAAATAATCTCAAAAAGAATTTCTTAGTCAAAAAAATCTACTTTCCCCCAATCAATATGCCTATAAGGCAAACAGATGCACAATAGACTGACTACTTATTTTACACAATTAGATTTGCATCAAACTCTCGTCAAGAAATCACATATCAAAGTCTCAATCGACATGGAGAAAGCATTTGATAGAGTTGGCGCACACTGTATTTTGCAGCAACTCTATGCTCGGAAACTCTGTGACGCGGGCGCGCACAAAAGATAATAAATATAAATATGTATGAAGAAGAACATATAGGAAATAAGGAAAACAATGAAAGAAAAACAGAAAAGTAAATGAAGAGAAATGAAACATATAGGAAATAAGGAAAGCAATGTAAGAAAAACAAAAAAGTAAATAAAGAGAACACATAGGGAATAAGCAGAAATAGGACATAAGCACAAATGTAAGAAACATAAGTTAAATTAAGAATAAATAAGAAACAAAAGGAATAGAAAGAAGAATAACATACAATATAGGCTAAGAAATGCAAGAAGGGAAAAAGAAAAAGAAATAAATGAAGTCAAAGGAACAGGGCCGTTCAAATTCAAACGCGCGCGCGCGCCTAGATCCGGCCACACTGACGGCCAACGGTCACACCGGCAGAGAAAGGGCACACTAGCCGACGATAACGGCGGGTACACTCAGCCGCGCTAGGGCTATATAAAGCGGGCCGCTGGCCTAGGAAGATCACTTAGCAGCCGACAGCGATCGGGAGCAGTAAGTCTCTAGTAGCACACTTCCAGTAGTCAGTAGCGAAAGTCACTTTTTAGGCCCGAATCTCGGATTTGGGTAATTATAAATTAGCCGGAGACTTCCGAGTCGCGGTAACAATTCGGCTTGCCGCATTTCTCTCTCTGACGACTTTAGAGTCCACCCGCCTCCCTCTGACGACTTTAGAGTCCACCCGCCTCCCTCTGACGACTTTAGAGTCCACCGCGCCTCTCTCTCTGAAGACTTTCGAGTCCAAGCCACCCTCTCTCTCGTAACCGAAGACTTTCGAGTCCCCCGCGCCTCTCTCTCTCTGAAGACTTTCGAGTCCCAAACCATTCTCTCTCTTTCGTAACCGAGGACTTTCGAAGACTTCTGAGTCCACCGCGTCTCTCTCTAAAGACTTTCGAGTCCCGAACCAGTCTCTCTCTCTGAAGACTTTCGAGTCCCAAACCATTCTCTCTCTTTCGTAACCGAGGACTTTCGAGTCCATCGCGTATCTCGGCAGACTTTCGAGTCCAACGGCGGTAACCTCGGGAGACTTACGAGTCCCCAGATCTACGGGCCAGACTTCCGAGTCCCCCCCAACTATTTCTCTTTTCTTCTCTCCCTCTCTACACAGGTTCCCGGACTTCTCGGCTTTCCCCCCCCAGCGTGGCCGACTCGACGACTACCGACGACTGGCAGAGCCCGAACCACCGGCGGTTTTCCCCTCGAGAAGCGAGCAGCCCGACGATCTACGCAGCCGCAGTCTCGAACTCAGTCTACAAACTCTGTAGAGAAACCTTGAATAAACCTAAACGCTCTTAAATAAAAACAGCTACCACTCGGACTATCTATTGTAGGCGGATCCTGGCCGTCCCTGAGCTATCTGGGGAATTGAGACGGCAGACCGTCACATCTGGCGCCCGAACAGATAGAGTGGTAGTAGGAGAAACCCGGAACCAGGAGAGCATGTCCAGCTGGGTGTACATGGCAACAAAATCTGAGTTAACCGAATACGCGAAGGAATTCGAGTTAGACCCGACGGGAAGAGTAGAAGACTTGAGAAGGGAACTAGCGGCGTTCTGTAAGAACACGGACCACACGGAGAACATAAGGCAGAGGCTAGCAACCTTGGCGGAGCAATATAAAAGGGAAAGAAGCCCGGCAAGAATACCGGCGGTCATAGTAACAAGAGCCGAGGAAATGGAGAGCCAACGGATTGCGGATCGCCTTCGAGATCACGTCGGATTAGACTGGGCGTGCCCAAGCTGTCTACATATCAAATCCGATATGAGGACGTTCATGAGGCAAACTCATCTTGAGTTTCAGTCTCTGGCGGCTGGTTTCCAGACGGCGGAGTCCCACATCAAAAGTATGAAACTGCTAAGTTATTCGCATAATAGTAATTTGAGCACTCTCCCTAATATTTCTTTACAAGTTCCAGACCCTGCGATTCCCTTTTGCAGTTCAGCCCGCGGGGCCCCAGCACCTGGACCAACCAAAACTGCGATTCTTGGGTCTTTATTTGCCGATGTCGCTGCACCCTTGCATCCACAGCCTGTTGTGCTGACCATGCTTCCACGTCACTTGTTGCCGCTTCTGTGTTAGCGGTGGACAGCAACAGAGACGCTCATCCTGTGATACCGAGTGGTCTCTGTTTCTTCCTCTCCTTTCACCACGCCTGGATTGCAGTACCGAATTTATCGTCTAAATTTCAATGTTAAACAAAGAAGCGATATATCTTCGTTTAAAATTGCTCTTTCTGACGGCCTCTTGGACAGGGTTCTTGATACTTCCGTCTGGCCTGAACATACTGCAATTTTTGCCCACTATTAGCGAGGACGATGATCTTCAGAATTTAAAATTTATCAAGCCATCCTTCTCTTCTGGTCCCGATCTTGTGCCTAGTTGTGTATTGAGAAATGGTGCTAATGCGTTATGTAGTCCTTTGTCAAACCTCTTTCAGCTATCTCTTAATATGTCGTTCTTTCCCGATAGTTGGAAGGTATCTTTTATAAATCCACTTCATAAAAAGTGTAGCAAGTCAAATATCGAGAACTACAGAGGTATTGCTAAACTTAGTGCGATTCCCAAGCTTTTTCAATCACTGATTACTGATTAACTGCAGCACCAATGCAGCTCATGTATGTCCTCCTCGCAGCATGGTTTCATGAAACAAAAATCTACCACAACAAACCTTCTTGAGTTCTGTGCTGTTAGAAGAAACGCCCTTAAACACAATACCCACACTGACGTCATCTTTACAGATGAGATGGAAACTTTTGGGTTTCGAACTAGTAATATACAGACCAGATCTTTCACAATCTGAAGGTTTTATTCTCCGTACTTTTTCTTGTTGACCTGTGTAATCACTTTTTAGTTTGTGCGAAGACGGTTACCTTATTTTCCCTTTTGTTCTTTATCCCGTTTTTTTTTCTCCCCTGCTTGAGTGTTGGTTGCTGTTAGCTGCATCTAAGTGGGTGATAGCTGGTAGCTGTTTAAACAGAGTCCGCTGTTTCCCAAAGGCTGACTATCAAAGGCTAAATACTTTAATAGCAGAATTTGATTGGTCTAATCTGTACATGAGTTCTGACATGGCAACAGCCGTTGATATCTTTTATAGTGCCATGAACTGAAACCTATCAGTCGGTCTCTAATAAACCACTTCAACAAAGAGCTGAGACGTTTAAAATACGTAAAATATTGGCTTTATAATATATATAAACTCACTGGTTCAAAAACGGCTCTCTCATCTTACCTTAGTGCTCGATCTAGCTTTACCGTGCTTAACGCTCAGTGTTACAAAAATTATTTTGACTCGTTGCAAGGTCCAGTTCACGCAGGACCCTAAACAGTTTTATAACTTTGTTAACTCTAAACGTAAGCCCACGTTATACCCTCCCTCGATGTCATTTAAAAATACTACAGTAATGTCTGATCCAGCAATAGCAATTCTCTTCGCTGAGTTTTTTAAAACTACATATTCTCCCTCAACATCTTCAGATCATACATTTTCTCCAGCTATGCCCAGTTCGTACCTAATCTTCAGTCCTATTTTAAACGAATGCTCACTTATTCAGGATCTTTAACGAGTAAAGCCAGTATATTAGCCAGGTCCCAATGGAATACCAGGCTCTGTGCTTAGGTACTGCTCCGAGGCGCTGTGTAACCCCCTTCTAAAATTGTTTACCTTATCTTTAGAATCCTCAGAATTTCCCCTTATTTGGAGGGAAACCTTTGTTATTCCTCTCCACAAAAAAGGTGGCCAGTAACTATAGGGGTATCTCTAAGTTATCGGCAATACCCAAACTTTTCGAGAATGTAATCACTCCTCACTTGCAACATTTATGCACATTCGTCATTTCTCCATGTCAGCATCGTTTTATGAGGCGAAGATCAACCACGACCAATCTTCTGGAACTTACCTCTTTCGTTATTAAGGGCTTCCAACAAAACTCTCAAACCGATGTTATTTACACGGACTTTAGTAAAGCATTCGACTCGGTTAATCATTCTCTTCTGGTTAGGAAACTTGATTCAATGGAGTTTCCTAGTGATCTTCATATGTGGATTTCGAGTTATCTAAGTGACAGGACCCAAAAGGTTCTGTTCAGAAACGTTCTATCCAATAGCCTCAGTGTCACATTTGGTGTCCCATAGGATAGCCACCTTGGACCACTACTATTCACATTGTTTAACAATGATTTGCCTCTGGTTCTAACCAAATCCAGAGTACTCATGTATGCGGATGACGTTAAACATTGCTTGCAGTATAGGGACAGTTCATGCCAATCAGACCTACAATCGACTGTATCAATCCCTCCTAGCCCCAATATGGCGCTATGGGGTGGCTATATATGGGACAGCAGCCAGGTCGCACTTGCGGAAGTTTCAGGCGTTTCAGGCGAAGTTTTTGAGACGTATCGCCAAAGCGGAATGGTATATTAGAAACGTTGACATTAAAAGGGAACTTGGAGTACCAGCAGTTGGCTGCCAATCATCGGCTTAGACTATTCAGACACCCTAACCCCCTGGCTAGACGGATAACAAGGACACGCGCCTGAAACGTTTGACTATTCGGGAGCTGCCCACCCGGCATATAATTTAATTTACATTTATTGAAAATAACCACTGCTTTAAATTGTTAAATTAATAATAGTTAAGTAGTATTTTAAGTAGAGCAGCAATCTTAGCACATCAATAAAAATGTTTATAGAAAAAAAAAAGACCTACAATCGGATCTCGATAACTTCCAAGCATGGTGTCATCCTAACAATTTACATCTCAACAGCACTAAATGCAAACTGATGACATTTTCACGTGTCACTCCCCTGCTTCCCACTTATATGCTTACCGATTGCTCTTTGGAAAGAATTTCTATTGTCGATGATCTGGGTGTCCGCCTGGATCTTGAATTTTCATTCTCAGAACATATTTCCTGTATGGTTAACAAAGCCAGGGCCGTCAGCCGATAGGGTACACAGGGGGATCAACTGATGGCTGTGTCATCTGCCGTAACTGTGTGCACCATCGGTAGTGCGACTATACTCACCAAGCGAGGGCGGCTGGAAGCAGGTCCTTGGTTTGGGCCTAGTTGGGCCCCAACCGAGTACGCTGACTAATGGTAGTCGGGCGGACCTGGACATGTCTTTAAATTGTCTCCCCTCAAGTCAGGAGTGTTACGCGACCCGTGCCCTCTGACTTCCAGGTTCGCAGCTGAGGGGTAAATCCAGCTGTGTTCACACGGAGCCTTCCTAGGGCCGGGCAACCCTAGGTCGTAAGATGCCTTACCGCTGCTTTGGGGCGAAGTTGCGGTCGACCCTTCCACACGCCCCAACCCCCCTCAGGCCCGCCGCGCTTGCATAGCCGAGCAAAGCGGGCGTTCATGAATAAAAAATGAGTAACCAACGCCGAGCTTCGGACCTCTCGATGGACGAGGAGGAGACACTGAGGCTGAGTCTGGTCTCAGGGTCTCATCAGAAATCGGGGACCGACGAAGAAGGGCCGTCGTTGTCTAGTAAAGACACCACGACTCAGTCGAGACCCGATGGGAGAGCAAGTAGCACTCCCCAATCCGAACACAATAGTGGGCCTAATAAAGGCACCACTAAAGACATGAGCAAGATGACTCATCAGCAAAGACGGGCGATGGTCGGTAGAGCCCGCTTCATTCTGCGAAAGATAGCCAAGAACGAGGCCGAGGGCAAGATCGACCCCCGCGATGCAGAAGACAAAGCCAAATTCCTTGCGGAGATCGCGGAATTTGAGAGCTACAAGGCGGAAAACCCCGTGGTAGTCCAGCCCACTCAGGCAAAGCGTAATCGCTCGCAAGATGTGAGCGAGAGCGCACCTAAGAGGGCGAAGGACCCGCAGGGCAAGCCGAGGGTGACCAGCTTCGTCAGCAAGGCGAAGAAGTTCAGCGAGGTGGTCAGAGACAGTCTGGCTATGGCCCTGGTGGACGAGAACCACGACGACGGGCGCCTGCTGTCGGAGAAGTGGGAGGTGATCGAGGCCAAGTTAGCCGACATGGTAACTGACAGAGTAGTCAGCATGCCGGCCGGCCCCATCCCCTCCTTCGACTCCTCGGACGTGGTCAGGGGGCACCGGGTAATCAGGTGCGACGATGGGTTCTCCAGGAACTTCCTGGCGGAGTGCGTGGCTAAGATTAGCGACGCCTGGGCTGGCCTTAAGATTAGGCTAGTCCACGCCAGGGAGATCCCCAGGAGACCCAGAGCTCGTATCTGGTTACCCAAGCGGCAGACTGACCATGTAAAGGTGATCGCTGCTCTGAAGGCTCAGAACCCGGATGTCCATATGGCAGACTGGACCATCCTCAAGGCAGAGAAGGAGATGAAGACGAGCCAGCCTTTCCTCCTGCTGATAAACCAACGCTGCCTGCCGCAGCTAGAGGCCGCAGACCACAAGGTCAGGTACGGCATAAGGAAGGCAAAGATCAGGGTCTTCCTTGCCGAACCAGACGAGCTACTGGAGGAGGTCGATGACACCAACAAGCTGTTGGACGATATGGTCATCGACGATAAGACCCCCGACACAACACCAAGCACAATCGATGTCGAGCATAGTGCAGATTAACTTGAAGCGCAGCACGCACGCTTCAAGCAATCTCACGATCCTTCTAAGGGAGAGGGATATCGACATCGGCCTGATACAGGAGCCTTGGACCAGGGACGAGCAAGTCACTGGTCTTAGGATCCCCGGATACACACTACTGTGCACCAACTCGAATGGTAGGCCGAGAGCATGCATAGTAATAAAAAACCACCTTAATGCTTTTCTCTGTCCCGATCTTAGCACACCTGACCTAGCAGTGGCCAGATTCGTGACGGTGGATGGGAGCGGAGTGCTGATAGCTTCGGCATACATGGCCCATGACGAACCGGCCCCGCCTGAGCCGGTGGTCAAGCTGCTGCAAAGGGCCGAAGACACTAAGACGACCCTAGTGCTAGGATGCGATGCCAACGCAAGGCACACGCTCTGGGAAAGCTCGGAAACAAATGAAAGAGGTGAGTCACTTTTTGATAATATAATTTGTCGTAACGTTACAATATGTAACAGAGGGAAGACGCCGACATTCATTTTTCCCAGCACAGGTAATTTCCAGGGCTGGGAAGAGGTGCTAGACATCACCTTACAGATTGAACAGGGCAATTACAAGGTAGAGAACTGGAGAGTATCGACCCAACACTCCTTCTCTGACCATAGATATATCTTCTTCGATCTAGCAGTACAAGTTAGCAAACAGGTACCAAAAAGAAACCCACGTAAAGCGGATTGGGGCAAATTCAGTGAAATTGTCCAATCCAAAGTTGGCAGCAGGAGGATAAAGGTACAATCGTCCCCTGAGGCCCTCGACAAGGAAGTAGAGGACCTCACCAACATACTTAACAATGCCTTCCAAGAGACTTGTAAGATCACATTCTCAAGGAAGAAGTATCCAACATGGTGGACGAAAGAGCTCAGCGATCTCAGGAGAAGGGCGCGGAAGTCCTTCAACACCAGTTATGGCACCCAGGAATGGGAACCATACAAGGAGGCGCAGAGAGCGTACAAGAAAGCGATTTACGAGGCCAAAAAGGACTCATGGCAGAGCTACTGCGAGTCACTGGAAGGCGTAAAAGATACTGCGAGACTAAGCAAGATTCTCGCTAAAGGACACACAAGCCCCACCCTGATTAACAGGGCAGACGGCACGGCAACAACGACGATAGCGGAGTCGCTGGAGTTGCTGGTTGACACCCACTTTCCAGGAAACTTGCAAGGGATCAAGGAACCCGAAAGGGGAAGAACCTCACAAATAGAAACGTCAACGAAGGACATTATTACCACTGAGAAGATCCGGTGGGCAATAGATTCCTTCGAAAGGTACAAAAGCCCGGGCCCAGACGGCATAATACCGGCAATGCTACAGACAGCCAAAGACAGCATCTGCAGATGGCTGAAAGCCATATACAAGGCTTGCATTTTTGTTTTTTTTTTTTTTTTTTTTCTACCGAGTCCCAACGAGGCCCACCTCCCGCCCAACCGACCGAGGGGCGCAGCCGCGTGACGTACGGCACGAACGCGTACTAGATAGACGCGAGAGAGGAAAAATAGAATAGAACGAGGAAAATTAGGATACACTACGGGCAAGTACTACAAGCAACACAGTTTTTAAGTTTTGAAGGCTTTCTACGCCTTCAATACTACTAAAAAGGCGATTGTAATTAGTACATAAAACCCTAAAGGGTTCATGTAGTTCAAACTCACGCCTACAGTGGTTAACTACTAGGGGGATAAAATTTCTAGAAGAAAGACGGGGAACATGGAAATTGAGCTGCCCAAGTAGGTAGGGGCTCTCCACCTCGCCGTGAATAAGTTTATGTAGAAAGACGACGCCAAGCATCGTCCTACGGTTAGTTAAAGAAGGTAAATTAATTAGGAGAAGTCTACTAGAGTAAGACGGTAATCTAAGGTTAGCATCCCAGGGTAGGCCACGGAGGGCGAAAAGTAAAAACTTCTTTTGGACAGATTCGATGCGGCTACTATGGACTCCGTATTGAGGACTCCAGACGCACGAGCCATACTCCAATATAGGGCGTACTAACGAAGTATATAGGGTCTTCGTTACATAAGGAGAATCGAATTCCTTCGACCACCTTTTAATGAATCCAAGCATGCCGGCGGCTTTATTAACCATACAGGAAATATGTTCTGAGAACGAAAGTTTAGGGTCCAGGCGGACGCCGAGGTCATCAACAATAGTAATTCTTTCCAAAGAGCAATCGTTAAGCATATACGTGGCAGGGAGAAAAGTGGTGCGAGAAAATGTCATCAGTTTGCATTTAGAACTGTTGAGATGTAAATCGTTAGCATGACACCATGCTTGAAAGTTATCGAGATCCGATTGTAGGTCAGATTGGCGTGAGCTGTCCCTATACTGCACGCAAAGTTTAACATCATCAGCATACATAAGTACTCTGGATTTGGTTAGAACCTGCGGCAAATCGTTGATAAACAATGTAAATAGTAGTGGTCCCAGGTGGCTACCCTGTGGGACGCCAGAAGTGACACTGAGGCTATTGGATAGAACATTTCTGAACAGAACCTTTTGGGACCTGTCACTTAGATAACTCGAAATCCACTTAAGAAGATCACTTGGAAACCCCAATGAATCGAGTTTCCTAACCAGAAGAGAATGATTAACCGAGTCGAAAGCTTTACTAAAGTCCGTATAAATGACATCGGTTTGAAGGTTTTGTTGGAAACCCCTAATAACGAAAGAGGTGAGTTCCAGAAGATTGGTCGTGGTTGATCTTCGGCTCATAAAACCATGCTGACATGGAGAGATGACGGATCTGCATAGATGTTGCAAGTGAGGAGTGATTACATTCTCGAAAAGTTTGGGGATTGCCGATAACTTAGAGATACCTCTATAGTTACTGGCATCCGACTTGCTACCTTTTTTGTGGAGAGGAATAACAAATGATTCCCTCCAAATAAGGGGAAATTCTGAGCATTCTAAAGATAAGGTAAACAATTTTAGAAGGGGGTTACACAGCGTCTCGGAGCAATACCTTAGCACAGAGCCCGGTATTCCATCAGGACCTGGTGAATATACTGGCTTAACACGTTGAAGATCATGAATAAGTGAGCTTTCGTTTAAAATAGGACTGAAGATTAGGTTCGAACTGGGCATAGCTGGAGAAAATGAATGATCTGAAGATGTTGAGGGAGAATATGTGGTTTTAAAAAACTCAGCGAAGAGATTGGCTATTGCTTGATCAGAATTTACAGTAATATTATTAAATGACAGCGAGGGAGGGTACAACGTGGGTTTACGTTTAGAGTTAACAAAGTTATAAAACTGTTTGGGGTCCTGCGTGAACTGGACCTTGCAACGAGTCAAATAATTTTTATAACACTGAGCGTTAAGCACGGTAAAGCTAGATCGAGCACTTAGATTAGACTGACGTATATTCCACTCCAGTGGAGGGAAGTGAAAGTCGTTTTTATACCTAAACCAGGAAGAAGGGGCTATATCCTAGCAAAGGATTACAGGCCGATTAGCCTTACCTCCTTCATCCTGAAGACCCTAGAGAGACTCCTGGATGTTCACATCCGAGAGAAACTCGAGAAAGATGGCTTCTCGGATGCGCAGCACGCATACCGGAAAGGCAGGTCGACAGAGACTGCACTACATGTAGTAGTGGGTTACGTCGAAAAGGCACAATGGCCGCCTTCCTAGACATAGAAGGCGCGTTTAACAACGTAAACGCCGATTCCATCCTGAGCTCCCTCAACTTGTTAGGCATTGAGGAAGGCATCAGAGAGTGGATAAGGGTTATGCTGACGAGTAGGTTGATCACTGCTGAACTAAGTGGCACTCACCTCACGCGAGCAGTGAAGAGAGGCACACCCCAGGGCGGGGTACTGTCACCTCTACTCTGGCTAATAAATATGAACACCATATTGGAAGAGCTCAATATGGGAGGCATCAAAGCAGTGGCCTACGCAGACGACGTAGTACTGCTAGTATCAGGACCCTTTCATGACGTTATCAGTGGCATAATGACAGGCGCGTTAGGGCAGCTTAACACTTGGGCCAAGACCTGCGGATTAGGCATTAACCCAACAAAGACAGAACTAATGCTCTTCACCAGAAGAACTAAGGTTCCAGCCTTCAACATGCCCAGTATAGGGGGCACGAAACTAACACTATCGGGTCAGGCAAAGTATCTAGGAGTGATACTAGATCCAAAACTAACATGGAAAAAGAACGTTACAGAGAGAGTCAGGAAGGCAAGCATTGCTTTCTACTCCTGCAGAAAAATGTTTGGGTTGCATCCAAAGATTATTATATGGCTCTACACAGCGGTAGTAAGGCCAATTCTAACATACGGGGCCCTGGTATGGTGGCCAGCACTAACCAGAGCCTACAACATAGCGAAGCTCATCAGAATACAAAGAGCGGCATGCGCAGGAGCCACGGGAGCGTTACGATCATGCCCCGCGGCTGCTCTAAATGCCATCCTCAACATAATGCCGATAGAACTGTTCGTTAAGGACACTGCCGCGCAGAGTGCAGTAAGACTGAAGGCAAGCTACTGCTTGAAGGAATACGGCACAGGCCACGGCTGGATACTTGAAGGCATTAGAATGGACACAAACGTAAGAACGGACTACATGACAACGGAGATGCACTTCGGAAATGGTTTCACAACCTCGTACCCAACGAGGGAAGACTGGAGCATGGAAAGAGTAACCGTAGAGAACGAGGTATCCCTCTACACGGATGGCTCTAAGATGAGCTGTGGAGTAGGGGCTGGGATCTTCGCCGAGCACTGGGGGATTGAAGAGACCTTTAGTCTCTCAGACTCGGCGACGGTCTTCCAGGCTGAACTACTCGCCATAAGGGAAGCAGCTAAGCTTTCACTAAGACAAGGACTCAGCGATACCACCATACGGATCTACTCGGACAGCCAGGCGGCTATCAAATCCCTAGCTTCCGTGAAAACCACGTCAAAGCTTGTGGCCGAATGCAAGGTAGCCCTAAATAATCTTGCACACGAAAACACGGTTCAAGTAACCTGGGTGCCAGGACACAACGACATTCCAGGCAATGAGAAAGCGGATGAACTAGCGAGAGCAGGCTCCGCAGAACCAAGCACTGATGCAGAAATACCAATATCCCTAAACTCGATCCAGACAAGAATCCACGACCATTTCAAGCAGACAGCCAACAAGGAATGGTCAAGGAGGACAGAGTGTAGAAGATCAAGGCAATGTTGGCCGACTTTTGACAAAAATCGAACGAAAGAGCTGCTATCCAACAGCAAGAGGGATATCAGCAGGCTCACAGCAGTCACCACAGGTCACTGGGCGATTGGATCGCACGCAATGAAGATGGGACTGCCACACAACACGACCTACAGAAGCTGCAAGCAAACAACGGAGCAAGAGACTCCGGAACACCTGCTATGTTTCTGCCCGGCACTAAACCACAAAAGACTACGCCATTTTGGAGCCCGACAGTTGGAGTCACTGGACAGTGTAGGAGAGCTGAAGTTGTCGGCAATCCTAAACTTCCTCACGTAATCAGGATGGTACTAGCGCAACAACAAACAGTGAACAGGGGGAGTGGTCCAAAAAGGAGCCTAGCTCTAATTGGAGGCCCCAGGGGGCCTCACCACTTATACCTACCTACCTAACAAAGCCAGAGGTGGTCGAAGGAATTCGATTCTCTCTCTATTTCGTTAGTTCGCCTTATATTAGAGTATGGTTCGGGCGTCTGGAGTCCTCAATTTGGAGTCCACAGTAGCCACATCGAATCTGCCCAAAAGAAATTTTTGCTTTTCGCCCTTCGTGGCCTACCCTGGGATGCTAACTTAAGATTACCGTCTTACTCTAGTAGACTTCTCCTACTTAATTTACCTTCATAAGCTAACCCCTACCTGCTAGGCCAGCTCAATTTCCATGTTCCCCGTCTTTCATCTAGAACCTATATACTTTTAGTAGTTAACCACTGTAAGCGAGAGCTTAAAGTACCCTTTAGGGTTTTATGTACTGATTACAATGGCCTTTTAAGTAGTATTGAAGGCATTCAAAAACTTAAAACTGTATTACTTATAGAACTTGCCCGTATTGTATCCTAATTTTTCCTCGTCCTATTATATTTTTTTCTTCTCTCGCGTGTATATAGAACCCGTTCGTGCCGCGTTTCACACGGCTACGCCCCTCGGCCGGTTGGGCGGGAGGTGGGCGTGGGACTCTCGCGAAAAAAAAAATTTACCTCTGCCCACCTGATGTGAGTCGGAGCAATCTTAAGTATAAGTAGTAAGTAAGTAGACTTACCAGTACAGTAGGGATAAACCCTAAAAGAAAAAAAAAAAAATTAAACGGAAAAGAAGATCTCGGACAACATAAAGCCTACAACTTATAATCGACAAAGCTGCATTATTAAATATAATAATAATATAATAATATAGCAAGGGCCGCTATGGCTCCTTCAAAACAAATCTATTCTACTAGATCTAGCTGTATATTAAAAAGATCAAACATCAAAACTTACCAACAAATTTTAAAAACATAAATAATTTTAAAAACATAATAATAAACATAATAATATTTTTCCAAATGGAATTTCATTTTTACGGATGGATCAAAATCAGGAAAAGTCACAGCGTTCAGTGTAATCACAGAGAACCCCATATTTTTAAAATCAGTTATCACACCCTGGTACACTTCAATTTACACAGCTGAGGCAGAAGCGATCCTCACGGCGGTGGAAATAGCAAGTTACATTACCAGCGATACTAAATGTAAACAACAGAGACCCCACAGTAAGGAGAATAAGAGAAAAACTAACAATACACGGAAACAAATTAAAACTTCTCTGTACTCCGGTACACGCAGGGTTAAAAGGCAATAAACTAGCAGACACAGCAGCAAAAACTGCCACACGATCGCCATTGCACATTTACTACACAAACGACAAACACGACATCAACAGACTGATTAACAAACATATAAATGAGGCTTTAACGACCATATGGGAAACCTATACCCACTATTACGAAACATTCAACCAAAAAAGAGAACCAACCTACATCCCACCAACAATAAACAGATACCAAGCAATTCTATATACAAATAAGATTCAGACTAACACACACAAAACAACAAATTAAATTACTCAGATGTAACTCCCCTGCATTTTGTACTAAGTTCCAGGGCTACAAAGCAGTTTATAAAAAGTGATATATAACGTTGGTATTAAAGTTTTTGGTATTTGGTATTTTGGTATTGTAAGTTTCTGTGTTATTGTCGTTTGAGAAGTCCCAAAATAGGGCATTTTTGGTACTTTGAGGGCAATTTTCTCAAAATTGGGACGTGATGGAAACTTTGGGTTTCGAACTAGCAATATACAGACAATCTGAAGGTTTTATTCTCCGTACTTTTTCTTGTTGACCTGTGTAATCACTTTTTAGTTTGTGCGAAGACGGTTATCTTATTTTCCCTTTTGTTCTTTATCCCGTTTTTTTTTTCTCCCCTGCTTGAGTGTTGGTTGCTGTTAGCTGCATCTAAGTGGGTGATAGCTGGTAGTTGTTTAAACAGAGTCCGCTGTTTCCCAAAGGCTGACTATCAAAGGCTAAATACTTTAATAGCAGAATTTGATTGGTCTAATCTGTACATGAGTTCTGACATGGCAACAGCCGTTGATATCTTTTATAGTGCCATGAACTTCTCCGTATGTGTTCCTGAAACCTATCCGCCGGTCTCTAATAAACCACTTCAACAAAGAGCTGAGACGTTTAAAAAACGTAAAATATTGGCTTTATAATATATATAAACTCACTGGTTCAAAACCGGCTTTCTCATCTTACCTTAGTGCTCGATCTAGTTTTACCGTGCTTAACGCTCAGTGTTACAAAAATTATTTTGACTCGTTGCAAGGAGTTATTTTTTGGTTGTTTCGGGTTGCTTGGGTTATACTTCTTATGCACCAATAATGCTCCAGGCGTCGACTCGCTCAGATTTCTGTTTCTTGCTTCGTCTAATAACTTATTTTAAGCGCCTCCATGGAGATTCAATTTTCCTGAGTTTCAATCGCGATTCGGAACTCTTCGTATTCCTCTGGGATACTGTATAATAGCAAAATGGTTAACAGATCGTCAATATTCATGAGATCAAATTCGTTTATTTTTCTATCTGCGCCTGCTTGCATTTTGAGTAGAATAGCGCGGCATTACGGGCTGGCGCCTTTTTTCATTTTCCGTTGTTTAAATAATAACTGTTGAACCAAATAAGATAATCCAATAATTTAAACGGCATTTGACAGTGAATTGATATGAAATTTATATATCAAGTGGATAATGTGCCACGCCCACCCATTCGCCCATTTATAGGGAATCAAAGTGAAAAAATTGAATTTTTTCATAGAAAACGATTTTTTTTAATTATTTAATTTTTTAGCTTTATTTTGATTGATTTGCTCAAATAAAAATATTTTAAAAAATCTAAAAAAAAAATATTACACAAAATTTTTCTTTTTTAATTTGGATTTTTTTTATTTTTTGATCATTTTTCTAACATTTTGACTAACAATAAACCTATATTGGGGGAACTACTAATACCAAGCATTTCTGGACTATAAACATTTGATTCCTCATCCTTTCGCGTCTTAAAATTATTCAAAACAAAAAAATTAACGATTTTAACGCTGCAAATGCCTTGCGCGCTATGGGTACCCCTGAAGCGTTTTCACCCATATTTCTCGTTTTTTGACCCTGAGTTGTTTCACTAGATTTGCTCTCAAAGGTGGAGACGCAGCTAGACGCAGACTTTCTAAACGGATTTTGGTTTAGGAAAGATACACGGACCAGACCTATATAGTGTAGTTGTGTGCCCTGTAGGGCGTTAGAAGTTATAGACTACTTTAGGTAGAAAAAGGTGTTATAAATGGACACCTGGCAGGTAACGATTTACCTGTACAAGCCGAACCCAAACTGTCATTTTTTTTTGTTTAATTTACAGTTTATGAATGTATCTATAATTTAAAACCAAAATCAGTCCGATCGGTGGTATAGTTTTTGTGTCATATTACCTGAAAGTCAACAAATTGCACCTTTTTTTGTATGTTGCAAAACCGGAAATATTTTTCAACTTTGAATGCTCATAACTTTTAACCGAAAATGATTATCTCAACGGATTTGGAATTGCTGGGAAATTCTTTGCCGATTGAGTATAGTTTAATTAATATTAATTAATAATTAATTGAATTAAACCACGACTTTTGTTTTAGAGGCGCCACTGTGCGTCGTTTGAAGTTTCGCAGTTGTTGGTATGCCTTAGTTCCGATGTGATTCCAATGAGATCGGACTTAGTCTTTGCATCTTCAATTATTCACAGCGCGGCGTCACCTTCGGGTTTTAAATGAGTCCCGTTTACATAATATATCCACATAATATATTCCACGAGTCGTTTTTTATTAATAAGGCCTGCATTTGTATTTTCCAGGTATCGAAATTGTGTTTGCCAAAAGGAACTATGCGTATACTAGCAACACTCATTTTTGCTTTTAATTTGCGTTTAGTTACACAAGAAACCATTTTTCGAAGCTACACAAGCATCGAAGAAGCTTATTTTCTATGTCACCAATGAGACGCCCTCTTTTGCGTCCCCAGAAGTCTCAATTCTCGTGTGTCGACAATTTCACCACAAATTGAAATTTGCCGTTTAATCTCTTCACTATCCTAATGCTAACTTTTTTCTGGCGCAGTGGAAGCGTTCTGGGCCCATAACATGTTGTAATTTTAGGTTGTAGTTGTATTTAGGAGTGTTTTAATGTGAGATTAAGTTTATATATATGTAGTTGGCGACAGAAAGAGATGCTACTGACAAAGCAACAAAGACATTATACTTATGCGACAACAATGTATATGATATTAAGGTATAAAATATGTTGGATAACTATCAATGTGCTGCCAATGGTATTTCCAATAATTAGTGATCCTGAAATTGATTAAATATGTGCGGCAAACTTTAACAATTTGTAAATGTAGCAGGTGATGTTTTCATTTGGGCTTTGGGAAGAAAGTCCAACTTTCAAAAGAGTTTTAAACAAATTTTCAAAAATGTTCAGTGAGTGATCATATCCATGTTGTAGAGTCATTAATTGTGAATTCAGGACATATTGTCTTATCGTGCGCGACTTTTCGCGAAATTTAATTTTTTAGGAACCAAACTCTTGGTCAAAAACGCAGCCCTGCTGGAATGTGGCGAGGTAAAATGGTTTCCCAGAAAAAAAGATGCAGTATTTATGAGACTTTTCGCAGAATTTTCCTTCACATGTATAATTTAGGATTTTATTTTGCATAGTCTAAGCTAAGAAACTAATTTATTCATACTTGAAAATATAGGTCCAGGAGATGTATTGTTAATACTTTTACCATTAGCATTAGATTTTGAATTATGCAATATATTGTCAATACTAAAACGACTGAATTGATTTATATTTTTAATTGTCACGCTTTCGTCACTTTTATCACACATATTTATATACATTAATTGGAAAAAAATTGTATTCTTTTGAAATTGACTATTTTTCTTCTAAACTAATAAACCTTTCTTTTATATACAATATCGAAAACTAAACTTTTGTTGACTAAGCGTTCTATCCTCAATTCCAAAAATATAGATCTTAACTATTTAAGCTCCATCCAAATGTCACACTTTGCTATTCTAGTTGTCTAAAACGTGATAATAAACATAATCATCAGCACTGGCAGTCAACAACAAATCAATCTGGAATGGATTTGTTTGCTTTCTTTGATACATACATAGATATAAGCAAATATTAAAATGTAAAGGGCCTCGACAATGTGATTCTCTATACAAAATTAATTAGATAATGAAATTGTATATAACTCGAAATCCTATTATGCTAGATAGATAGGAAGCAAAATCCTTTAAGAGATTGCTTTTATTGACGGCTTCACGATATGGTCGCCAAATTCTGTAAACAGAAAATAAACTCTGCCCGGTATACACGTTAGTGCTGTAGATTAATGAAATTCCATACAAAACTAGTGCTAAAATGAGCATATAATAACATGAACATTGAATTAAAAATAGGCGAATAACAATTAAGAAGATACAATTTTTTTTTTTTTTTTTGGTAGAAAGTTGGTTTTTTGAAGAAACGTTGATGACATTGGCGTATTGATGTCATGTGATACTGCAGGGTATGGAACACAGTGGTATTAAGTGTTTTATGTGAGGAAAATGTTTGTCTAAACTAAATTATGAAACACAAATAATAAATAGCATAAAAGAGCCGAAAACGAACCCGAAGTAAACAAAAAACTTAAAAAAAAAAAGATTTGAATACAACCTCGGAGGTTGAGAGCAAAAAAAATCACAGCCGTTAACTTGGGATGAATTCAGACGTATAAGCGAAAGAAGCTCAGACTGATATCATAATACGAGAGTTAAAAAAACGATAGTTTTCTGCGATATGAAAAAAGTGATGTCAAAGTCAGATGTCTTGGAAATTTGTTTATCCAAAAATTAAAGGTTATATAACTTTAAATGCAATAAAATAATATATACATTATGTGGGTGTTCACGAAATAGAGCAGGCTCCGATATTCCTTTATCAAATGATTATACCCTTGCAGGGTATATTAGTTTCAGTCAAAAGTTTGCAACGCAGTGAAGGAGGCATCTCCGACCCTATAAAGTATATATATTCATGATCAGGATCAACAGCCGAGTCGATCTAGCCATGTCCGTCTGTCCATCTGTCCGTTTCTACGCAAATTAGTCGCTCAGTTTTAAAGCTATCTGAATGAATCTTGGCAGTTAGGCTTCTATATACTCTCACTCGTACATATGTCGGAACGGGTCGGAATGGGCCGGATCGGACGACTATATCACATAGCTGCCATAGGAACAATCGGAAAAATCTACGAAAAAAATTATAACTTTGTCAGTTTTCAACCAATCTTCACCAAATTTGATATTTGTCCATTTAGTATTATTTCCGAATTTCGGTTTTAATTTCATGAAAATCGGCTGACTATATCCTATAGCTTCCATAGGAACAATCAGGAAAATAAATAAATAAATAGCTATATTTTAGTATTTCTGAATTTTGATTTTAATTTCATGAAAATCGGCTGACTATATCCTATAGCTTCCATAGGAACAATCAGGAAAAAAAATCTTGGTACAAAGATCGATTTTTGAAAACTGTTCGTTTTCAAGATATTTCCAAAAATGTGACGTGTTCGCACGACAAAACCAAAATTTACTTTTGGAATACTTGAGTTCAATCATGGATTTCAGCGAAACGCGATGATTATGAAATTAAAATAAAATTAAAATAGTTTTTTATTGCGAAAAGAAACTTGGGGAATTTCTTTTACAGCCATTTTACATATCAGGTTAAATTATAAACTAAAGAAAAAATAAATAAGAACTTAAAAATAAATTAAATCAAATTTAATATTGTGAAAGGGGACTTGGGGAATATTCTTTTCAGCCTTTTTAATTTTTAGGATAAATTACAAAACAACGAAAAAATTAATACAATTAACTTGTGAATAATAACAAAAAAATTAGATAAGAACATAGAAATAGAGTATCAAAATTATATTGATATAGAAAAGACGAAACTTAAATTTTACCCTGCAGCTTCTAAGAATTCAAAAACTAAATATGATGAATACAAACCATTGGATTGGAGGTTAAAAAGTGATGACGATATGAGAATAATCTTGATGATAACAAACCATTTTATTCAAAACCAGCTGTATATGATGCTGATGATGATGACTTTCTCTCTTTCAAGTGAACTGTTGTGTTTTTTTCTTGCGCTCTCGTTTTTGTGAAATAACTTTGCGTTAAAACCATCGGGGTTTATTTAAAACTTCTACTTTGTGTTTTTTTTACAGTTCCCGTTCACTTCGCGTTTGCATGCAGCTATATTTACTTATCTAAAACATCTTATTCTCATTATTTAATCGTGCTGCCAGTGTCCCTTTTTCATTCCTCTTTGTGTCTCTCCCGTTTAGCTAAACAGCTAAACGTTTCTAAGTTTGCTTTCTCCCACGCTCTTCCGCTCTCTCGCGCTCCAACTCTCTCTGTGCAGCTGCACTTTTTCCTATCTGTTGCCCCCTCTTCCCCATGATCCAAGTACAGTGGTAAGTTTTTAAAATGTCTTCCGATATTGTCTGCTCTTCCAAAACATGCAAAAGGACTGTTTTGTCTACCGATCTTACCATCAACTGCTGGCTGTGTGACAACATTTTGCATGCAAAGTGCATTGGGGTTGCCGGACGAAGGGGTTGATGATGTGAGAAAAAACATAGGCTTGCGCTACTGTTGCGATGCATGTCGTGACGTTGAAAGGAAAATTGCGTCTTTTATGCGGCAAACCAAGGGCAGTTTTAGGGAGTTGTTATCGAGTTTTAATAAAACTTATAACATATTTTTAACGCTTGATAAACAATTTAATAGCCTTACGCTAATAAAAGAGTCTCCAAGGCGCAAAGAAAACTGCAACTGGAGTGCAGCATTGCGACGGATCCCAACAACTTGCGGTGGGCTCTCAACAGCAGCCGCCTACGACACAGCCCTTGACCTTAGAATTAAATCCCACTACTCTGAGATCAAGTGTTAGGAAAGAGTCTGTATCCGAAGGTGCTGGGGGACTGATCATTTTCCCGTTAATTTTCTTTTCGTCCCCTATGGGACCACAAACTCCGACCCCCCATGGCCCCATAAATATATCCCCCCAGGGATTACCGGACGACAATTGCACGGTAGGCACTCAGCCTGTCTTTCCATAAGCCCTCATTGCGATCCCACCTACGAAACAGATATTTGTTTCGCGGCTCTCCCCTAGTCAAACATCTAAAGATGTCATTGCCTTTATACGAGGCAAAGTCAGAGCTGATAATTTAAAATTAAAGGTCGAAAAATTCAAATTTTCTTACGCCAGGAATATTTCGACTTTCAAAAAAATGTCGCAAATAAATTCTTTGGCACGATATGCTCAATCAATTTCTGGCCTGAGTATGTTGTCGTCAAGGAATATAAAACTAAGAAAAAGAAACGGTCTGTGGGTATAACTCTTCCCAAGCCTTATCTGACCACTGTGCCCCCTACATCCTCTAACTCTGCCCAAAAAAACTGAATACTTCTCTGTTAATCTCCTATCAAAATGCCAGAGGCTTACGTAGTAAGCTGCCTAAATTGTATTCTGATAGTTTTGCATTCGCCTCCCATGTTATTGTGTTCACAGAAACCTGGTTAAAGCCGGGCCCATCCACAGGCGAGCATGTTGGCCGAGCATGCTGAGTTCGACGAAATTTTCATCGTTAGTGACAGTGCTCGCGTACAAATTTCGTTTTCGCCGAGCCGCTCGAACTAAATAGAAATCATTCTATCTTGCTTGTGTTGCCAACAACATGTTCGATAATGGATGGCCACGCTCGCACGAACGTCACTTTAAGCAAACGTTTGTAGCGACAACACGTAGTAGCGCAGCTTTACATGTCAAAAAATGTATGAAAGATTTTATTTATTGCTTGCAAAATAAGCCATCTTTGTGGCACACAACAAGCGATTTATATAAAATGTAAAATGTATTGTCTGCAAAATGAGCCTGCTGTATTTTCTAAGCAAATAGGTATTGCCATCAGTGCAATTACAGCTGTCCGTTGACATGTTGACTGTATGAAAATTCGTTACAAATGATGTTCGCGTGCATGTTGGCACTAGTTAGTGGGCAAATGAAATCGGCCTGTCAGGTGCGGGGGTGGGGTCCTCATAGCGGTCAACTCCACTCTCACGTCAGAATTATTCACTTTGAGGAAAGCAACGAAGTTGAATTCCTTTGTGTGAAGCTATCATTTAATGGTCGCTTTGTTTTTATTACATGTTCTTACATTCCTCCATTGTCGGAACTGCTTATTTTTTGGAACCACCTTTCCGCCATTCAGATGGTTTTCAATATGCTTTCTGATAGAGATCATTTAGTAGTCTTGGGTGATTTTAATATCCCTGGGGCTATTTATAACTATAATAACTCCTCTAACACACTTCAATCCTCAACAAAACATGATTTTATTGCTGGCTTGTTCGACATTTCGCTGTCTCAAGTCAACCATGTACGAAATTCCTTAGAGCGCTTGCTTGATCTTTGTTTTGTTTCTGATCCGGCGAGTGTTAGTTTAGCGAGGGTGGCGCCGCTGACGCAACCGGAAGATCCCTATCATCCTACTTTCGATGTGACACTGGAAATTGGTGCTGATATTCATAAAATTTCTGTTAGACCGGCTGAATACTTTTGTTTCTGACTTTAACTGTTCGGATTTATACATGCGCACTGACATTTTTTTCTTTACGATAAATTCATTCTTCTCTGAATGTGCTTCGTTATATTACCCCTCTATTTCAAATAAAACACCTTGGTTTACTAAAGAATTGAGTCACTTGAAAAATGTAAAGTCAAGGCTGTACACGAAATTTAGAAAAACCAGTTCTGACCTTTCTGTTACAAAAACTATTTGACTCGTTGCAGGGTCCAATTTTCTCACAGTTTTATAATTTTTTTAATACTAAACGTAAGGCGGTAACCCATCGTTCATCGCTTTCTTTTGAAAACGCAACTGTAAAGGGCGATCAGGCACTTGCCGATCTCTTTGCCCAGTTTTTTCAAACTACATACTCTACTTCCACTGACCTAAATCATTCTTATTCTTATAGCATGCCAAAATCGAACCTAATTTTCTGTCCATGTTTAAACGAAAGTTCTCTCCTAGTAGATCTTCATCGTGTAAAGCCAGTTTATCTGCCAGGTCCCGACGGAATACCGTGCAGCGTGCTTAGATATTGTGCCGATGCCCAGTGCTCGCCCCTTCTGAAATTGTTTACCTTATCCTTAAAAACCTCGCACTTTCCCCTTATTTGGAAGGAATCATTAATTAATCCTCTCCACAAAAAAGGTAACATATCGGAGGCCAATGACTATAGAGGAATCTCTGAGCTCTCGGCCATCCCTTAACTGTTTGAAAACAGTATTACTCCACATTTGCAGCACCTTTTTAGATCAGTAATTTCTTCATGTTAGCATGGATTTGTTAAGCGAAATTAAAAAAAAAATGGTTTTCGTTTTGATCTCTGTAACTATATATTCAATTTTTTCAGGATACTAAACAGTTTTATAATTTTGTTAACACTAAACGTAAACCGCTAATTCATCCTTCATCGCTTTCTTTTGAAAAAGCAACTGTGAAGGGTGATCAGGCAATTGACTATATTTTTGCCCAGTTTTTTTAAACTACATAATCTACTTCCACTGGCCTAAATCAGACTTATTCTTATAGCTTGCCCAGATCGAACCTAATTGTCTGTCCATGTTTAAACGAAAGCTTTCTCCTTTTAGATCTTCAGCATGTAAAGCCAGTTTATTTGCCAGGTCCCAACGGAATACCGGGCTGCGAGCTTAGGTATTGCGCCGATGCCCTGTGCTCACCCCTTCTGAAATTGTTTACCTTATCCTTAGAAACCTAATTGAATCGGTTCAAAAGAACTTTTTAATTTTCGCTTTACGCGGTTTAAACTGGGATGCTGAACAGAGATTACCATCCTATTATAGTAGACTTCTCTTAATTAACTTACCCTCCTTAGCCAATCCTTATAACCTTATTCACGGTGATGTGGAAAGTACTGACTTGTTAGGCCAGCTCAATTTCCACGTTCCGTGTAGAAATATAAGATCGTATATACCCTTAGTTTTGCGCCATTGTAGAACCTCCTATGAACTGCACGAACCCTTTAGAGTACTGTGTGCAAGTTATAATGATTTCTTTTCGGTAATCTTACATGTTGATAGTCTTCTTTAACTAAATATCCTTACCCACCTAGATCGCATGCATGCAAACATTGTGGTAGCTCGCCGGTAGTTTATTTCCTCGTATTCTTTTCTATACTTTCCTTCGCGTCTACTGACACCTAACCCTAACCGGCACGTGCCTGGTTTCATGAGGGCCACTTGAGTGTACTGACCGTACTGCATCAACGTCCATAATAATAATGATGTTAATCATCCTCCCCACCTAATCATCACTTATAGCAATCATCAGCTGTGTTACCAAACCAAGCGGGTGTTCACCAGCCAAACCATATACATATATAGTGTATATATTTATAGTTCCATATTTAAATGAGATTATACTCATCATGTCCGTTGTCAAGTTTTGAAGTTATATTCATGGAAAACAGAACACTAATAATTTAAAACGATATGAGAAAACTGAGACAGGGCTCTAATTAGATACAGATGGTAATTTTTACATTCAAAGAAGACGTATTAAAAAATATACTCTACAAACTGATGACGGAAAAGAGTTTTTTAACACAAAATTTAAGTCTTTGATGAATCGACATCAAATAAATCATTATTCAACGTTTAGCACTCTAAAGGCTGCAATTGTTGAGCGATTCAACAGGACATTAAGAAAGCTCACGTGGAAAGAGTTTTCTTATAATAGGACCAATAAATTGATATGTACAAAGAGTTGATTAACTTTTACAACAACAAAATACACAGGACTTTTAAAATGGCTCCCATTGAAGTCAACACTGACAATGAGAAACATATCTTGGGTACGATATACAATAATATAAAAATGTTTGCAGGTAGCAAACTGAAAGTCGGAAATAATGTTGGAATTCCTAAATACAAAGGGGTATTTCAGAAATCGTACAATCTAAATTAGAATGTTGGAATTTTCAGAAAATACAAAATTCAAAATACATATCCAACCACAAGGGTGGAGCTGAAAAATAAAAACGATTTCCCAATACCTACCTAGTAGAAAAAGTACTTAAAAGAGAAGGAAAAGTATCTCTTGTACGTTGGTTGGATTTCCAAAAGTGATGACAGCTGGATAAGTACCTCTGAAATTTGGTAATGAAATAAACACAACAATTTTATGTTTTCCTTTCTTTCTTTTGATTTTAATAAAAAGTATTTTCATATTATTAAAATATTCAGAATAGTTTAATTTATTTGTTAGTCTTAAAATAAAACTTTTGGAAATAAATTATTTTTAACCAGGAGTCGGCCTCCCCACCGCCTTACTAGGGGCCCCCAGGATGTCCCCGACCCCGTCCGCCGGGTGTCGGGTCCTCCTTCTCGTGAATTGCTTTTATTCCCAGAATCAAAAACACAATTTACATGTCTTAGAACCTATACTACGACAATCGACATTAATCAAATTTAACAAAAATCTCTTTCTTAAACATTTTGTATCAACTAAGTTGTAAATGCTTAATTATTAAATTTAATTTAAGTTTAATAAAGACAGACGATGCTATTATAATATAATAATATTAATTATATGCTCTTAGTGCTACCAAAAACCGGTAGCAAGTGCTTATGAAATAATGTAGCTTGGCACATTTTGGTTTTGATTGTTAAAAAGCGTAATGATCAATAAGTACGAAATTGAATTCGTGAAATGAATAACACTAGTCAGTCTTCTTGCTGCGTCATCATTAATAGTTTGCTCCAATACTAAATCGATAGGTGATCTTGAAAATGACTTGGAGGTTCATCTAATACCAAAGTAACCTTGTTGAAATCCATCAAATAAATCCGATGAGTTTCTGCAACTCTCAGTAAATTTGCGTAGTATTTGCATAATTTTGATGATTGCATTTAAAAAAAAAAATTGTTTATTTTCGGCAGCACTTTTTTGAATAAATCGAAATAACTAGTACGAATACTTCTAGATACGTTTAAATAATGATGAACAATATTTATATATATCAAGTAAAATTGTACCGTTTTGCCTTGCTCTCCGTTAAGACCTTGTTGATTGTAAATATTGTCATTATTGATCAAGTCCTTCAGATCTTCATTTTCAACGTTGAATGATGATATTTCACAGCTTTTTAATTTTTAAACTTCCTCTACCTTTTAACTTCCTCTACCATATTTATTCTGGGCATAATGTAGACTTTTCAACCGAAGTAAGAGTTGCTTCTGTTTCAAGTTCTTCCACGGATTGATAACTAATGCAGTGACCATATCTATTCAAAATATCTATAATTTTTCTACTGCTTGTTAAGCACCCTAACGTCATACCTAACATTACATGCTTTGACGTCTTCACTCGACCGTTATGAATTCCAACAAGAAAGGAAGCTAACTTCGGCTCACCGAAGTTTGTTTGCAGAATTAAATTGAATAAATAAAACCGAAATATTTTTTGAAAATATATTGAGAAACAGCAAAGTTATGGTTTTTTTTTTACTAATTTTCCTTATATATCGCCGAAAGTGTTACGGACGGACAGACGGACGGAGAGACGGACATGGCTATATCGACTCGGCTGTTGATCCTGATAAAGAATATATATACTTTATAGGGTCGGAGATGTCTCCTTCACTGCGTTGCAAACTTCTGACTGCAATTATTATTCCCTGCAAGGGTATAACAATCAAATCTTGACAGTAAGAATGTACCTGGCGAGTACATTTAATGCTTTTTTTTTCGTTTTTGTCTACTTCCACCAAGAAGGATAAGGTAGAAGTCCAACAATGGTTGTGGTATCGAAACTTCTCCGGATATTAAATGCTCTGCAGTGATATTTCTAGACGGTAATTTTTTTGTTGTTCTATTCTTAATATTCATTTTCTGAGAATCAGAGCCGATTTCTGTTAAAATTTTTTTTTTTTTTAAATATTTAAACATTACATCATCTATAGCTTGTAAGTAATTTGGAGCTATTATTTTTATACCCTTGCAGGGTATTAAAATTTCAGTCAGAAGTTTGCAACGCAGTGAAGAAGACATCTCCGACCCTATAAAGTATATATATTCTTGATCAGGATCAACAGCCGAGTCGATCTAGCCATGTCCGTCCGTCCGTCTGTCCGTCTGTCTGTCCGTCTGTCTGTCCGTCCGTCCGTCTGTCCGATTATACGCAAACTAGTCCCTCAGTTTCAAACCTATCTGAATGAAACTTTGTAGTTAGCCTTCTATATACTCTTACTCGTACATAAGTCGGAACCGCCCAGATCGGACCACTATATCATATAGCTGCCATAGGAAAAATCGGAAAAATCTTCGAAAAAAATTATAACTTTTTTCAGTTTTCAACCAAATTTCAACAATTTTGATATTTGCCCATTTAATATTATTTCCGAATTTCGGTTTTAATTTCATGAAAATCGGCTGACTATATCCTATAGCTTCCATAGGAATAATCAGGAAAATAAAAGAAAAATTCATAACTTTGTCAGATTTCAACATATTTTCACCAAATTTGATATTTAGCCATATTTTATTATTCCTGAATTTTGATTTTAATTTCATGAAAATCGGCTGACTATATCCTATAGCTTCCATAGGAACAATCAGGAAAATAAAAAGAAACCATAGCTTAGCCGTGTTTCAAACCATTGCCATCAAATTTGAGATTTGGCAACAAATTATTATTTCAGAATTTCGGTTTTAATTTTTTGTTTAAATTCTGCAAGGGTATACAAACTTCGGTGAGCCGAAGTTAGCTTCCATTCTTGTTGTATATCAAAATGTAAGATTGGTATATTTGTAGTAGGATAGTATATCTCTAATATATTTAAGTATGAAGTACCGAAATGCAAATCTAGTATTAAGTTGAAAGATATTACGTGTAATGGAGTGGGCGGCTTCTTCCAAAATTAAGGCCGGCTTTCGTGGCGGAGCTGGTCGTGGGCGTTGAAATGTGTGTTTTGGGGGTGGTTGCTGCTGCTGGTAGAAGTCCCAAAATTCCCAAAGAAGAAGGGCGGCGAGAATCAACTTCACATAATTCACTTATTGGCACAACTTCAATTTTAGACCAACCTATAACTAAGAGGGAAAAGAGCCCGGGACCGTGGAGTGGTGGGTTTTGCCGGAGCGAGAGAGCCAACGGAGAGCGATAGTGTACGCGGGAGTGGAAGCGCCAGTGCAGCGCTTGCTCGTACACTGCCGCTCAGAACTAAGCGCCCTTGCGCGAACATTCTTCCCCCCCCGGGTGCTCTGAGCGACGGGCAGCCCTTGTGGCGCGAACATTCTCCCCCCCCCCTTTGCGGCAGCCAAGCAGGACTACTCCTCCTTGCACACTCCGGAGACGGTCCATCCGAAAACGGTGCTCTGAGCGACGGGCAGCCCATCTTCCAGCTTCAGGATCCCCGGTTGGATCAGCTTGGGGAACAAGTCTGACCCCAACTCGAGGGAAATGGTCGATGGGCGATGGAACAGCTCATCCGCGAGCCGGATATCTTTGAACTTCGCCCGCATGGTGTCGCTCAGAGCTCGTAAGGGCGTCCTTAAGACGACCTCGAGCCGGAAGTCGCCCGTGCGGGATCGAAGGGTCCCCGTGCAGACGCCAATCAGGAAATGGCCAGGTGTGAGGGCTAGCAGATCGGAGGGATCTTCAGACATCGGGGAGAGGGATCTGGAGTTGAGACAAGCTTCGATCTTGGCTAGAAGCGTCGCAAGTTCCTCAAACGTAAGCAGTAGCTTTGTAGAAAAGAGTTTTGAAACTTTTCACCCCTGCTTCCCACAGACCCCCCATATGTGGAGCCCCGGGGGGGATGAAACGCCATTCAAGTCCCTGATGGCTGTATACATCAGTAACGGACTCTTTGGCGGATTGAAGGAAGTCCCGAGAAAGTAGAAAAGCTGCCCCCACAAATGTCTTGCCATTATCAGAATAAATTCGCTGAGGACACCCACGCCTAGCTACGAAACGAGCAAAGGCTGCTAGGAACTTTTCGGCGGTGAGATCGGATGTCGGCTCTAAATGGATAGCCTTCATAGAAAAACACACAAATACGCATACATATCCCTTGGTAATGAGACACGCTCTTCCGGTATAGTTTTTAATCTCGAACGGCCCGGCATAATCAATGCCCGTATATGTAAAGGCCCTCGAGAAGGTGACTCTGTCCTTTGGAAGATCGACCATCAGCTGAGTTTGCAGTCTCTTCTTGTAAATCGTGCAGATCTTACACGGAATCACCACTGCCTTGACCAGATTCTTGATTTTAGGAATCCAATACATCGATCGGATCAGGCGTATGGGTGAATTGGACGAGAAGGCGAGACAGTCTACAGTCGTAGGGCAGAATTATTGGATGCCGTTCATCATACTGGAGGGCTTTAGAAGCTGTGACGTGACCACACGCCCTTAGGAGGCCGAGTTGGTCCGTGAACGGAAATAAATTTAATATTGGACTTGCCCCCGAAAGGGGCTTCTTCTCTGCCAAGTGATTTTGTTCTGCCTCTCGGATTTCTTCATTCGTGGGTCGTGAAGTAGAGGGGATCGCGCCCTTACGGCAGCGACTAAGGAAACGCCGAACATACGCCAGGACTCGCAGTGCTTTGTCCAGCTTAGAGAAACGTTCTAGAAATTCGTCAGAGGGGACCTGGCTGAAATGCACTTTCACTGCGCGCTGCTCAAGCTCTGTGTTCGGCTGCACATCGCTTTGCGCTGGCCGCAGCTCTAGTCGCCCTTGCAGCCACTCTGGCCCGTGCCACCAAAGTTGACTATTCGCTAAATTGAGTAGGGACACGCCTCGACTAGCTAAATCGGCGGAATTTTGTTCGGATCGAACGTGTGCCCAGCAGTCGACTGGTACTGCCTGGGTGATCTTGGCCACTCTGTTGGCTACAAACGTGGTCCAGTTGCACGCCGGCTTCCGTAACCAGGCCAGAACGATTGTAGAATCGGTCCAGCAGCGTATATCGGCACTTGGTGTAGGCATATGGGGAAGGATAGCTGTCACCATTTCGGCCAACTGCACGGCGCCACATAATTCTAGGCGTGGAAGTGACACGGTCTTTACCGGAGCGACTCGTGTCTTGGATGTGAGGAGGCTAGAAAGGATTTTCTGACCAACCTCGACATGCACGTAGATCGCCGTTCCAAAAGCCTTTTGGGACGCATCGCAGAATCCATGCTACGCCACTTTGATTTCAGGCTGAAAGCAGACCCATCTCGGAACGCGGATCTGGCTGAGGTCGGAATACTCATGGAGAAACGCCTGCGACTGCCATTTGCGGAATGGCCACTTGAGGAGGTTGAACGTACGTTCGGAGATGAAGGTAGCTTCCGATCCCGAGTCGAATAAAGCTCGGGCTCGGTAACTTGTGCCCATAGGGCACACGTCAATAATTGCCATGCTCAGCAGGACGGCTGTATTGCCTGAGGCGAAATAATTCTGCACCGTTGAGGTGCTCGCGGATGCATTGCGACTGGAGGGTCTCGAGGACGGTTGCGTAGAGGGCGCCGAGGTTGGAGAACTCGTGGTTCGAGCGTTTGAGGAACTCGTGTTTGAAGAACTCGTGTTTAAGGAACTGGGGGAGCCGCGATGCAGCAGAGTATGATGCCTCCCCCTACACGTGAAACAGCTGTGTGTGATCGTGCAATCACGTAGCTGATGGCCTCTAGCGAAACAATTCAGGCATAGCTGCTTCTTTTTTATGTAGCCGGAACGCGCGTCGACAGACATGTGGAGAAAGCGCGGGCACAATCTAATCGGATGATTTTCCTTAGAACATAAGTCACACCCTTTTTGTTTGGTGGTGACCGTGGCTTCGAAGGATTGCAGCCTTTTGGGAACTGACTGAGTCGGCTTCATATCCTCAATAGTGTTAATCTCCTCCCAAGCCGGAATTTCGGACTTCGAGCTTAGGGACTGTTCCCATACGGAAAGGGTTAATTTTAGCAGTTTGCTTGCGAACAGGAAACGGTCTTGAATTGCTTCCCACGCTGACGCGAAACCGTCCTTTGGATTTGGACACTATGGCCTTTGCCTCGCCACTAGTTTTGGTGAGGAGATGAAAAAGCTTCTCGACCGGTGTCAGCCTGGGGTTGTTAACATAAACTGCCGTGAACAGGTCCCGGAAAGTGGGCCATCGGAGGTAGTCCCCATCGAAAACTTCGGTATCGCAGGGCGGTAGCTTGCAACCGCACGAAATATGCGGTTGAGAGAGAGGAGCTTGAACGGCTTGGGGCGTCGGTCTTTCTAGCGTTTCGCTAATCTGTGCTGCACAGGTCTCGTATACGGAGTAGCAATAGTCATACTTTGCTTGCTGGAGAGGCAAGGTGCTGAGGGATCCTTCCTGGGCAATTAGGTTAGAGCAGATTTCGTACTCTTTTTCGACCTTATCCTCGCACTTGGTGCAGACGGACTTGCAACGTGT
This sequence comes from Drosophila anomelani, assembly GCA_035045905.1. NCBI lineage: Eukaryota > Metazoa > Arthropoda > Insecta > Diptera > Drosophilidae > Drosophila > Drosophila anomelani. Next base: position 378,488 of record JAWNOO010000045.1, read on the forward strand.
GTGAAGTTTGCGAAGCCTGACCAGGAGTGTTGATATTGTCTTCGAAAGCGCTGACGTGATCGCTCACGGCGATGAATTTGTGCAACGCAGCGGTTGCGGCCGTTGGCTGCTCGGTTACCGACATTTTGCTACTAGCGCGTGTGACCCTCAGGAATTTAGTCCCGGATGCAGAGGGATTCTCTGGCTGTTCCACAAGTGAAGACTCGCTCGACGCTTTCGCCACCGGTTTGCAGACGACAATTCTCGGACTTGTTTTCGAGCTTGTCGATGGGCGATCTCCGATCTTCGGCGTGACACTCGAACTTCTAGGTCTCGGGCTAGCGGACTTGGGCACTTGTTTGACGCGAGAAGGTAGCGGAGAGGAAAGGGTGGTTTTTGTTTCCTTCTTTGGTGTCGGCGTTGGCTTCTTGTCACCGTCGACGGGCATACTCATATACGCTCTCCCAAACGGACGGCCTGCCCGCCGCCAAAAAAATGGAGAACACAAAAAAACTGAACCGTAGACTCGGTTTGGAGCAAATTAGCTGATATAGCTAGAAAAAATAGCTGCACGCTCTTAAAAAAAAATAACTAAATATATCTAAAGGTTCCGGAAAAAGTATCTGAAAGCTCCCTGGAAAAATAGCTAAATACCACTTGTGACGGTCTGCCGCCCCAGTTTCCCAGATAGCTCAGGGCCGTCCCAGGGTCCGCCTACAATAATGAGTCCGAGTGGTAGCTGAAAGAGAAGAAGCCCGTTTCCCAGTGAGAGCGCTGCGGAGAATTCGGATAAATTAAATCAATTGGGAATCAATATTCAAACTTCGGGTATAGAGTTGAGTTACTGATCTGGAACTCGGCGGCGTCGGGAATCGGTAGCGCCGTCTCTTCGGTCGTCTGGGCCTCTCGCGTCTAAATGGTCCTCGTCTCAGCGCTAGCGGATCGCCCGGTGCTCGAAAGCCCTCCGAGAGATGGCTTGGACTCTAAAGTCTTCAGTAAGAGAATGGTTTGGACTCTAAAGCCTTCGGTACGAGAACGGTGTGGACTCTAAAGTCTTCAGTAAGAGAATGGCTTGGACTGTAAAGTCTTCAGTGAGAGACGCGGTGGACTCTAAAGTCTTCGGTAGCGACCGAGAGAGAATGCGTTGGGACTCTAAAGTCTTCCGTGAGAGAATGATTCGGACTCTAAAGTCTTCAGCGAGAGAGAGAGGGCGGGCGGACTCTAAAGTCTTCAGAGAGAGGGGGCGGGCGGACTCTAAAGTCTTCAGAGAGAGGGCGGGCGGACTCTAAAGTCTTCAGAGAGAGGGGGCGGGCGGACTCTAAAGTCTTCAGAGAGAGAAAATTCGGCAAGCCGAATTAGTTGCCGCGACTCGAAAGTCTATCGACTATGTATCGAAACCCAAATCGAAAGATTCGGGTCGCCCAAAAAATGACTTTGGCTGCTGACTACTGGAAGTGTGCTCCTAAGAGGCTTACTGCTTCCGATCGCTGTCGGCGGCTTAGTGCCCTTCCAAGGCCAGTGGTCCGCTTTATATAGGCCCTAGCGTGGCCTAGTGTGCCCGCCGTTATCGCCGCCTAGTGTGCCCCTTCTCCGCCGGTGTGACCCTTTGCCGTCAGTGTTGCTGTTGGTTGGCGCGCCCGCGCTTTCGAATTAAAACCCTTTATATTATGTGCGCGGCACGCGTCACACTCCCCCCTCGTTTCGGAGGCGGTGTGATACCACACCGTATGCCTTTTCCTCTGTCAAAGACGCTTCTCCATGACACTGCCTTGTGCCCATATGCCCTGAGTGTCACCGGTGTCTCCGTCCACTCCCATCCGCTCCTGTCTATCTCCTGGGGTTTATCCTTGCCTGGGGTTGCTGGCTGTCCAGTCGTCTGCTGTGCCCTGGATTGCCGCGTACTTCTCGTTACTCCTAGTTGTCTTTGCCGCCTCTGTTGTCTCGCCGGTTTGTCGTCTCTTCCTCCTTCTCCTTCTTGGTCAGCTTCCTCCATGCCTGACGTTATCTGTTCGCCTTCCTTCCTCCTGCATGACACTCGACCGTCCTCCTCGTTGTCCTCCTGCTGCACCTCTGCGTCCGTGCCTTCCTCCCCACCGGCTGACCTCATGTATACCCTTGTCCCTCCGTCTTCCCGTGTAGTGTACTGGTCCCGAACCCCCAAGCGTGCCTGCTCCGGTGGGCCCGCCGCCGTCTCCCAGCACCCGATGGTTTTTTCGGTGGCCATTGTTGTCTGTCCCACACCGTCGACGCCCCAGCCGCTCTCTGGGCTGAATCCGTGCTGTGGCTGTGCGAGATCTTCCTCCTCGATGCTCTCCACGATCTCTGCCAATCCGAGAAACTCGGGCAGTGTCTTGTTTGCCGTTCTTCGTGTAAACAGCTTCACACTGCTTCTGCAATTGGCGTAGATCTGGTCCAATTTCTCCTTCTCCGTCATCTCCGTAAACCTCATCATCTGGAGCAGGGTCATTGCGAATGCTCTCATCGATTCCCCTTCTTCCTGCCTTCGATGCGTGATTTGCTCCCTGAGCCGCCTCCGATACCCTAGCGGTAGGAAGTATTCCGCCAGCTCTCCCGTCACCTTCTCCCAGCTGTCTATTTCGCTTGGAGTGCAGATCCACCAATCAACCGCGGCGTCCTCCAGAATGAATGGCATTACTCGCACCAATCGGTCATGCTGGATTCCGTATCCCGTTGCCCAATCCTCCATCTTCCAAATGAACTCCAATGGGTTTGATGTTCCCTGGTACCGTATTCCCCAGCTTCGTACCTGGTCCAGGAACTCTACGTTCATCCGATCCATATTTGTCGTTGGTCGCTTGCTTCTCCGCTCTCGATCCCAACTTCTCTACGACCTTTTCCCTTCCGGTATCTCTTCCGACTTGCCCGACGGGTCCAGTTTGAATTTCATGTACACCCAGGTTTCTCTTACTACCACTCTTTCTGTTCGGGTGTCAATGTGACGGTCTGCCCCCAGTTTCCCAGATAGCTCAGGGCCGTCCCAGGGTCCGCCTACAATAATGAGTCCGAGTGGTAGCTGAAAGAGAAGAAGCCCGTTTCCCAGTGAGAGCGCTGCGGAGAATTCGGATAAATTAAATCAATTGGGAATCAATATTCAAACTTCGGGTATAGAGTTGAGTTACTGATCTGGAACTCGGCGGCGTCGGGAATCGGTAGCGCCGTCTCTTCGGTCGTCTGGGCCTCTCGCGTCTAAATGGTCCTCGTCTCAGCGCTAGCGGATCGCCCGGTGCTCGAAAGCCCTCCGAGAGATGGCTTGGACTCTAAAGTCTTCAGTAAGAGAATGGTTTGGACTCTAAAGCCTTCGGTACGAGAACGGTGTGGACTCTAAAGTCTTCAGTAAGAGAATGGCTTGGACTGTAAAGTCTTCAGTGAGAGACGCGGTGGACTCTAAAGTCTTCGGTAGCGACCGAGAGAGAATGCGTTGGGACTCTAAAGTCTTCCGTGAGAGAATGATTCGGACTCTAAAGTCTTCAGCGAGAGAGAGAGGGCGGGCGGACTCTAAAGTCTTCAGAGAGAGGGGGCGGGCGGACTCTAAAGTCTTCAGAGAGAGGGCGGGCGGACTCTAAAGTCTTCAGAGAGAGGGGGCGGGCGGACTCTAAAGTCTTCAGAGAGAGAAAATTCGGCAAGCCGAATTAGTTGCCGCGACTCGAAAGTCTATCGACTATGTATCGAAACCCAAATCGAAAGATTCGGGTCGCCCAAAAAATGACTTTGGCTGCTGACTACTAGAAGTGTGCTCCTAAGAGGCTTACTGCTTCCGATCGCTGTCGGCGGCTAAGTTCCCTTCCAAGGCCAGTGGTCCGCTTTATATAGGCCCTAGCGTGGCCTAGTGTGCCCGCCGTTATCGCCGCCTAGTGTGCCCCTTCTCCGCCGGTGTGAGCCTTTTCCTTCAGTGTGGCTGTTGGTTGGCGCGCCCGCGCATTCGAATTAAAACCTTTTATATTATGTGCGCGGCACGCGTCACGCCCCTTAGTCCAGAATGAATGAAAAAAGCAATGGAAATAGCCAAATCGTTGAACCGATGAGAAATGAACGACAAATTAACCGCCAGAAAATAGGAAAATCAATCTCAATCTCAATCTCGAAGGACCATGTAATTTAGTGGGCGGCTTCTTCCAAAATTAAGGCCAGGTTTCGTGGCGGAGCTGGTCGTGGCCGTGGCGGCGAGAAATCAACTTCACAAAATTCACTTTATTGGCACAACTTCAATTTTAGACTAACTTATAACTAAGAGGAAAAAGAGCCCGGGACCGCGGAGTGGTGGCTTTTGTCGGAGCGGGAGAGCCAACGGAGAGCGGGAGAGCCAACGGAGAGCGGGAGTGCATGCGCCAGTGCAGCGCTCGCTCGTACACTGCCGCTCAGAACTAAGCGCCTTTATGGCGCAAATATTACTAATTATGGTATGCAGACACACTGATTTATATGTTCGAAGAGGGAAGCTGCGTATTAAGGAAGAAGTTTAAAGTAAACGCCAAATTGTGAAAAAAAATCCAAAAGTGATATAATAAATAGACATTTGTGGGAGCTCAGTAAAGCTATAACCTTACAAATATTGGGGGTTCGCCCGGAAATACTATACATAAAAGAACATTCTGGAAATTTCTTTTTGCGACTCGTTAAATTTGCACGCAGTTTAACATTTGCATGTATGAATTCGTATTGGTGTTGTGCAAAGGAACCTTTTGAAAAATGCAGTACGTCTAAATAAAAGAGTTGGTGTTGAAACAGAAGAAAACTGAAAAAAGCGAGGCGTCACTGAAATTCTTCGAAAACGGAACTTTCCGAGAAGTGGTGAAAAAGAGCCCGTGTTGTTGAAAAAGAAGAAGGAAACTGAAAACGGGGCGTCACTGGAATTCTTTGAAAACGGAAGTTTCTGAGAATTGGTGAAAAAACCGCGTGTTGTTGGAGTCACACAGACAATTATACGAATTTATCATACGATCATGCGATCGGCAAATGGTGAGAAAAGTGACATCTTCGAGGGAGTTGCAGTCGAATAACGTCAATTCTGAGCGACACAGAGGTCGTAGATTGGCAGGCTGCAACAACAATAACAACGGTAGAGTGCGGCAAAGCAGTAACGAAGTTGAATGCTACACAGACTAGCAAGCAGGGTTCAATAAAGCAGAGCACTGTAAGATCGTGAGTTTTAAGTAAGAATTTAGTAGTTGTATAAGGATTGAGGAACTTAACTGTAATTACTTATAAGTCAAGTGTGCCTTGGCATACATTAACATTTAAGTATGGAAGCTAGAACGATATTACTACTAAAACTATTATTACTAGAAAGTGGAAGAGTTACGAAAACATCTAAGAGCTTTAGAGTTGAATTCCACCGGTAGGAATGCAGTGCTGCACGATAGGCTACTAGAGCATTACAATTAAGGAGAAGATGTTCAAGAGAATGAAGAAGAGCAAGGGACGCACTCTATGAAGTCTAGTAAATATCAAGAGGCAGAGACAAATGGTTTTAAGAGTGCATTAAGATTTACGATTAAAGATGTTCAAGATAGTGTATAACATTTTTTAGGATCAGATTAACCAGATATTAGTCAGTGGATATCGGAATTTGAAGATTGTGCTGCAACGGTAGGATGGGATAGCTTACAGAAATACATTTATGGGAAACAATTATTGCAAGGAGCAGCAAAATGGTGTGACGCGCGCGCGCCTAGAAAGGGCCACTCTAGCAGCTAGGGGCACACTAAGGTGGTCGCAACGGGCACACTAGAACACGCCAGGGCCTATATAATGCGGAGCTCTGGCCTGAAAGCTCTGAAAGCACCTAGCAGCCGACAGCGATCGGAAGCGGTTAGCCTCTAGCAGCACCTTCCAGTAGTCAGCAGCCAAAGTCACTTTTTTGGGCGAACCGAATCTCTGGATTTGGTTTGCAATATGTAGACGACTTTCGAGACGACCGATGAGACGGCATACCCGAGCTTCGACGCAGCGCATCTGCAATTCTGTCACCTAATCATTGAATAAAGAACGAAACCTACTTAATTTAACCGAATTCTCTTCGCTGTTCTCCCTGGAAAACGGGTCAGGGTCTCTTACAGAAACCACTCGGACTAAACAAATTTACTGTGCGGACTCTGGCCAACCCTGCGCTACCTGGGAACCTGAGGCAGACCATCACAATTGTTTGTCAGAGGCCTAATAGGTATAAGAGTATGTGAACAATTGCCTTGTATAAAGGCTAGAACATTTTCCGATGCACGATCAGGGGCAAACCTCGAAACAAATATTGTTTTCGAAGGTGGGCCTGCTGTAAGGGACTTACGTAACGAAATGTTACCAACCACGGCCGGTATTCCGGGCATTGTTAGACCCTGCACAGTGGTTGCGCTTGTATGGAGCGAGCGGCCATAAATACTTCCCGTTGAGATATTGGTGTGAAATTTTCCCCAAAAATCTAAAAAAATGTTTAAAAAATGTACTAAAAAAATTGGCTCCTTTGGACGACTATATCCTATAGCTCCCATATTACCGTAGTAGGGCTTAAGATGCGCAAAAATACTTCCAGTAGAGTTGAAGCGCTGAAGACGGAGGAATTGCACTTTTGAAAGTGTATACATAAGATAATTTAAATATAGTACATGTCGTTGATGCGAATGATAACATTTTAGCGCTTCAACCGACAACTCATGCGGGGGAGAGAAAAATAAAACGGGATATAGAAGAAAGAGGAAAAAGATAACCGTCTTAGCACAAACTTAAAAGTGATTATTAATTCAAATTAATTACACAGAAAAGTGCATGCACGCGCGATAGCGAAGCGGTATCTAATTATGAATATTTAGGTGATAAATTTGAATAAAACCCCGGTGGTTTGAAGTGAAATTAACACAAAAGTCGGAGCGCAAAACAAAAACACGACTGTCCACTACGAAGAGAAAGATCGATGTGCATTAACAACTTAAAAACAGAGTAAAACTTGATAAAGAATCGTTAAGTGAGTATTTGTATAGCCTCATTGAGATTGGGGAGAACGTTAAATTAGATGAAGCAATTCTCATATCGTACTTCGTGGATGGTGTTCCAGACAGCAAATTAACCAAGAGTAAGCTGTACAGATGCCAGACGCTTGACGAATTGAAAGCGTCAGTTTGCAAAGGAATGCAGTGCAGCAATTTTGTGCTTTAAATGCAACAAAAGTGGTCACATGGCTAAGAATTGCAATCAGGAGAAGACAAACGTAAGTAATGAGAAAGTGGGGGTATTGAAGTATAAACCGAAGTCAAAAGACCAGATTAATACGATCATGTGCGTAAATGGTGTATATTTCGTCGCAATGATAGACTCAGGATGCGATTTGAGCCTGATGAGAGAAGATCTAATGGAGAAGTTAAAAAGAGTTCTCCTGAGAAAGGAGACAAAATGTTTGCGAGGCATAGGGAATGGAGAGATCAAGACGATCGGACAGTTTGAGACACAGGTAACAGCAGGGGAAGTTTGCTTTAATGTAACTTGTAATGTAATCAAACAAAAAGACATTGAGTATGCAACCATCATTGGAAACGACTTATTGAAGGAAGTGGATATTATTTTTAGTTCAAGAGGTGTACAATTCATGAAAAAATAAGTATCTGAGATATTTGAGGGGTTGTGCGTGAGTGAGGTGATCACTGAACCTAAATCATCCGATGGAGTGCAATTAAATCATCTTGTTAAGGGTTTGAGAGGTGAAGTTGAAGAGCTGATAAACAACTACGAAGCAAAAAAAGAGATTGAGTCGCCTGTAAAAATAAAAATTGTGTTTAAAGACGATTTTCCTATTTATCAATATGAAAACAAGATGATTATTGAAAAACAGGCCCAAGATTGGCTACAGGAAAAAATCATATCACCCAGTTGTTCTTCATACGCAGCAGCGCTAGTTGTGGTGGGGAATAAAGATTGCTTAAAAAGACTTTGTTGCGATTTCAGGAAAATTAATTTAAAAATTAGAAGAGACAATTTTCCAATGGTGTTAATAGATGATGTACTGGACCGATTGAAAGATCATTTTTTTAACGTTGGATCTCAAAAATGGTTACTTTCATGTGTGTAGCATTTTTTTAACGTTGGATCTAAAAAATGGTTACTTTCATGTGTGTAGTATGCACTGTACCAACAATACTTAAAGGGTACACACTGTAACACTTTGTTGCAGTGTTTACATAATTCAAGGTCCCGGTCATGAGCTCTAAGTGGCCGAAATATGAACCGATCGCTATGGCTCAGGCTTCAATCAGAAAGTGTTAGCGTCGGCATACTTGCAACATGAACGGACCGCATGTACATACCCCTCGCGCTCCTCACATAAAAGAGGGCATATGTTTATATACATAAATACATAGATAGCCGTCTCTCTGCCGCCGCCTGCGAGCAGCGCTGAAACGAGACCTAGCTCCAATTAAACTTTAAGGAATACTATAAGAACAGATTGTATCCAAGCCTTCGAGCGGCACCATAGCTGCTCTCTATAATCCAAAATAAAGAATAAAGAAACATTTAAAAGAACCTTACAAACATCTATTTACTTCATGTGCCTCTTGAGCCAGATTCTAAGAAATAAATTGCTTTTGTAACTCATAATGGGCAATATGAAATTGATTTTGTACCATTTTGAATATCAAACTCGCCAGCAGTTCTTTGTACATATATGTAGACAGAGTTAGTGCAACAAAAGAAGATTATAGTCTACATGGACGATATAGTTATCCCGACAGTTGACGAAAAAGAGGGATTAGCTGTTTTGAAGCAGTTTTTAACAGTCGCGAGCAAAGCAGGGTTGCGTATCAAGTGGGAGAAGTCACAACTTTTGCAAAAGAGAATTCAGTTCTTGGGGTTTGTAATCGCAAATGAATCTATCTCTATCTATCTATCTATCTCTCCCGCAAAGGACAAAATTGAGCCGGTGTTACACATTTCAAGTCCAAAAACTAAGAAAGCGTTGCAATGATTCTTGGGTTTAACTTCCTACTTGCGCAGATTCATCAAAAACTACGCAACAGAAGCAAAACCTTTAACTGACATTCTAAGAAAGGAAAGTGAAAGAGCAGATAAGAAGTATATCGAGTTAAAGGATTCTGAGTTAGTAGCGTTCGAATTTTTGAAACATTTATAAGTTCAAGCTCCGGTGCTTAAGTTGTATGATCCAAAAGCTGCCAAAGAGGTGCATACAGATGCCAGTAAACACGGATTTGGTGCCATTCTAATGCAAATGGATTCAGAGGATAGGCAATTCCACCCAGTAGAGTTCATGAGTCGTAAAACTAGTCCAACCGATGAAAAATACATCGCGTACGAATTGGAGGTACTGGCTATAATAAATGCCATTAAAAAATGGAGAGAGACTTACTTGGAATCGAGTTTAAGATAGTAACGGACTGTGACGCATTTGCAATGATAGTAGGGAAAAAGGAGGTGCCTGTAAGAGTAGCAAGATGGGCAATGTTTCTGGACGAGTATAAATACAAAGTCGAATACCGATCGGGTAGTCTAATGAAGCATGTAGATGCCTTAAATCGAGTGTCATGCTGTCTTTTAGTGGAAGCATTAGGGTATCGTTTAAAGGAAGCGCAAGACAAAGATGACAGGATGAAAGCCTGGAAGATATTGTTGGAAACTGAAATAACATATGAAGACTATTTTGTGCAAAATAATATTCTTTACAAAGATCCAAATAAGGAACTATTGGTAGTACCAGAAACAATGCAGGAGGAAATAATAACAAAGGCTCATCGAGAAGGACATTTTGGAAGCAAGAGAGAGAGATTTGGTAGTGATCGCGCCACAAGGACGCTAAGTTCTGAGCGGCAGTTTGGGAGCGAGCGCTGCACCGGAGCTTGCACTCCCGCTCACTCTTTCTCAGTTGCTCTCCTGCTCCCGTCTTAAAGCGGAAATCCACCACTCCGCGGTCCCGGGCTCTTTCACTCTTAGTTTGTAATTCAGTATTAACAAAGAAGTTGTGCCAATAAAAGTGCATTGATTACTTGTGAAGCTGACATCGCCGCCTTCTACTTTGGGAATATGGGATTTTCTACCAGCAGCAGCAACCACCCCCAACCAACCTCTACGGCCACGACGACCACCCCATCGACAGCCGGCCTTATTTGGGCTTAAATCCGCCCACTCAATTACATGGTCCTTCGACGCCTGCAATCTATCCTGATCAGCGCCCCCTCTGCGGATTTTTCCCAAGATAAGTACGACTATTTTCCTAACCATTCGCCCGTAGTCGCCATATTCCTATTCCAACGGCGTTATTATTTCCATCCGATTCCAAGTGAAAAGGTGAAAAGTGATATATGTATATATGCCTATATACAAGAATATAGGTATAGAATAATACGCCTAGCCGCAGTGAATTTTTTTTCCTGTGCAAAAGTGCTTTGCCAATATTGGCCCCCTACGTACATAGTTTTCACTGTGATACGCTAGTTTCCAAGCTTACATACATTTATTACAGGTTATTTCTGTTAACTTAAGCACTTTTGTACCTATAAATACTGTTAAGTTTCATCAATAAAATCAGTAAGAGTTCTACCTCAAACAGAAGCTTTACTCATGCATCAGAGGCTGTCGCTGTGTCTTCAGACCCTCATTCAACCAACCCAACCCAATCGTCCACCTAGTTCCAAGTATTAGTTGCGACAAACAAAGGCAATAGTTTATGCACTATCTGCCAGGTATCTAAGCCTTCTTACACAAACATTGTGGTGACCTCGACGTGATCACGTTAACCGTGATAGTCAACTCACAGGAAAGATTCTTGGGAATCTTCCTGATCCTTTCTTAGGAAAGTTCCGTAACTCTTGGGAACCTTCTTCGACACTGTCATCGAACGGGAAAGTTCCGTAACTCTGGGGAACCTCCTCGACACTGTCATCAAACAGGAGAGATTCCGTAACTCTTGGGAATCTTTCCACGTCGCTTCAATTCTCAGCGACAGCTTCTGATACATTTTCGCCCGACGAACACGTTAACCGTGGACGTCAAACCGACAGGGAAAGTTCCGTAACTATTGGGAACCTCGCGCATGAAAGAATCGAAAGAAAGAACTCTTGGGATTCTGTTTTGACACTGTCATTACATTGTAAAGAGCCTACAATCCTTTTCTATGTGGAAATCCCCCAAGTCTATTGACAATTGTCAATATGTCTAACAAGGAGGAGCAAGCAGTCACAGGGGCGTTTAGACTTGCAGGATGAGATCAGTCAAGAGATCTCGAAGCTACACAGGAAAGTAACTCTTGGGAATCTTGGGAAAGTTTCGTAACTCTTGGGAACCTCCCGCAGTAAACAATCCGTAACTCTTGGGATTTTCCTAACTTTTCACTCGCCATAAAAACCAGTTGGTGAGCCCTGACTCACAGGAAATTGTCCTGAATACGTCAAGCCCACAGAAACAGAAATCTTCGAGAATTTCATTCTTGCCATAGAACATTGGTGAGACCAACAGGGAAAGTTCCGTAACTCTTGGGAACCTCCCGCAGGAAAGAATCCGTAACTGTTGGGATTCTGTTTTGACACTTTCATTACACTGTAAAGAGCCTACAATCCTTTTCTATGTGGAAATCCCCCAAGTCTATTGACCAGTTGTTAATTCCTTCGACCACACACGGTTCCGAATAGGAGCGTATCCAGCTGTTAAAGCGAATAAAACACTCCCACAGGTCAGGAATCTAAACAATTGTCAATATGTCTAACAAGGAGGCGTTAGACTTGCAGGATGAGATCAGTCAAGAGATCTCGAGGCTTATCCGCACCTATAAGAAAGATTCAGCAGATAGGAAACTAAATCCAACATACTATCAAACAAAGTTGGTCGCAATCAATGACGCATGGAATCGATTTGCGGATAACAACAAAAATATTTCCGCAAAAGATAGAATCGCGGAGTATTTGAAGTTTTACGTCGACTGTAGTGAGTCATACGACAAATACAGAAACATTATAGTCGATTCGATGGCTCAAAGCTCGAGCAATGCCCCAAAAAAGGCAACCGCGAGCAATGGCCTGGAAACTGCAGACGTTGCAAGCTTAGCGCAACCTGCACGGAAGCTGATATCAGCATGTCGGCGGCAAAGGGCGATCGCCGACTCCATCAAACGAGCTCTGAACGATTATTCAGAAACCAGCAGGGCCATAACAAGGAGTTCAATAAACTCACTATGGTCCCAATATCAAGACATCCAGTTTTCGGTTCATGAAGGATGCGAAGACTCAGTCAGGGAAGGATATGACAAGCACTCGTTCCTTCGACTAGAAAGGGAGGTGCAAAGAGTCGTGGAAGCGCAAACAAACGCACCATCTTTTGGCTGCCTATGGGAAGCTGCAGTAAAATCTGCGAAACGGCTACTGGTATCAGCCACAGCCACAAAACGTCCACACAGCTCCGGTGAGGACCGAGCGAGGGCAGAAGGCCCTACGCAGAAAAGGAAGACATCATTTCCGGTCCTCCCAACGTTACTGGCGATGCTACTGATTCTTCCGTTAGCAATGGGACAGTCAGTAAACGTAACTCCGTTTGCAAGCCAGCCAGGAATATTCTACGAACGGCTCGGCACCTCCAGAATGGCAATCTCAGAATGGAAGATAATTTTATATTACGACTTGTAGCCATATTGGAGCGCCATGCGAATATTGGCTAACGGGATAGCGGAACTGAAACACAAATGTTCAGAACTCCGAAACAGCAATGCTTGTAGATCAGTATATGAGCATTTTCAACATGTATATGGCGAGCTGCAATCAGGAAATGAGTTGATTCATCATTCCCGGCAACGAAGAGCACCACTTGATATAGTCGGAAACGTAGCGAATTCACTATTTGGCGTTCTGGACTCAAGGTATGCCGACGACATGTCCAAGGTGATCAAGGAGTTCAAGTCCAATGACGACGTATTAATGATGCTCTTGAAAAACCAAACATCAATTCTGGACTCAACGATAAATATAGTCAGAACGAGCAGCGGATGCAGAGTGAGATAACTAATGTGCTCACTGACGTTCGCCATCGAAAAATTAGCCCACTGCTAGTATCTCCCAAGCAACTAAGGGAGCAACTGGATCAGATTCGGGAACATATCCCACCGAATCAACTGCTTCCAGTAGCGTCGGTTAATGTCATCCAACTCTACAAAATTATGCATGCCGAAGGCACTACAAAAAGCTGCCACGTCATCTTCAAGATATCGCTACCACTGGTTTCTGGCGATCCTAACATGGAAGGCTGGAAACTGGCAGCAATTCAGGCTAAAACCCGAAATCATAGCCGTCAATGCCCATAGAGATCAGTTCATGGGATTGACCAAGGATTAATTCAAGAAGTGTCTAGAGCTGCCACACGACAAGCAAATCTGTTTCAACCATCAAGCCACATTTAGCGTGGAAAATCGGTGTGAATTTCAGCTGTTTTATAACAAGATGGAAACTATCTGCGAGGTCTCTCAGTCGAGGGCCGAACTGTGGTGGTCAGCAACACATCAGCGAAATAGGTGGATGTTTGCCACACGCAGGCACGTTGAACTTCTAGCGGTGTGCAAAGGAACATCGTTTACAGTGCACCTTAACGGAACAGGCTTATTGTCACTGGCCCCAGGCTGCACTGCACGCAACTCAAAAATTAGCGTGAGCACATTCAGCACCATAGTCAGCGAAACGAACATATATATACATACATATATTCGTTTTGGCAATATCACAAGGATTGACCTTAAGAACCCACCTGAGCCACGTCAAGGAACGACAGCCAAGGAAGTCAACTTGGAGGAACTGGGCACGTTGCAACACCAGTTGGCCAAATTAAAGGAGACCACTTGGAAAGATCAGACCAACACGACTCAGCATCATCAAGTAGTCGCTTATATGGCCCTAGCGATGTCAATACTATTGGGCATTGCATGGGTTTTCAGACGAACGGTCGGCAAATGGACACCAACACGCCGGGCTCCTGAACTCAGGCAGAACACGGAACAGCTACCACCAGAACCTACCCCACGAAGTTTCGACCTTAGCGAAGGTTGAACACTTGTTCAACGGCCAGGAGAATGTTCAGTCGCAGCAGTATGTAGTCATAAGTATGATATTTAAGACACGACACACATAATGTAATAATTCTTCAGTCGCAGCGACATGCATTTATCGTAAATAAAGTATCAATTACCAGGTCAAGCGAATATGCATAGTCTGCTGATACGAGGAAATGAACTGGGGCAATGGTCTCAGTTCCTAACACTAAGCCACATTCACAGTAACCGCACACTATTTCTTATACGTTATTTCTGTTAACATAAGCACTTTTGTACCTATAAATATTGTTAAGTTTCATTAAAAAAGTCAGTAAGAGTTCTACCTCAACCACGAGCTTTTATTCATGCATCAGAGGCTGTCGCTGTGTCTTCAGACCCTCATCCAGCCAAACCACCCCAACACGTCCGCCTAGTTCCAAGTGCTAGTTGCGACAACAACAGGCAATAGTTTATGCATTATCTGCCGGCATCTAAGCTTCCTTACACAAACTCCTTAAAACTGCCCTTGGTTTGCTGCATGAAAGATGGTAAGATCTGTTGGCAAAACAGCCTTTTTGCATGTTTTGGAAAAGCAGACAATATCGGAACATTTTAATGACTTACCACTGTTCTTGGTTGATAGGAAGAGCGGGCGACAGCTAGGAAATAGTGCAGCTGCACAGAGAGAGTAGGAGCGCGAGAGAGCGGCAGAGCGTGGGAGTAAACGAGCAAGTAAGCAAAACACGTTAAGCTGTCGCAACGGCGCAACAACGGCTAAACGGGAGAGACACAAAGAGGTATAAAAAAGGGACAAGAAACGCAAACACTGGCAGCACAATTTATTTAAAAAAATAAAATGTTATAAGTAAATTAATATAGCTGCATGCACACGCGAAGTGAACGGGATCTATATAAAACACAAAGTAGAAGTTTTAAATAAACCCCGGTGGTTTCAACGCAAAGATTTTACACAAAAACGAGAGCGCAAGAAAAAAACACGACCGTTCACTTGGAAGATGACAAAAAGATCTTTTTCTGACGATGGGATCAAATTTAGTCGAAGTATACAATTCCCACGTGGATAGTATAATCGTGAAAATAAGCGAGTTCCAAAATAAGGTCAGTGGATTGACTCTAACAAAGATACTCAGAATAGAGATGAAAATGCTAAAATGTGTTCCTCTGAAAGGATCTGAATATTTTGAGCTCCCAAAATCCCTTCAAGCCCGCAGAGCATGTATAAACGTGTAGAACAAAGATGAGTTCTGAAGGATAACGGTGAATGGTGTAGTATATATGGTGTGGATATAAAATCACCGATTATCCATACCAATAACATCACAATTACCTTCACTGAGCTAACATTCCCTATGAAGAAAGAGAATATCCGCTTATTCGTCACGCAAACCACACACATTAGCATAAATGTGTTTGGGTATGTCAATGAGAAGTATAAGATAATTGGAATGGAGAAGCAACATCACATAAATTTACTTTTCCTAGATGGACCATCCCCCAAAATCATTGATATATCCAGCTGGGATACAATCATAATTGCCATCATCAAGCAAAAACTAGATTTTGCAAATAGAGCCCTATACGAACCATCGTTATACGGTTCAATAGAGCTTCAAGGGCTTCACACAATACTAAGCTTCCTGGACCAGCGAAGCCGAGTACTGGGAACAGGAAAATGCAGTCAACATCCAAAAAAATGAGCAGAAGA
Organism: Drosophila anomelani; assembly: GCA_035045905.1. Classification (NCBI taxonomy): domain Eukaryota; kingdom Metazoa; phylum Arthropoda; class Insecta; order Diptera; family Drosophilidae; genus Drosophila; species Drosophila anomelani. The sequence goes on from JAWNOO010000045.1 coordinate 394,210, forward strand.
GCCCAACATGCACATCTGCCAGCGCTGGAAGGCAATCAAGTTGTCCTTTCTGCAAACGGACGCATTTGCTATAGAAATGCGATGATTTCCGCAACAAAGCAGTACCCGAACGACTCAACTGTGTAAACTGTTTCAGCAGTAGCCACAAGGCAAAGGATTGCCGAGGCCGTATGTGTTTTAGATGTGATTAAAGACACCATACACTGCTGCATCACCTTTTGTGGGAGCAGCAAGTAACAGAAGTTACAATTTGCTTTCCACAGTCAAGGTATTGGTCAAAGCAAGCAATGGTCAGGTGGCCACATTCCGAGCCTTGCTAGACTCGGGATCACAAATTAATCTGATCTCTGAACGAATGGCCTCAAAGTTTTCATTAAAGCTCCATAATGCGTCATTACGCATCGCGGGCATTGGAGGCAACCCAAAAACCAGCCGAACTTGAGCAAACGTTTTCATGAAGTCAATGCACAATGACTTTGCTCAACAAGTAATAGCTTTTGTGCCGCTGCATATCATAGCTGATCAACCAGCTCATGAATTAATTGCCTCACAAATTCAAATCCCGAACAACGTCACCCAGGCCGATCCAAACTTTGACAAAATAGGAAAAATTGACATGCTTATCGGCGCAGAGCATCATTATTTTATGCTTCTGCCAAGTCAAATGCTGATTGTATTGTCCCAGGGGTTACCAGAGTTAAACACTTTATTTTATTCTTAAAAACTCAACATATTGTCTTTATTCACTTTGTACATCTGCTTCGTACGGCCGCTCATTGGTAACTAACTGATAATGCATCTCTTCCTCCTCTGCGATGCTCCCACTGATGTCGTCATCGATCTCTTCAGTGACGTTGGTGTTCTTCGCCGGCTCCCACATCCCTCCTTTATTTATAAGTTTCAGTTTCAAGGGTTGTCTAGCCGAAGGAGATGGTTTATCCGCTGGTTGATTTAACTGGTGCTCGGTTGCTTCCTGGTTTTGCTGGTCACTCTGAATTGATGGCTTCTCAAGTTGGGTGGAGCCTGTTATAGGAGTAGAAATCCTGGGGTCGCTTAAGCCCGTTGGTATTTTCTTGACGTGAGATACATGCTTCCTTCACCCAAAATTTTTATTATGTTATTACGCTTCTCAAAAGAATCTTCCTTTCCCTTTTCTTTCATTAAACAATCTATGTCCCTTTCAGCAGAATATGTAAATGTTTCATTAATATCACCTATACATGGCACTTTATCGCGTATAACCCTATTGAACATAAGTTGAGTAGGGGCAACTCCTGTGGTGCTATGTAGAGTCACGTTGTGCAGTAGTAAAAACTTCTCGATTTTTTCTTTATAATTTTTTTAATTTGAGTATGCTATTGTTAGCCGTTTAACTAATGATTTGTTCATATTCTCTACTTCCCCATTAGCTTGGGGCCAATAGGATGTCGTTTTAATCTGTTCTATTTTGCAGTTTGAACTCCATATAGCGGGAGTAATAGTCAATAAAAAGTAAAATGAATTCGTTGTTCGGTAGAGGACCTAGCAGATCAGACGCTACCCAAGTCCATGGACCTGTTGGGAATGGGATTCTATTTATAGGTGCTGGCTTTGGAGCTTGAGATACCAATAGGCAATCCCTACAATGTTTCACGAAAGATTCGGCATCGTGGTCTATCAGAGGCCACCTTACCTTAGACCCCAGGCGTCTTTTCATGGCAAACTCACCAGGATGCCCTTCGTGAGCCAGCTCCAGCACCTGCTTCCGAAGCGTTTCGGGAATAACAATTCGGTTACCTCGCAGAAGGATAGGTCCTATTGTCGACAGCTCATATCGAAATGGGTAAGGTTTCCTGGAAGAGTTCACTTCCCAAGAGTTGTGTTCCAGACAGGCCATCGCATCTATGAGTTCTGCATCTCTTATAGAATCCTCTGCAATTTCAGAAATGGTCATCGATTGAGGAATGGCATTCTCGATTATCCGCAGGATGCTGTGTTCAACTTCTCCGTCACGAGAGTCGGATGATGATAACTGGCAAAGTCGGGATAATGAGTCGGAAATGTTTTCTTTTCCTGACTTGTATAACCTTAAAAATTTTATGATTGCAGGCGTAGTAACCATCTCTCTATGCGGGCTGGCGGCTTGGACGTTGGTTTAAAAATGGCCTCCAATGGCTTATGGTCGGTAACGAGTTCCAAACCTTAGTCCCGCTAGATAATAGTACAATTTTTCAACCGCCCAGACAAGTGCTAGACTTTCTTTTTCCGTCTGAGAGTACCGTTTTTCAACATCCGATAACGCTTTGCTCGGAAAAGAGATAATAAGAGGATCGTTGTTAGCCGAGAATTGCAATAGTACCGCACCGAGAGCTACCGGACTGGCATCTGCAATGAGGCGGGTTCGATTTGCCGGATTAAAATATGCCAGATTCGGTACTTTTGCCAGTCGATGTTTTAAGTTTTGAAAAGCGATTTCCTCTGTTTCGCCCCAGCAAATTTTTTGGTCCTTCCTTAGTAATCTGCTAAATCGAGAATAAATTTTCCCACGTAAGTTACAAGACCGCGAAAACTCCGTGTTTCTTCCTTTTTGATTGGGACTCGAAATGATTTAATTGTGTCACTTGTTTTGGGGTCTACTTCGATGCCTTTCTCAGAGAGTATGTGACCCAGAAATTTTAGTTTCTTTGTTTCCCAAATACATTTTTGTTCGTTCAGCACGACGTTGTTTTATCTAAATATTTTGCAAACATCTTTGACGGTCTTGTCATGATCTTGTTTGGAAGCTCCAAAAATTACAACGTCATCGATATAAATCATTGCATTAGGACAAGTTATCAGAAGCTGTTCGAGACGACGTTGAAATAATTCTGGAGCTGAGTTCACTCCAAACATTAGGCGCTTGTATCGGAAGAGTCCTTTTGATATTATAAAAGTCGGCGGCTGGCCAAGAGGTGAATGGAATTGTAGACAAAAATCAATTGCACCAGAGCCCACGAAAAAAAAGAACGTCGAAATTCGGGGAAAAATTGGACAGCAGAAAAACGTCTGTTTTATTCGGGCGTTAATCATGAACATAACTTGGCTTACAGAACTAAATCCGCGCTCCCGTTTACAGACTTCAGAAAAACTACGAGAGCGGGAGTGAAACAGCGCTCGGCGCATCGCGGTCCCGAACCTCACTTAACTAAGGAGCAAACCGGACGAAAGAATTATAAGAGCAGTGCTCTTCGACGCGCTCTGGGGCTGGCGGCCGTACGGTGGCTCCTGACCTGAACATTCCGCCCCCCCGTGCAACCATCCGGGTTGCAACCTGGTCCGCTGCTCCTTAGGACTGGTGACAGGCTCCGGACAGGACCCAGCCAAACACGGTACTCTGTGCTACCGGAAGTCCCTCCTGCACTCTGAGGAAACCCGGCTGCATCACCTTCGTATACACGTCCGCCCCGAGGACTACGTAGATTGTAGCCGGGAGGTAAAAGCGGTCATCCGCCAATGTAATGTCCCGGAAATGGGCCCGCACGGTCTCGTCAGTGCGGACCCGCACGTGCGGCTTAATTTTGAAGAGGAGGTTGAGCCGGAGGTTGGCATCCACTTTGGACCCCACGACGGCCGAACAAATCTGCTCCCCACCCACGTTGGTCGTTGGCAGGCGGAAACATTTAACCAGCGAGGTATCGATGCAGCTCGTCGGGGTACATGGATCGATGAGAGCCGCGGTATCGAAAACTCGCGTCCCAGTATAGATTCGCACTGCCGCCGTCGGAAGGACGTTCACGCTGTGCCGCTGCAGCAGGGACGACAGCGACGGCGCCGTTGGTCAGTAACGATCTGCGAGGCGACAACCGCATTCCGCGGAAAGTCAGGTGCAGGCACACGTGCCGTGGACGTGGGCCATAGTAGAGGACTGTCGAGGGGACGAAGACGCCGAACGATGAGACTGCCGGCGGGGTACCGGCCGCTCGTGCATGTGTAACAGTGTGTGGTGGTCCTGACGGCACACTTTGCACGGATCGCGCTCGTGAGCCAGACAGTTCGCGCAGTAGCGATTGGCGAGCACAGCGCGAAGCCTCTTCTCCACACTCAGTCGAAGAAAACGGCGACACTTCCGAAGCGGATGAACTCCATGGCAGACTCGGCAGCGGTAGGAATTTATACCTCGAGTTTGTCTGCTCTCCAAAATGACGGCGCTGCGTGGATGTGGAGACATCGTGCTTGATCTGATTGATGGAATAACAAAAAAACAAAATCAGTAGGAGGTAGAGATGAGACTTAGACTAGGAGACGCGAAGTGGAAACGAAGCTAATCATTGAGGCCGGTTGGGGCTACCCACGGTAGCTGGACGACCTTCGCGACAGGGCGCTTAACGAAACCACGAGCAGTACGCAATGTTCACTACTCTGACATGACCATCTGGTCCAGGAAATACAGCATCGACCTTACCGAGCCGCCACTCATTGGATGGCAGATTGTCATCCTTGATAACGACCATGTCGCCCACGCCACGGTTCTCCGTGGGTGTTTGCCACTTGTTGCGTTTATGGAGCTCCTTGAGGTACTCCTCTTTCCACCGCAGCCGAAATTGCTGATGGAGCCGTGGTGGCACCCTTTACCTCAGGCTCTGCGATGGCGAGAAGGGGTCCCCCAACAAGAAAATGACCCGGCGTGATCGCCAGCAGATCTGTGGGCTCTTCGGACATTGGAGCGATCGGCCGCGAATTCATGTCACCTTGGCCTCGACCTTGGCAATGAGCGTGGAAAGCTCTTTGAAAGCATACTTCCGCGTGGCTGTGGACTTATAAAACAGTGTTTTGAAGCTCTTGACTCCAGCTTCCCACAGACCCCCCATGTGGGGCGCTCTCGGAGGAATAAACTGCCACAGAAGCTGCTGGTGACTGTTGGCACTCGTCACTGACTCCTTCAGCGCCAGCAGAAACTCCTTGGACAACACCGCGGCCGCCCCAACAAAGGTTTTCCCATTGTCCGACTGAACTTGGCGCGGACAACCTCTCCGGGACTTTGCGGGAGAAGATTACGGGCTTTACCAGATTCTTGACCCGGGGTATCCAAAAGTTTGCCCGGGTCAGCCGTACCATCAGCTGATTGCCGCCGTGCAGTGTTATACGGTGCGTAAAATGAACGAGGAGACGCGCAAAATGACAATTGTACGGAAGAATAATCGGGTGCCGTTCATCGTATTGGAGGACCTCGGAGGACGTCACCCGCTCGCACGCTCTTATGAGGCCGTAATAATCCAGAAAAGAATTCATATTCTTGATGGAACTGGATACTGCCACCAAACTTTTTTGACTCAGGCAGGCGTATTCGAGCGCGAAATATTGGCGTTAAGTTGTGGAAATCAGAATCCGCTTGGCTGCGGCGATCTCGTCATTGGACAATTGCTCCTCACCAGGAACCGTTATTCGTCGCGAACGCTGGATGAAACGATACACATACGCGAAAACTCGCAACGCCTTGTCGAGCTTAGAATATCGCTCGAGAATATCCTCTGGGGATCCCTTTGCGACATGGACCTGGACCGCTCGCCTCTCCAGGTCCGTCTCGAGCGACTCGCCGCCCGGCGATGGCCATTCAGAACGGGGCAGAACCGTGCCACCATGGCTGATTGTCTACAAGGTCCCGAAGCGACACACCTCTGCTTGCGAGATCGGCCGGGTTGTGTCCGGAGCGAACATGTGCCCATCTCCCAGCGTCTGTGGACTGCGTGATCTTGGTCACTCTATTCGCCACGAACGTTGTCCAGAAAATATTATCTCTAACGTCAAACTAGACGAAACACTCCAACAATATAGTCTTAGGACGTTGGGTTTACTTTGGATGCCGGCCGTGGTTGGTAACAATTCGTTGAACCCAAGCCGGTAATATCGAGGTGGAAAAATTCAAATTTTCGTATGCCAGAGACATTTTGTCATTCAAGATAAATGTCTTATTCCAGCTCTTTGACACAATTTGCTCGGGTGACTTCTGGCCCGAGTACGTTGTAGTCAAGGAGTACGAGGCTCGAAATAAGAGAACACGGCCTGCGGGAGTACAACTGCCCAGGCCGTCACAATCCTCAGTATCCGCTGTACCTTCTGTCCCAAAAAACTAACCTCTTCTTTACAACTTTCCTATCAGAATACTAGGGGTTTACGTAGTAAGCTTTCTAAATTGTATTCGGATAGCCTTTCTTTTGTATCCCAGGTGATTGTATTTACTGAAACCTTTGGCTCCGCAAATCTCCGTAGAAAAATCGACTCAGGGTCCAACAATGACCGGAATATCGGCCTTGGTTGGTAAAATTCGTTACGTAAGACCCTCACAGCAGGCCCACCTTCGAAAACTATATTTGTTTCGAGGCTTGCCCCTGATCTCGCATCGAAAGATGTTCTAGCCTATATACAGGGCAAAACCCAAGCCGGTAATACCAAGGTGGAAATTTTCAAATTTTCGTATGCCAGACACATTTTGTCATTCAAGATAAATGTCTCACGAGGCTCGAATGTAGAGACCACGGCCTGAGGGAGTAAAACTGCCCAGGTCGTCACAATCCTCAGTATCCACCGCTGTACCTTCTGTCCCGAAAAACTAGCCTCTTCCTTACAACTCTCCTATCAGAATATTAAGGGCTTACGCAGTAAGCTCTCTTAATTGTATTCGGATAGCCTTTCCTTTGCATCCCTGGTGATTGTATTTACTGAAACCTGGTTGAAGCCGGAGATACTATGCTCCGAAATTCTTCCGAGTAAGTACACAATTTACAGATTAGAACGTCTTCTCCAGCGTGGTGACGGAGTTTTAATTGCCGTTGACTCTTGCCTCAGTTCCATTTTTGTAACCAGCTCTTACATTGCTCCATCTTCGGAAGAGCCAACATATTGGAAACACCTTTTCGGCAAATGGCTTTCTTGATTTATCATTATCTCAAGTTAACCATGTCTTTAATTCTTTAAACCGCTTACTGGATCTATGCTTTGTTTCCGATCCTGCAGGCGTAAACCTTATTAGATTTCCTCCAATGACGCAACCTGAAGATCCTTATCATCCTACTTTCGATGTGACTTTCGACACTGGGACAGTTTTAGCAACAACATCTGGTAGTTGTTTAAACAGAGTCCGCTGTTTCCGTAAGGCTAACTATCAGAGGCTAAACAACTTAAATAGCTGAATTTGATTGGTCTAATCTGTACACGAGGTCGGACATGGCAACAGCCGTTGATATCTTTTATAGTGCCATGAACTCATTCTTCTTCTCTGTTTACCTTATCTTTAGAATCCTCAGAATTTCCCCTTATTTGGAGGGAATCATTTGTTATTCCTCTCCACAAAAAAGGTAGCAAATCGGATGCCAGTAACTATAGGGGTATCTCTAAGTTATCGGCAATACCCAAACTTTTCGAGAATGTAATCACTCCTCACTTGCAACATTTATGCACATTCGTCATTTCTCCATGTCAGCATGGTTTTATGAGGCGATGATCAACCACGACCAATCTTCTGGAACCTCTTTCGTTATTAGGGGCTTCCAACAAAACTCTCAAGCCGACGTTATTTACACGGACTTTAGTAAAGCATTCGACTCGGTTAATCATTCTCTTCTGGTTAGGAAACTCGATTCAATGGGGTTTCCTAGTGATCTTCTTAAGTGGATTTCGAGTTAACTAAGTGACAGGACCCAAAAGGTTCTGTTCAGAAACGATCTATCCAATAGCCTCAGTGTCACTTCTGGCGTCCCACAGGGTAGTCACCTTGGAGCCCTGCTATTCACATTGTTTATCAATGACTTGCCGCTGGTTCTAACTAAATCCAGAGTACTCATGCATGCGGATGACGTTAAGCTTTGCTTGCAGTATAGGGGCAGTTCATGCCAATCAGACCTACAATCGGATCCTGACAACTTCCAAGCATAGTGTCATGCTAATGATTTACATCTCAACAGCTCTAAATGCAAACTGATGACATTTTCACGTGTCACTCCCCAGCTTGCCACTTATATGCTTAAAGATTGCTCTTTGGAAAGAATTTCTATTGTCGATGATCTGGGTGTCCGCCTAGATCCTAAACATTCGTTTTCAGAACATATTTCCTGTATGGTTAACAAAGCCAGACCATGCTTGGATTCATTAAAAGGTGGTCGGAGGAATTCGATTCTCCTTATGTAACGAAGACTCTCTTTACTTCGTTAGTTCGTCCTATATTAGAGTATGGTTCGTGCGTCAGGAGTCCTCAGTAGTATAGTAGCCACATTGAATCTGTCCAAAAAAAACTTTTTGCTTGTCGCCCTCCGTGGCCTACCCTGGGATGCCAACCTCAGATTACGGTCTTACTCTAGTAGACTTCTCCTACTTAATTGACCATCATTAGCTAACCGTAGGACGATGCATGTCGTTGTCTTTCTACATAAACTAATTAACGGGGATGTGGAGAGCCCCTACTTGCTAGGCCAGCTCAATTTCCATGTTCCCCGTCATTCATCTAGAACCTTTATTCCTTTAGTAGTTAACCATTGTAGGCGAGAGTTTGAAGTACATGAACCCTTTAGGGTTTTATGTACTGATTACAATCGCATTTTTAGTAGTATTGAAGGCATTGAAAGCCTTCAAAAACTTAAAACTGTACAGTTGGTAGAACTTGCTCGTATTCTATTATTTCTTCTCTCGCGTCTATCCAGAACGCGTTCGTGCCGTATGTCACACGGCTGCGCCCCTCGGTCGGTTGGGCGGAAGGTGGGCGTGGGACCCCGCGCAAAACAAAAAAAAATAAATAAATAAAGGATCAGCTATGTGGGCGATTCCAAAAAAGCGAAGCCTCAATCATCACGAAAAGGGTGGTCAGCTCAGAGTCATCGAAAATATTCGATTCATTAGGATTATTTGCCCCGGTTGTGGTCAACGCAAAGATGTTCATGCAAACACTTTGGGACGACGAGCTTTCTCCACACCTTCAGCTGGACTACAAAAATTATCGCGCTGATTTGCAAGCACTAAATAGTATGGCAATTCCAAGGCACATATTTGAAGGAAAGGTGCCAATTATGCAAGAGCTACACACTTTTGTGGACGCTTCAGAACGAGCATACGGAGCGGCAGTGTATGTACGAGCAACATAAGAAAATAATCAAGTATCCATCCGGTTGCTCTGCTCAAAGTCGAGAGTAGCGCCTTCAGCTAAAGAGACATTACCGCGGCTAGAATTATGTGCTCCATTTTTGGGAGCTGAACTGACCCATAGAGTCAGAAAGGATTCACGCATGCCTGAGGAAAAGGCATCTGGGTATCTATGGACTGACTCAACTGTAGTCCTGTCCTGGATAAATGCATCCGCATCCAAATCGGATGGCAAATCGGATCGCAAAAATTCAAAACGTATCACAGCAATCTCTATGGCGTCATGTGTCATCAGAAAATAACCTAGCAGACGTACTATCAAGAGGAACTGCCGCAAGCAAGTTAGCAGAGCACAACCTTTGGCTATATGGACCTCTGTTTCTGCACGGTTCTCGAGACAAGTGGTCAAAAGTACCGACCATCGCTCCCATTGATCTAGAACGTAGAGTGAAGCAAGTAAGTTTGCCAACATGCCAGGATCCACTGGGAAACGTACTATACAGCTCCGACCACGGCAACTCCTTCAATAAGCTACAACGCTTCATAGCATTTATAATGTGCTTTTGTAATAAACGGAACCGAGCTCCTACAACCACATTGAGTGTAGCTGAATTGACTCATGCGAGGACAATCATCCTAGGCACCATATAAAAAATTGAATTTGGTATTGAACGTAAACAGCTTCACATCCACAAGACAGTGGACAAAAGAAGCTTAATCATCTCCTTGTCTCCGATAATTGGAACTGACGGACTCATCAGAGTCGGAGGGAGATTGGATGAATCTAACATTCCATATAACGCAAAGCATCAGATATATCTTCCGTACAATGATCCAATTGTGAAGATGCTGCTACGAGAGATGCACGAAGAGAACATGCACTGCGGAGCCCAAGCGTTGAGAGCCTTAGCTAGACAGCAATATTGGATTCTTAATCCAATAGAATGCTAAGAGGATCATACACAGTTGTCTCAGATGCACAAAAGCATGGGTAATCTACCGGTTGATCTAGTGCAAAAGGCTCGGCCGTTCTTCAAATCTAGAGTCGACTACTGCGGCCCCATTTGGATCCATCATAAAATCCGTGGAAAAAGACCAGATAAAGCTTATATTGCAGTGCTTTGCTGTTTTGCCACTAAAGCAGTACATCTGGAGTCACTTACTAACCTGACGACAGAGGCTTTCCTAGCCGCTCTTCGAAGATTCTTGGGGCGACGAGGAAAATGTCAGACCATCCATTGTGACAACGCAACAAACTTTGTCGGTGCCAACAACCAATTGAAGGCGTTAGAAGAAACAATCCTCATCTTCTTCAAAATGCCCAGACACGTATCATAAACCAATGCAGCAAGAATTAGGTGGAATTCAAGTTTATACCGCCTCGGGCACCATATTTTGGCGGCCTATGGGAAGCTGCAGTAAAATCTGCGAAACGGCTACTGGTACCAGTCACAGCCACATCATCATTAACATTTGAAGAGGTCAACACGGTAATCATTGAAGTCGAGGCGATACTCAACTCAAGGCCCATCACTCCGATGTCAGCTGATCCTACAGATACATCAGCGCTCACTCCAGGTCATTTTTTAATTGGTGAGCCTCTAGTGGCACCTATATATGCAAATCTTGCCCGACCTGGATAAACTCTTGTGAAAAGATGGGAGCTAAGCTCAAACAATCGTTCTGGAATCAGTGGTCCATGGAATGAATACCTACAAGAACTGCAAATGCGAACCAAATGGAAAACCATGGCGCAGAATGTCAAAGAAGGATTACTAGTACTAGTAAAAGAAGGCAAAGTACCGGCAATGAGCTGGCCCATTGGATGGATAGTAATAACATACCCAGGCAAGGATAACCAAATCCGAGTCGTAGACGTAAAAACAGCATCAGGAATCTTCAAATGACCAGTCACTCGTTGGCACCGTTGCCAGAAGAAGAAGTAGCCACAAAACGTCCGCACAACTCCAGCGAGGACGCGGCGCAGGCAGAAGAAATCCCTACGCAGAAAAGGAAGATGTCATTTCCGATCATCCCAACGTTACTGACAATGCTACTGATTCCTCCATTAGCGGCTCGGCACCTTTAGAATGGCTGTTTCAGAATGGACTATAATTGTATATAACGACTTGAAGCCATATTGGAGCAACACGGAATATTGGCTACCGGGATAGCGGAACTGAAACACAAATGTTCAGAGGTACAGAACGTCAATGCCTGTAGGTCAGTATATGAACATTTGCAACATATACACGGCGAATTACAATTAGGAAATGAATTGATTAATCATTCTCGACAACGAAGATCACCACTCGATCTAGTCGGAAATGTGGCAAACTCATTATTTGGCGTTATGGACTCAAGATATGCCGACGACATGTATAAAGTGATAAAAGAGGTCAAGTCCAACGACGACGTGTTAATGATGCTCTTAAAAAATCAAACATCAATTCTGGAGTCTACGATAAATATAGTCAGGAAGAGCAGTTCAGCCACCAACGACCGTATCAGAACTCTAGAGTACCAGATAAATACGATCAATAAGGAAAGAGGCAAGTACCATAGTCCTAACATCACAACTAACGCTGGTAGCAACTGGAATGCAGCAGATGCATAGTGAAATAGCTAATGTGCTCACTGACATTCGCCATCGAACTATTAGTCCGATACTAGTACGTCCCAAGCAACTAAGGGAGCAACTAGATCAGATCCGGGAACTATTCCACCAGATCAACTGCTGCCCGTATCATCGGATAATGTCATTAAACTTTACAAAATCATGCATGCCGAAGGCACCACAACCAGCGACCATGTCATCTTCAAAATATCCTTACCGCTGGTATCCATAACACAGCAGGAAGTGTTCCGCATTATGCCTATTCCGACATGGAAGGCAGGAAACTGGCAGCGATTTAGTCTAAATACTAAAATCATAGCCGTCAAAGCCCATAGAGATCAGTTGACAAAAGGAGGAGTTCAAATAGTGTCTAGAGCTGCCCCAAGACGAGCACATATGTTTCAACCATCAAGCCACATTCAGCGTGGAAAATCGGTGAGAATTTCAGTTATTTAACAACAAAACTGAAACTATATGTGAGATTACCCAATCGAGATCCGATCTTTTGTGGTCAATAACGCATCGGCGAAACAGATGGATGTTTGCCACACACAGCCCCAAAGAACTTCAAGCGGTGTGCAACGGAATATCGTCCACAGTGCACTTGAATGGAACGGGTTTATTATAACTGGCCCTAGGCTGCACTGCATGCAATTCAGAAATTAGTGTAAGCACATTCAGCACCATAGTCAGCGAAACGAAGGCTACATATGTTCGTGTTGGCAATATCACAAGGATTGACCTTATGAAGCCATTTCAAGGAACGACAGCCAAGGAAGTGAACTTGGAGGAACTGGGTACTTTGCAACACCAGTTGGCCAAATTAAAGGAGACCACGTGAAGAGATCAGACCAACACTGCTCAGCATCATCAAGTAGTCGCTTATATGGCCCTAGCGATGTCAATACTATTAGACATTTCATCGGCTTTCAGACAAACGGTCGGCAAATGGACACCAACACGCCGGACACCCGAAGTGAGGCAGAACACGGAAAAACCGCCACCAACTCCTGCCCCACGAAGTTTCTCGTTCGACCTTAGCGAAGGTTGAACACTTGTTCAACGGCCGAGAGAATGTTCAGTCGCAGCAGTATGTAGTCTTAAGTAATAATATTATAGACACAGCACACATTGTGTAATAACTCTTCAGTCGCAGCGACCTGCATTTATCGTAAATAAAGTGTCAATTACCAGGTCAAGCGAATATGCATGAACGGCTGAGACGAGGAAATGAACTGGGGCAATGGTCTCAGTTCCCGACACTAACCCACATTCACACTAACCGCACACTATTTCTTATACGTTATTTCTGTTAACATAAGCATTTTTGTACCTATAAATATTGTTAAGTTTCATTAATAAAGTCAGTAAGAGTTCTACCTCAACAACGAGCTTTTATTCATGCATCAGAGGCTGTCGCTGTGTCTTCAGACCCTCATCCAACCGAACCACCCCAACACGTCCACCTAGTTCCAAGTGCTAGTTGCGACAACAACAGGCAATAGTTTATGCATTATCTGCCAGGCATGTTTGCCAAGCCTCCTTACACAAACATTTTGGTGACCCCGACGTGATCACGTTAACCGTGATAGTCAACTCACAGGAAAGATTCCGTAACTCTTGGGAATCTTCCTGATCCTTTCTTCGGAAAGTTCCGTAACTCTTGGGAACCTTCTTCGACTCTGTCATCGAACGGGAAAGTTCCGTAACTCTGGGGAACCTCCTCGACACTGTCATCAAACAGAAGAGATTCCGTAACTCTTGGGAATCTTTCCACGTCGCTTCAATTCTCAGCGACAGCTTCTGATGCATTTTCGCCCGACGAACACGTTAACCGTGGACGTCAAACCAACAGGGAAAGTTCCGTAACTATTGGGAACCTCCCACAGGAAAGAAGCCGTAACTCTTGGGATTCTGTTTTGACACTGTCATTACATTGTAAAGAGCCTACAATCCTTTTCTATGTGGAAATCCCCCAAGTATATTGACAATTGTCAATATGTCTAACAAGGAGGAGCAAACAGTCACAGGGGCGTTTAGACTTGCAGGATGAGATCAGTCAAGAGATCTCGAGGCTACACAGGAAAGATGCCGTAACTCTTGGGAATCTTGGGAAAGTTCCGTAACACCCGCAGGAAACAGTCCGTAACTCTTGGGATTTTCCTAACTTTTCACTCGCCATAAAAACCAGTTGGTGAGCCCTGACTCACAGAATATTGTCCTGAATACGTCAAGCCCACAGAAACAGAAATCTTCCAGAATTTCATTTTTGGAAAATTGGTGAGACCAACAGGGAAAGTTCCGTAACTCTTGGGAACCTCCCTCAGGAAAGAATCCGTAACTCTTGGGATTCTGTTTTGACACTGTCATTACACTGTAAAGAGCCTACAATCCTTTTATATTTGGAAATCCCCCAAGTCTATTGACCAGTTGTTAATTCCTTCGACCACACACGGATAGAATCGCGGAGTATTTGAAGTTTTACGTCGACTGTAGTGAGTCATACGACAAATACAGAAGCATTATAGTCGATTCGATGGCTCAAAGCTCGAGCAATGCCCCAAAAAAGGCAACCGCGAGCAATGGCCTGGAAACTGCAGACGTTGCAAGCTTAGCGCAACCTGCACGGAAGCTGATATCAGCATGTCGGCGGCAAAGGGCGATCGCCGACTCCGTCAAACGAGCTCTGAAAGATTATTCAGAAACCAGCAGGGCCATAACAAGGAGTTCAATAAACTCACTATGGTCCCATAATCAAGACATCCAGTTTTCGGTTCATGAAGGATGCGAAGACTCAGTCAGGGAAGGATATGACAAGCACTCGTTCCTCCGACTAGAAAGGGAGCTACAAAGAGTCTTGGAAGCGCAAACAAACGCACCATCTTTTGGCGGCCTATGGGAAGCTGCGGTAAAATCGGTGAAAAGGCCACTGGTATCAGTCACTGCCACAAAACGTCCACACAGCTCCGGTGAGGACGCAGCGCGGGCAGAAGAGATCACTACGCAGAAAAAGAAGGTGTCCTTCCCGAGCCTCCCAGCACTGCTGGTAATGCTACTCATACTCCCGTTAGCAATGGGACAATCAGTAAACGTAACTCCGTTTGCAAGCCAGCCAGGAATATTCTACAAACGGCTCGGAACTGCCAGAAAGGCAATCTCGGAATAGAAGATAATTTTATGTTACGACTTAAAGCCATATTGGAGCGACATGGGAATATTGGCTACCGGGATAGCTGAACTAAAATACAAATGTTCAGAACTCCGAAACGTCAATGCTTGTAAATCAGTATATGAGTATTTTCAACATTTTCAAATTATACTCAGGAAATTAATTGATTAATCATTCTCGACAACGAAGATCACCACTCGATCTAGTCGGAAATGTGGCAAACTCATTATTTGGCGTTATGGACTCAAGATATGCCGACGACATGTATAAAGTGATAAAAGAGGTCAAGTCCAACGACGACGTGTTAATGATGCTCTTAAAAAATCAAACATCAATTCTGGAGTCTACGATAAATATAGTCAGAAATATCAGTTCAGCCACCAACGACGATCAATAAGGAAAGAGGCAAGTACCAGGATGACCACCTACAACAAGCTTTCATGGTCCTAACATCGCAACTTACGCTGTTGGCAACTGGAATGCACCGGATGCAGAGTGAAATAGCTAATGTGCTGACATTCGCCATCGAACTATTAGTCCGTTACTAGTATCTCCCAAGCAACTAAGGCTGATGTCAGAGTGCGAGAGAGAAGCGAAGCGAAGCGATGCGAGAAGCGATGAGCAAGCGTGAAGATGGCAGAGTGAGAGCTTTGCGAGAGGCGAGCTACAAAAACAAAAACATTATCAAAATTGAAAATAAAAGGTTATTTTATGTCACAATGCAACAAAAAAATCGTAGCCTCTAAGCGAGTTGAAGCAGTTTGCAAACTGCTTTCTCGCTTTGCTCTTGCTTTATCGCTTAAACTCGCCACTCGCTTCGTCTCCACTCTGACATCTTTCGAGCGATTGCATATGAAAAAGGTTGCAGTGGTTTATCGCTCTTTCTCGCCCAATATTATCGCATCGCTTCTCGCTCGCACTCTGACATCAGCCTAAGGGAGCAACTAGATCAGATCCGGAAACATATTCCACCAGATCAACTGCTGCCCGTATCATCGGATAATGTCATTAAACTTTACAAAATCATGCATGCCGAAGGCACCACATCCAGCGACCATGTCATCTTCAAAATATCCTTACCGCTGGTATCCATAACACAGCAGGAAGTGTTCCGCATCATGCCTATTCCGACATGGAAGGCAGGAAACTGGCAGCGATTTAATCTAAATACTAAAATCATAGCCGTCAAAGCCCATAGAGATCACTTGACAAAAGGACGAGTTAAAACAGTGTCTAGAGCTGCCCCAAGACGAGCACATATGTTTCAACCATCAAGCCACATTCAGCGTGGAAAATCGGTGAGAATTTCAGTTATTTAACAACAAAACTGAAACTATATGTGAGATTACCCAATCGAGATCCGATCTGTTGTGGTCAATAACGCATCAGCGAAACAGATGGATGTTTGCCACACACAGCCCCAAAGAACTTCAAGCGGTGTGCAACGGAATATCGCCCACAGTGCACTTGAATGGAACGGGCTTATTATCACTTGCCCTAGGCTGCACTGCACTCAACTCAAAAATAAGCGTGAGCACATTTAGTACAATGGTCAGCGAAACGAAGGCAACATATGTTCGTTTTGGCAATATCCCAGAGACTAGCCTAAAGGAAACACCCGAGCCAGTCCAAGCACACGAGCCAGTCCAAGGAAGTTAGCTTGGAGGAACTGGGCGCCTTGCAACAACAGTTGGCAACTTTAATAAAGACCAACTGGAAGGATCAAATCACTACTCCTCAGCTTCATCAAATAGGTACCTATGTGGCCCTAGGAATGTCAATACTGTTAGGCATTGCATGGGTAATTGGACACCAATACGCAGGAACTAGGTGGACGGTTGGGTTGGGTGAGGGTCTGTAGACACAGCGACAGCCTCTGATGCATGAATGAATAAAAGCTCTTGGTTGAGGTAGAACTCTTGCTGATTTTATTAATGAAAACAACATTTATAGGTACAAAAGTGCTTTTGTTGACAGAAATAACGTATAAGAAATAGTGTGCGGTTACTGTGAATGTGGGTCAGTGTTAGGAACTGAGACCATTTCCCCAGTTCATTTCCTCGTCTCAGCCGACTACGCATATTCGCTTGACCTGGTAATTGATACTTTATTTACGATAAAAGCAGGTCGCTGCGACTGAAGAGTTATTACATAATGTGTGTTGTGTCTATAATATTATTACTTATGACTAAATACTGCTGCGACTGAACATTCTCTCGGCCGTTGAACAAGTGTTCAACCTTCGCTAAGGTCGAACGAGAAACTTCGTGGGGCAGGAGTTGGTGGCGGTTGTTCCGTGTTCTGCCTGAGTCCGGGTGTCCGGCGTGTTGGTGTCATTTGCCGACTGTTCGTCTGAGAGCCCATGCAATACCTAATAGTATTGACATCGCTGGGGCCATATAAGCGACTACTTGATGATGCTGAGTAGTGTTGGTCTGATCTTTCCAAGTGTAGGGCCTTCTTTTACCTGCGCCGCGTCCTCGCAGGTGCTGTGCGAACGTTTTGTGGCTACTTCTTCGTTTATCAAAGGTGCCAAACGAGTAACTGCTCTTTTGTATACCCCTGATGCGGTTTTTACGTCCACAACCCGGATTTGGTTATCCTTGCCTGGATACGTTTTCACTATTCATCCCATAGGCCAGCTCATTACCGGTACGTTGTCTTCCTTTACTAGTACTAGTAATCCTTCCTTGACATTCTCGCCGTAGTCTTCCATTTGGTGCGCATTTGTAGTTCTTGGAGGTACTCCATGGACCACTGATTCCAAAATGATTGTTTGAGCCTGGATACCAGTTCCCATCTTTTGACTAACGTTTTTTCCGGTTTGGCAAGATTCGCATCGGGAGGTGCCACTGGAGGCTCACCAAGTACCTGTGGGATCAGCTGAAATCGGGGTGAGGGGCCTTAAGTTGAGTATCGCCTCGACCTCAATGATCACCGTGTTGAGCTCGTGAAACGTTAGCGATGCTGTGGCTGTGACTGATACAGCAGCTTTCCATAGACCGCCAAACGACGGTGCTTCCGGTGGGATGAACTTGAACTCCACCTGCTGCTTATTGCATTGACTTCTGATTCTGGTCTGGGCTTGCTCTGTGAAGATCGTTTCCTCTAGTGCCTTTAACTGGTTATTGGCACCGACAAAGTTCGTGGCGTTGTCACAATGAATGGTCTGACGCTTTCCACGTCGCCCCAAGAATCGCCGGAGAGCGGCTAAGAAAGCGTCCGTTGTCAGGTTGCTTACCACTTCCAGATGTACTGCTTTTGTGGCAAAACAGCAGAATACTGCAATGTACGCCTTATCTGGCCTTTTCCCACGGATTTTATGGTGAATCCAGAAGGGACCGCAATAGTCGACTCCAGAATTGGAGAACGGACGCGCCTGTGTTACTCGATCCGTCGGCAAGTTACCCATGATTTGGTGCATCAATTTGGGTCGTGCTCTTTTGCATCTGACACAACTGTGAATGATGCTCCTGGCCATCGTTTTGTCATTCCAGTATTGTTGTCTGGCTATGGCCCTCAATGCTTGTGCCCCGCAATGCTTGTTTTCCTTATGCATCTCTCGTGGCAGCATCTTCACAATTGCGTCATTGTATGGGAGCAAAATTTGATGTTTGGCAGCATATGGCAAGTTAGATTCTTCTAATTTCCCATTATTGGAGACAATGAAACTAAACTTTTCCTGTCCACTGTCCTGTGGCTGCGAAGTTGAATTAAATTTTTTGAAAAGTGCTGAAGATGATTGTTCTGGCATGAGCCAGCTCACCTACGCTTAGCGTGGTCCTCGGAGATCGGTTTTGTTTGTGACGGAAGCGCATCATATATGCTACAATGCGTTGTAACTTGTGAAACGAGTTGCTGTGATTGCAGCGAGCTATAGCTCGCTTCCTAGTTCATCCTGGCAGATTGGCAAGCTGACTTGCTTTACTCTGCGCTATAGATCGATGGTCGGTACTTTTGACCATTTTTCTCCATATAGCCAAAGGTTGTGCTCTGCTAACTTGCTTGCCGCGATTCCTCTCGACAGTACGTCTGCTGAATTATTCGCGGATGACACATGACGCTATTGAGCTTAATGCGACACCGCTTGGATTTTCGCGATCCGTTTGGCCACGAACGTGTGGTAAGAGGATGCAGATGCATTTATCCAGGCCAGGAATACAGTTGAATCAGTCTAGAAATACCCCAATGCCTTGTCCTCAGGCATACGTAGATCCTTTCTGACTCTATGGGTCAGTTCAGCTCCCAAAACTGTGGCACATAATTCTAGCCGCGGTCATTTTTTTTTTTTTGATCTTTCTCTCTTCCAAGTGAATGGTGATTTTTTCTTGCGCTCTCGTTTTGTGTAATTAATTTGCGTCAAAACCATCGGGGTTTACTTAAACTTCTACATTGTGATCTGTATGGTTCCCGTTCACTTCGCGTGTGCATGCAACTTTATTATTTTAGGATCTAATCCCTTTTATTTGCATTATTTTACTTGTGCTGCTAGTGTTTGTTTTTCGAAATAATGTCTTCCGATATCGTCTGCTTTTCCAAAACCTGTAAAAAGGTAATTTTGTCCAGCGATCTCACCATCGGCTGCTGGTTGTGCGACAACATTTTGCATGCAAAGTGCATTGGGGTTGCCGGCCGGACTGTCGATGATGTAAGAAAAAACATTGGCTTGCGCTACTGTTGCGATGCCTGCCGTGACGTTGAAAGGGAAATGATGTCTTTCATGCGGCAAACCAAGGGCAGTTTTAAGGAGCTATTATCGAGTTTCAACAAAACTCATAACATCTTCTTAGCGCTTGACAGGCAATTGAATAGCTTTACGCTATTAAATGAGTCTCCTAGGCGCAAAAAAACTGCAACTGTAGTGCAGCATTGTGACGGATCCCTACAACCCGCGGCGAGCTCTCAACAGCAGCAATCCACGGTACAGCCCTCGATCACTGAATTAAATCCCAGAATTCTGAGATCGAGTGCTAGGAAGGAGTCGGTACCTGAAGGTGCGGGTGGACTGAGCGTTCCCCCGTTAAGTTATTTTTCGTCCCCTATGGGACCTCAAACTCGGACCCCCCATAGCCCCATAAATATATCCCCCAGGGATTACCGGCCGACAATTGCACGGCAGACACTCAGTCTGTCACAAGCCCTCATTGCAATCCCACCTACGAAACAGATATTTGTTTCGCGGCTCTGCCCTGGTCAAACATCGGAAGATGTCATTGCCTTTATACGAGGCAAAGTCAGAGCTGAAAATTTAAAATTAAAGGTGGAAAAATTCAAATTTTCTTATGCTAGGGATATTTCATCTTTCAAAATAAATGTCCCAAATGAATTCTTTGGTACGATATGCTCAACCAAATTTTGGCCTGAGTATGTTGTCGTCAAAGAGTATGAAGCTAAGAAAAAGAAACGGCCTGTGGGTATAACTCTTCCCAAGCCTGACCTGACCATTGTGCCCTCTACATCCTCAAACTCTGCCCAAAAAAACTAAATACTTCGCTGTTAATCTCCTATCAGAATGCAAGAGGCTTGCGTAGCAAGCTGCATAAACTATATTCTGATAGTCTTGCATTTACCTCCCATGTTATTGTGCTCACAGAAACCTGGTTAAAGCCGGAGATTCTTAGCTCCGAAGTTTTCCCAGCTGCGTTCACAATTTATCGGCTAGATCGGCCTATCAGGCGCGGGGGTGGGGTCCTCATAGCGGTCAACTCCGCGCTCACGTCAGAATTATTAACTTTCGAGGAAAGCAACGAAGTTGAATTCCTCTGTGTGAAGCTATCATTTAATGGTCGCTTTGTTTTTATTACATGTTCTTACATTCCTCCATTGTCGGAACTGCCTATTTTTTGGAACCACCTTTCCGCCATTCAAATGGTTTCCAATATGCTTTCTGATAGAGATCGTTTAGTAGTCTTGGGTGATTTTAATATCCCTGGAGCTACTTGGTCCCTAGATAACTCCTCTAACACACATCAATCCCCTACACAACATGATTTTATTGCTGGCTTGTTCGACATTTCGTTATCTCAAGTCAACCATGTACGAAATTCCTTAGAGCGCTTGCTTGATCTTTGTTTTGTCTCAGACCCGGCGAGTGTTAGTTTAGCGAGGGTGGCGCCTCTGTCGCAACCGGAAGATCCCTATCATCCCACTTTCGATGTGACACTCAACATTGGTACTGATATACAGAAAATACCTGATAGACCAGTCAAAAGAGTTTACTGCTTTCGCAAGTTTGACTTCGACCGGCTAAATAATTGTATTTCTGACTTTAATTGGTCTGATTTATATATGTGCACTGACATGGCTGCTGCCGTGGACATTTTTTAAAATGCGATGAATTCATTCTTCTCTGAATGTGTTCCGTTATTTTATCCATCTACTTCAAATAAACCACCTTGGTTTACTAAAGAATTGAGTCGCTTCAAAAAAGTAAAGTCAAGGCTGTACACGAAATTTAGAAAAACCAGTTCTAGTTCTGACCTCTCTAACTATATATCGGCTCGGTCAAACTTCACTGTACTGAACGCACGGGGTTACAAGAACTATTTGACTCGTTGTAGGGTCCAATTTTCTCAGGATCCTAAACAGTTTTATAATTTTGTTAATACTAAACGTAAGGCGGTAACTCATCCTTCATCGATTTCTTTTGAAAATGAAACTGTAAAGGGCGATCAAGCAATTGCCAATCTTTTTGCCCAGTTTTTCCAAACTACTTACTCTACTTCCACTGACCCAAATCAGGCTTATTCTTATAGCATGCCAAAATCGAACCTAATTTTCTGTCCATGTTTAAACGAAAGTTCTCTCCTAGTAGATCTTCATCGAGTAAAGCCAGTTTATCTGCCAGGTCCTGACGGAATACCGGGCTGCGTGCTTAGGTATTGTGCCGATGCCCTGTGCTCGCCCCTTCTGAAATTGTTTACCTTATCCTTAGAAACATCGCACTTTCCCCTTATTTGGAATGAATCATTCATTATTCCTCACCACAAAAAAGGAAACAAATCGGAGGCCAATAACTATAGAGGAATCTCAAAGGTTTCGGCCATCCCTAAACTTTTTGAAAACATTATTACTCCACATTTGCAGCACCTTTATAGATCAGTAACTTCTCCATGGATTTGCTAAGCAAAGATCGACAACTACTAACCTTCTGGAGTTCACTTCCTTCATTATAAGGGGTTTCCATCAAAACCTTCAAACAGAAGTTATTTATACTGACTTCAGTAAAGCATTTGATTCCGTTAATCATTCCCTTCTCCTCAGGAAACTCGACTTAATGGGTTTTCCAATTGATCTTCTTAGGTGGATCTCTAGTTATCTGACTGGCAGGACGCAAAAAGTCCAATTTATCTAATGTTCTTCGGGTCACCTCTGGTGTCCCGCAGGGGACACTTGGGTCCCTTATTGTTTTCTGACAAACTCTAGAGTACTCATGTACGCAGATGACGTCAAGTTTTGTGTGCAATATAAGGACGTCGCTTACCAGTCTGATTTACATAAACTTACTTAACTTAAATTTCTCTAAATGCAAGCTAATGACATTTCCCCGTGTCGTACCCAAGCTTGCAACTTACACTCTTAACTGCTGCTCTTTGTAAAGAATTAACTTAGTTGACTTGACCCAAACTTGACTTTATGGATCATATTTCGTGCATGGAGCCAGAAGTATGCTGGGATTTATTAAACGGTGATCGATCACCACGATGTAACTAAAAGTTAATATATTTTATTAGTTCGTCCTATCTTAGAGTATAGATCTTGCGTTTGGTGCCCCCAGTATGGGGTCCACAGTAAACTCATTGAATCGGTTCAAAAGAACTTTTTGCTTTTCGCTTTACGCGGTTTAAACTGGGATGCAGAACAGAGATTACCCTCCTATCATAGTAGACTTCTCCTAATTAACTTACCCTCCTTAGCCAATCGTAGAACTATGCTAGGCATTTCTTTTATATATAACCTTATTCACGGCGACGTGGAAAGCACTGACTTATTAGGTCAGCTCAATTTCCACGTCCCGAGTAGAAATACTAGATCCTATATACCCTTAGTTTTGCGCCATTGTAGAACCTCCTTTGAACTGCATGAACCCTTTAGAGTACTGTGTGCAAGTTAGAATGACTTGTATTCATTAATTTCACATGTCGATAGTCTTCCCAAACTAAAAACTTTAATCCTAACCCACTTAGCTCGCTTGGAAGCAAACACTCAGGCAGCACGCCGGTAGTTAATTTTCCTCGTTTTCTTTTCAATATTTTCCATCGCGTCTACTAATACCTAACCCTAACAGGCACGTGCCTGGTTTCATAAGGGCCACTTGAGTGTACTGACCGTAGTGCAACAACGTCCATATATATATAATGTCTCCCTAGCTGATGGCGCAACTCTCGACTTTGAGCACAGCAATCGAACTGATACTTGATTATTATACCCTTGCAGGGTATATTAGTTTCAGTCAAAAGTTTGCAACGCAGTGAAGGAGGCATCGGCGACCCTATAAAGTATATATATTCTTGATCAGGATCAACAGCCGAGTCGATCTAGCCATGTCCGTCTGTCCGTTTCTACGCAAACTAGTCCCTCAGTTTTAAAGCTATCTTAATGAAACTTTGCAGTTAGGCTTCTATATACTCTCACTCGTACATATGTCGGAACGGGCCGGATCGGACGACTATATCATATAGCTGCCATAGGAACAATCGGAAAAATTTACGAAAAAAAATTATAACTTTGTCAGTTTTCAACCAATTTTCACCAAATTTGATATTTGCCCATTTAGTATTATTTCCGAATTTCGGTTTTAATTTCATGAAAATCGGCTGACTATATCCTATAGCTTCCATAGGAACAATCAGGAAAATAAAAGAAAAACCATAACTTTGTCAGTTTTCAACATATTTTCACCAAATTTGATATTTAGCCATATTTTATTATTCCTGAATTTTGATTTTAATTTCATGAAAATCGGCTGACTATATCCTATAGCTTCCATAGAAACAATCAGGAAAATAAAAGAAAAATTCATAACCTTGTCAGTTTTCAACATATTTTCACCAAATTTGATAGTTACCCATATTTTAGTATTCCTGAATTTCGATTTTAATTTCATGAAAATCGGCTGACTATACCTTATAGCTTCTATAGAAACAATCAGGAAAATAAAAGAAAAAACCATAACTTTGTCAGATTTCAACATATTTTTACCAAATTTGATATTTAGCCATATTTTAGTATTTCTGAATTTCGATTTTAATTTCATGAAAATCGGCTGACTATATCCTATAGCTTCCATAGGAACAATCAGGAAAATAACAAAAACCATAGCTTAGCCGTGTTTCAAACCAATGCCATCAAATTTGAGATTTGGCAACAAATTATTATTTCAGAATTTCGTTTTTAATTTTTTGTTTAAACTCTGCAAGGGTATACAAACTTCGGTGAGCCGAAGTTAGCTTCCTTTCTTGTTTTTTGTTTAAACTCTGCAAGGGTATACAAACTTCGGTGAGCCGAAGTTAGCTTCCTTTCTTGTTTTTGTATGTAGCTTGTACATACACTGCCGCTCCGTATGCCTGTTCTGAGGCGTCGACATCAATCGAGATCCGATCTGTTGTGGTCAATAACGCATCAGCGAAACAGATAGATGTTTGCCACACACAGCCCCAAAGAACTTCAAGCGGTGTACAACGGAATATCGTCCACAGTGCACTTGAATGGAACGGGCTTATTATCACTTGCCCTAGGCTGCACTGCACTCAACTCAAAAATTAGCGTGAGCACATTTAGTACCATGGTCAGCGAAACGAAGGCAACATATGTTCGTTTTGGCAATAACCCAGAGACTAGCCTAAAGGAAACACCCGAGCCAGTCCAAGCACCCGAGCCAGTCCAAGGAAACTTCAGCCAAGGAAGTCAGCTTGGAGGAACTGGGCGCCTGCAACAACAGTTGGCCACTTTAATAAAGACCAACTGGAAGGATCAAATCACTACTCCTCAGCTTCATCAAATAGATACCTATGTGGCCCTAGCAATGTCAATACTTTTAGGCATTGCATGGGCTCTCAGACGAACGGTCGGTAATTGGACACCAATACGCCGGACACCTGAACCCAGGCAGAACACGGAACAACCACCACCAGAACCTACCCCACGACGTTTTTCATTCGACCTTAGCGAAGGTTGAACACTTGTTCAACGGCCGGGAGAAAGTTCAGTCGCAGCATTATTTAATTATAAGCAATAATATTCATCCAAAATTACAATTATGTATAACTCCTCAGTCGCAGCAATATGCAGTAATCGTAAATAATGTATCAAGTTACCAAGTCAAGCGATTATGCCTAGTCTGCTGGAATGGGGTAATTAGCTGGGGCAATGGTCTCAGTAGCTAGCAATAACACACATTCACAGTAACCCACACCATTCATTACACTTTATTTCTGTTAACAAGCACTTTGGTACCTATTAATACTCTTAAGTTTCATCAATAAAGTCAGTAAGAGTTCTACCTGAAACAGAAGCTTTACTCATGCATCAGAGGCTGTCGCTGTGTCTTCAGACCCTCATTCACCCAACCAAACCAACCCAATCGTCCACCTAGTTCCAAGTGCTAGTTTCGACAACAAAAGGCAATAGCTTATGCACCCTGACCACTATGTACCAGGCAAATAAGCCTCTTCACAAACATATCAAATTGATTCCTTAATTCTTTTCGAAATTAATTTTTGCGGAGCCGGAGCCGGAAAGGTTGAGTTGCCCTTGGCTTGAATTGGACAAAAAATAAATAATTAATAATAATTAATTCTTTGACGATGTTTGCGTAAGGAGGCTTAGATGCCTGGCAGATAGTGCATAAACTATTGCCTTTGTTTGTCGCAACTAGCACTTGGAACTAGGTGGACGGTTGGTTTGGGTGAGGGTCTGTAGACACAGCGACAGCCTCTGATGCATGAATGAATAAAAGCTCTAGGTTGAGGTAGAACTCTTGCTGATTTTATTAATGAAACTTAACAACATTTATAGGTACAAAGGTGCTTTTGTTGACATAAATAACGTATAAGCAATAGTGTGCGGTTACTGTGAATGTGGGTCAGTGTTAGGAACTGAGACCATTGCCCCAGTTCATTTCCTCGTCTCAGCCGACTACGCATATTCGCTTGACCTGGTAATTGATACTTTATTTACGATAAAAGCAGGTCGCTGCGACTGAAGAGTTATTACATAATGTGTGTTGTGTCTATAATATTATTACTTATGACTAAATACTGCTGCGACTGAACATTCTCCCGGCCGTTGAACAAGTGTTCAACCTTCGCTAAGGTCGAACGAGAAACTTCGTGGGGCAGGAGTTGGTGGCGGTTGTTCCGTGTTCTGCCTGAGTCCGGGTGTCCGGCGTGTTGGTGTCATTTGCCGACTGTTCGTCTGAGAGCCCATGCAATACCTAATAGTATTGACATCGCTGGGGCCATATAAGCGACTACTTGATGATGCTGAGTAGTGTTGGTCTGATCTCTCCAAGTGTAGGGCCTTCTTTTACCTGCGCCGCGTCCTCGCAGGTGCTGTGCGAACGTTTTGTGGCTACTTCTTCGTTTATCAAAGGTGCCAAACGAGTAACTGCTCTTTTGTATACCCCTGATGCGGTTTTTACGTCCACAACCCGGATTTGGTTATCCTTGCCTGGATACGTTTTCACTATTCATCCCATAGGCCAGCTCATTACCGGTACGTTGTCTTCCTTTACTAGTACTAGTAATCCTTCCTTGACATTCTCGCCGTAGTCTTCCATTTGGTGCGCATTTGTAGTTCTTGGAGGTACTCCATGGACCACTGATTCCAAAATGATTGTTTGAGCCTGGATACCAGTTCCCATCTTTTGACTAACGTTTTTTCCGGTTTGGCAAGATTCGCATCGGGAGGTGCCACTGGAGGCTCACCAAGTACCTGTGGGATCAGCTGAAATCGGGGTGAGGGGCCTTAAGTTGAGTATCGCCTCGACCTCAATGATCACCGTGTTGAGCTCGTGAAACGTTAGCGATGCTGTGGCTGTGACTGATACAGCAGCTTTCCATAGACCGCCAAACGACGGTGCTTCCGGTGGGATGAACTTGAACTCCACCTGCTGCTTATTGCATTGACTTCTGATTCTGGTCTGGGCTTGCTCTGTGAAGATCGTTTCCTCTAGTGCCTTTAACTGGTTATTGGCACCGACAAAGTTCGTGGCGTTGTCACAATGAATGGTCTGACGCTTTCCACGTCGCCCCAAGAATCGCCGGAGAGCGGCTAAGAAAGCGTCCGTTGTCAGGTTGCTTACCACTTCCAGATGTACTGCTTTTGTGGCAAAACAGCAGAATACTGCAATGTACGCCTTATCTGGCCTTTTCCCACGGATTTTATGGTGAATCCAGAAGGGACCGCAATAGTCGACTCCAGAATTGGAGAACGGACGCGCCTGTGTTACTCGATCCGTCGGCAAGTTACCCATGATTTGGTGCATCAATTTGGGTCGTGCTCTTTTGCATCTGACACAACTGTGAATGATGCTCCTGGCCATCGTTTTGTCATTCCAGTATTGTTGTCTGGCTATGGCCCTCAATGCTTGTGCCCCGCAATGCTTGTTTTCCTTATGCATCTCTCGTGGCAGCATCTTCACAATTGCGTCATTGTATGGGAGCAAAATTTGATGTTTGGCAGCATATGGCAAGTTAGATTCTTCTAACCTTCCTCCGACTCTGATGAGTCCGTCATTTCCCATTATTGGAGACAATGAAACTAAACTTTTCCTGTCCACTGTCCTGTGGCTGCGAAGTTGAATTAAATTTTTTGAAAAGTGCTGAAGAAGATTGTTCTGGCATGAGCCAGCTCACCTACGCTTAGCGTGGTCCTCGGAGATCGGTTTTGTTTGTGACGGAAGCGCATCATATATGCTACAATGCGTTGTAACTTGTGAAACGAGTTGCTGTGATTGCAGCGAGCTATAGCTCGCTTCCTAGTTCATCCTGGCAGATTGGCAAGCTGACTTGCTTTACTCTGCGCTATAGATCGATGGTCGGTACTTTTGACCATTTTTCTCGAGAACCGTGCAGAAACAGAGGTCCATATAGCCAAAGGTTGTGCTCTGCTAACTTGCTTGCCGCGATTCCTCTCGACAGTACGTATGCTGGATTATTCGCGGATGACACATGACGCCATTGAGCTTGATGCGACACCGCTTGGATTTTCGCGATCCGTTTGGCCACGAACGTGTGGTAAGAGGATGCAGATGCATTTATCCAGGCCAGGAATACAGTTGAATCAGTCTAGAAATACCCCAATGCCTTGTCCTCAGGCATACGTAGATCCTTTCTTACTCTATGGGTCAGTTCAGCTCCCAAAACTGCGGCACATAAATCTAGCCGCGGTAATGTCTCCCTAGCTGAACTCGCAACTCTCGACTTTGAGCACAGCAATCGAACTGATACTTTATTATTTTTGTATGTAGCTCGTACATACACTGCCGCTCCGTATGCCCGTTCTGAGGCGTCGACAAACGTGTGTAATTCTTGCGTGACTGGCACTCTTCTATCAAATATATGCCTTGGTATTTGCATAGTATTTAGTGCTTGCAAGTCAGCGCGGTAATTTTTCCAGTCTAGCTGAAGGTGTTGAGGGAGCTCGTCGTCCCAACCCAACCCAACCGTCCCAATCTTTAACTCCCAAAGTGTTTGCATGAACATCTTTGATTTTACGACAACCGGAGCAAATAATCCAAATGGATCGAATATTTGTGACGATTCTGAGCTGACCACCCTTTTCGTGATGGTTGAGGCTTCGCTTTTTTGCGATCGCCCACACAGCTGATCCTTTTGTGGCATCCACAGCAGACCCAACGTCTTAACACTATAATGTTGGAGTGTTTCATCTAACTTGACTTTAGGGACGATGTCTTCTCGAGGAATTTGGGTTAGTACTTCACTGTTAGTGGAGCACCACTTTCGGAGCTTGAATCCGGATGGCAGTAGTATTTTGTTTAACTCCTGTTGAATCTGGATGGCCTCCGGGATGCTGTCTGCTGCTGTGAGACAGTCGTCCACGTAAAAGTCATGTTTGAGTACAGATGACCCAAGCGGTAGCTGGTTTTTGCTTTTTTCGGCCAGATAATCGAAGCATTTAGTAGCAAGGGATGGGGCTGATGTGGTACCGTACGTGACGGTTTTCAGTCTTTAGAACTTTAGATCGTCGGACGCCTTCTTCCGCCATACGATTAGCTGATGAAACTGGTGATCAGGATGCATCCATACTTGGCGATACATCTTCTCTATGTCCGTGGTAAACACGTATCTATGGGTGCGGAATCGTAGCAGAATTCCTGTCTGTGGGCATATTGGTATTATGTACCATGCATTTAAATAAATCAAAGAACTGCGTTTGAGTAGATCCCCATTTGAGTAGATCCCCATCGAACTTAGGGATGCTGACTCTGGGCAAATGCACATATTCATTGTTTGATGTGTTGGTTTGTGTCCCTCGGATTCTCTGTACGTCGCCTTCTAGTGTGAGGAATGACGGCATGTCGTATCCCTACCTGACCGGGTCTTCGTACTCTTCATGTATTGAGAAATGGATCTCTTGATATTGGGACCATAATGAGTTTACTGAACTCCTTGATACGACCCTGCTGGTTTCTGAATATTCTTTCAGATCTCGTTTGATGTAGTCGGCGATCGCCCTTTGCTACCAACATGCTGATATCAGCTTACGTGCAGGTTGCGCTAAGCTTGCAACGTCTGCAGTTTCCAGGCCATTGCTCGCGGTTGCCTTTTTTGGGGCATTGCTCAAGCTTTGAGCCATCGAATCGACTATAATGTTTCTGTATTTGTCGTATGACTCACGACAGTCGACGTAAAACTTTAAATACTCCCCGGTTTTATCTTTTGCGGAAATATTTTAGTCGTTCTCCGCAAATCGATTCCATGCGTCATCGATTGCGGCCAACTTTTTTTGATAGTATTTTGGATTTAGTTTCCTATCCGCTGAATTTTTCTTATAGTTGCGGATGAGCTTCGAGATCTCTTGACTGATCTCATCCTGCAAGTCTAACGCCTCTGTGACTGCTTACTCCTCCTTATTGACAATTGTTTAGATTCCTGACCGGTGGGAGTGTTTTATTCGCTTTGACAGCTGGATACGCTCCTATTCGCAACCGAGTGTGGTCGAAGGAATTATCCACTGGTCAATAGACTTGGGGGATTTCCAAATATAAAAGGATTGTAGGCTCTTTACAGTGTAATGACAGTGTCAAAACAGAATCCCAAGAGTTACGGATTCTTTCCTGCGGGAGGTTCCCAAGAGTTACGGAACTTTCCCTGTTGGTCTCACCAATGTTGTATGGCAAGAGTGAAATTCTGGAAGATTCCCAAGAGTTACGGAATCTTTTCTGTGGGTTTGACGTATTCAGGATAATTTCCTGGGAGTCAGGGCTCACCAAATGGTTTTTATGGCGAGTGAAAAGTTAGGAAAATCCCAAGAGTTACGAATTGTTTCCTGCGGGAGGTTCCCAAACGTTACGGAACTTTTCTCGGGATTGACGTCCACGGTTAACGTTTTAATCGGGGTCACCAAAATGTTTGTGTAAGGAGGCTTAGATGCCAGGCAGATAATGCATAAACTATTGCCTTTGTTTATCGCAACTAGTACTTGGAACTAGGTGGACGTTTGGGTTGGGTGAGTGTCTGAAGACACAGCGACAGCCTCTGATGCATGCATGAATAAAAGCTCTTGGTTGAGGTAGAACTCTTGCTGATTTTATTAATGAAACTTAACAACATTTATAGGTACAAAAGTGCTTTTGTTAACAGAAATAAAGTATAAGAAATAGTGTGCG
The DNA here is from genome assembly GCA_035045905.1 of Drosophila anomelani. Lineage (NCBI taxonomy): Eukaryota > Metazoa > Arthropoda > Insecta > Diptera > Drosophilidae > Drosophila > Drosophila anomelani. Next base: position 424,933 of record JAWNOO010000045.1, read on the forward strand.
GTTACTGTGAATGTGGGTCAGTGTTAGGAACTGAGACCATTGCCCCAGTTCATTTCCTCGTCTCAGCCGACTATTCGCTTGACCTGGTAATTGATAATTTATTTACGATAAATGCAGGTCGCTGCGACTAAAGAGTTATTACATAATGTATGTTGTGTCTGAAATATTATTACTTATGACTAAATACTGCTGCGACTGAACAGACTAATTGTTGTCGGATTTAATTATTGTGGATCCGTGAAGGTGGAGTTGAAACCTTGGCTTTTGTTCGGACGGATAATAATAAAATAACTAATAATCTTTGAATTAACCCATGACTGTTTCTCAAGCGAAAATTAATAATTAAATAATTTACAATTTTTAATTTTTATTTTAAAATTAATTGTTGTCGAATCTATTTAATATTTAGCTTGAAAGGTGGAATTAAAAACCTGGAATTTTGTTGACGCGGAAAAAGCTCACTGGGTTATGCCTTCGCTAGAGCAGTGCGTAAGTGGGAGACCGAAAGAGGAAAAACACAGTAACAATACCCACACGGCTGCTGCGGCGGCTAAATTGTAACTTTTTAGGAACACAATCACGGATTTGCAGTGAGATGTCGTTTTAAAATTCGTTGTTATACCCTTGCAGGGTATTATAGTTTCAGTCAAAAGTTTGCAACGCAGTGAAGGAGGCATCTCCGACCATATAAAGTATATATATTCTTGATCAGGATCAACAGCCGAGTCGATCTAGCCATGTCCGTCTGTCCGTCTGTCCTTCTGTCCGTCTGTCCGTTTCTACGCAAACTAGTCCCTGAGTTTTAAAGCTATCTGAATGAAACTTTGCAGTTTGGCTTCTATATACTCTCACTCGTACATATGTCGGAACGGGCCGGATCGGACGACTATATCATATAGCTGCCATAGGAACAATCCGAAAAATTTTCAAAAAAAAATTATAACTTTGTCAGTTTTTCACATATTTGCACCAAATTTGATATTTAGCCATATTTTATTATTACTGAATTTCGGTTTTAATTTCATGAAAATCGGCTGACTATATCCTATAGCTTCCATAGGAACAATCAGGAAAATAAAAGAAAAATACATAACTTTGTCAGTTTTCAACATATTTTCACCAATTTTAATATTTGCGCATTAATATTATTTCCGAATTTCGGCTTTAATTTCATGAAAATCGGAAAACTATATCCTATAGCTTCCATAGGAACAATCAGGAAAATAAAAAACCATAGCTTAGCCGTGTTTCAAACCATTGCCATCAAATTTGAGATTTGGCAACTAATTATTATTTCAGAATTTCGGTTTTAATTTTTTGTTTAAATTCTGCAAGGGTATACCAACTTCGGTGAGCCGAAGTTAGCTTCCTTTCTTGTTTTATTATAAATTTATTAGTTGTATATTTTCTGGAATCGGAGGCAGACAATATATGGAAAAATATAGACATGCATGCAGGTACGGAAATAAGTATAGGCAAGGGCATGTATGGCCTCAGTATAGCCGTATGTTGACAAGGCTGAATGGGTACAGTGGAGCGTCGAGAAGTGGACTGTATATAACTAGGGAGAACAGAAAAATTAAGTGGTGTAAAATGGCACAGATAGGGGGAACAAAAATATCACGACAGCGGCGGACTGTTCGGCGAACTTGGAAATTCCCAAAACTAAATTATACCGACTGGCCAATATTAATGATGTCTTCTTTTGTCACCACACAATTTAACTATTCACTTATAATGCACATACTATATGCTTCGGCCGTTGGCAAGTTGGTAGATAACGGGGGAGCCGGAAAACGGCGAGGAATATGGCGACGCGCACAAAGCAGAGATGGATGGAACATTTTGTAGAATTTTGAAGACGAAGAGGAAGCGACGATGTATTTCTCAATTGCCGTTGTGTCGGAAAACTTTGCAGCAGTGTGAACGAAATTTGACGTTCGAACCACTGCTGAAGACCGGCAGAGAGACGAAGACGAAGTCAAAAAGATTTCTATTTGTATATAGATATACACGCATAGGAATAGATATGCATGCACAGGTATAGATAGACATGCATAGATATTTTTAATACTTTCATTTGCTTAGTTTAAACGAAAAAAAAAAATATACATAAGGTTTATTAACCAAACAAAATTGGTTGCCTGTAAAGTCGGTATACGGGCGAAAGTTTTACGTGACAACGTCTTTGACCCTGACCTCCGCCGCATCGCTCAGCACCTGCGCTGTGCACGTCCGCATGGACTGCGCGCTCTCGGGGCTTGTCTTGGCCACCTCCAGGAGTAGGTTGCCGTTTGCGGTGCGGCACTCTTCGTTCTCGCAGCTTCCCAGGCCAGAGAGCTGCTTGTCCGCTCTTCTGGTGACCAGGGCCAGTATCTCACTGTACGACACCCCGACACACACCTATCACTGCGTCACTGGGCGTGTCAGGAAATCCTTTATCCTTCTTTTCCTCTTCCTGGTCACGATGTTCCAGGAGTTTCGCTGCTGACTTCCGCTCGATCCCGCCGTCGACGGCGGCGCTTTGAATGCCCGGGATTTTCTCCGGCGTGGCATGGGGTCTCTCCGTAGGTGATTAGCTGAACTCCACTCGGGAAACCGAGGAAACGAAAGGTCCTGAGAGGAGAGCAGTGTGCACTTCATTATGCGGTCTCTTGATTAGGAGGATCCCATGACTAGGCAGGAGGGAATTATATCGTTGCCACCACGCCCACCGGTACCGCGAGCAGTCCCAGTGCGCAGCCGCCACGCGCGCATGTACAGTCGTAGGTGCGCCGCTGCCACGCCCGCGCCTGCCGCCAGGCCCAGTCGCGGCCCGATTTTTCCTGTCTGCCGCCGAGGACGCACGTAAGTGAAAAACGCCCATCCAGTGCCACCAGGAGTTCGTCAAGGAGCCAGAATCCCAGGGAGCCATCAGGAGCTGATACTCCCGGAACAAGACTCCCAGTGAAGCCCCTAGCACGCCACCAGGAGTCAGACCCATTCGAGCCTTCTACAGGTCAACGACGGCCCACAGCGGTCACACACAAATATCTAAGGCCCAGCGGCCACACACACATATCGAAGGCCCACAGCAGCCACACACACACATCAACGACGGCCGACAGCGGTCACACACGCATATCGGCCCACAGCGACCACACACACATATCGACGGCCCACAGCGGCCACACACACGTCCTCACACAGACATATCGACGGCCCACAGTGGGTCGGAGGAACTACTATCCGGTCGGAGAAACCACAATCCGGTCGCAGCTGGCCATCAAGTACCTGGGAGTATTCATCGACACGCGCCTGCCGTTCAAGGAGCCCCTGGAGTATGCGCACAAGAAGGCTAGCGGGAGCGCAGGAGCGCTATCCAAGATGCTTCTCAACAAGAGAGGGCCCAAGCAGGCGACGAGGAAGCTGCTATCATCGGTGGTGACCTCCCAGATCCTGTACGCCGCGACGGTGTGGTCGAAAGCCGCTAAAGTTAAGACCTACATGCGGGGGATGGAGGCGACATACAGGCTATGCGCCATCAGGATACCATCAGCGTTCCAGACCATCTCGAAGGAGCCGGTGCTGGTCATCGCGGGACAAGTACCGCTTACGGAACTGGTAAGGGAGCAGAAGGAGACAGCCATTGCCAGGGCCGAGCGTAAGACAAGAGGAAAAGCTTGGAGAGGTGGCAGTCCAGCTGGGACTCCTCGTCCAAGGGCGACTGGACGCGCGTGCTCATACCGGACATTACGCGCTGGGTGGAACGAGCTCATGCATTGGTGGACTTCTACCTCACCCAGGCTCTAAGTGGCCACGGATGCTTCAGCCAGTACCTGAAGCGGTTTGGCTACGAGACGGAGGACTGGTGCCCAAAGTGTGGTACCGGCATTGTTGAAGACGCGCAGCATGTGCTCTTCGAGTGCTGCAGGCTTGGCCTGGAACGACAGGAGCTAGAAGCGGTAGCCGGATGCGCTATCAGCGTAGAAACTCTGGTCCCGAGGTTGCAGGACGACCGGATGGTGTGGGAGGCGGCAGCAACCTTCACGGCGGAGGTCATGAAGAAGCTGAGGGTCCTGGAGCGTGGACGGAAGGAGCAGCAGGAGTAAGGGGCCCTCCCTTTTCTCTATTTCTCTTATTATTGTAATCTTGTAGTCTAATTGTAAGCGTCTAATTGGAAGACTATCTATACGAGGAAAATCTGAACGGGAAAACCTTCACAGAAAAATCTACACGAGAAAAACCTAGACGAGGAAAATCTACACGGAAAATCTACACGAGGAAAACAAAACAGCAAAAACTACTACAGCAACAACAACAACTACTAGTGCAATAACAATGACAACTACAGCAACAACTACAGCAACGCAAGGATGCCAGCTACAAACACATCGGCAATGGAGTTCCGGCTAGCTGCTGCGCTCTTTAGGACCCGTCTCTGGCCCGGTCCGCCCGACTCCGCGCACCCTTGAAATCAGACTAACGTGTCAATTTGAGGTTAGGGTCCCAACATAAAAATACCTTGTATGATCCTTGCTGGACACGGCTGAGCGTTATCCTGACCAGAGGTTCCTTACAAGTGAGTTTTGTATCGCTTCCACTTGAAATAGCCAACATCCCTGAGCTTAATATACTTTTTATCTCATTGTTAAACCAAAGATTTTATCTCGGTTTAATTACTTTAGTCTTAATAGGGACGCATTTATTAAACATATACAGCAAATTATCGTTTAGGACACTCAGTTGGGACTCAACACTACAACATTGATAAATCGGACGCCAATCACACTGTTTCTGTATAATTAATATTTTTAAAATCCCAATAGCTGAAAAATTCTTCAATATCGTCAATAATTATATCATAGGTGAGAAATATAAGATCATGTCTGGAAAATATTAGTACGGAGACCTGGTGGTATATTAAAGCTCAAGTAGAGTATCACAGTGGTTACTAAAATGCATGGGTGTAGTTGTATTGACAGCGTACAGCCCCAAAGACTCAAAACCATCTAATAAGATCTGTTCGTTTACTAAATTGCTATTAAAGTCTTCTGCAATGATGATGTCCCTATATGAAGCAGATATCTCACCAATAATCTCGATTAGAGGCTCAAAGTTTATAGTTCGATTCGGGCGATAAATGCAACCAATTAGCACTTTATTGTGTAAAAATTTATTTGAGACTTCCAAAAAGAGATATTCAATTAGGCTGTCTCTTGATTGTACACTAGTTGATTTCATAGGCCAAAAATACAAAAACCAAAGTCTTAAAATGACCACTTTTATATTTTTGAAAAATTCGTGACAGATCAATAATTTGAACTGCATTTTCATTTTTGTTATATACCATTTGTACGCGCTATAAAAAATGACGGAAAACAGACAAAAAATATATGTCAAAGTTGAAGTAAAAAGGAGCTCTCGAAAACTATTATATTTTAATATTAATTCGCGTTCATTCGTCGTCAATTAAAATTAAAATTGAAGATACAGGTATGCACTTGTTCAGTCGCAGCAGTATTTAGTCATAAATAATACTATTTCAGACACAACACATATACTGCCGCTCAACTGAGTAGGTTCATGACTTCAGTGGTAGAAATTTATCTATAATTCACGACTGCTCTTTGTGCACAAGCACATGAGCTGGACGAGCGATTTTCAGAAAGTGGTCTTTTCCGACGAAAAAAATTTAATTTGGACGGACCCGATGGATACAATTATTACTATGACGTCTTCCTAGCACTTGGAACTAGGTAGACGGTTTCGTTGGTTTGGGTAAAGGGATGAGGGTCTGAAGACACAGCGACAGTCTCTGATGCATGAATAAAGGTTCTTCGTTGAGGTATAACTCTTACTGATTTTATTAATGAAACTTAACAATATTTATAGGTACAAAAGTGCTTATGTTAACAGAAATAACGTATAAGAAATAGTGTGCGGTTACTGTGAATGTGGGTTAGTGTCGGGAACTGAGACCATTGCCCCAGTTCATTTCCTTGTCTTAGCCGACCATGTATATTCGCTTGACCTGGTATTTGATACTTTATTTACGATAAATGCAGGTCGCTGCGACTGAAGAGTTATTACATAATGTGTGTTGTATCTGAAATATTATTACTTATGACTAAATACTGCTGCGACTGAACAGCAACCTTCGGACTTATTCGCTTTTTTGTGTTCTAGCATATTTTGTGTTTTTTTTGTGTTCGTGCATATTTTGTGTTTTGTTGTGTTCGAACATATTTTGTTTTTTCTATGTAGGTCATATTTACTTGTGCTTTCACTTAATTGCTAATTTGCGAATTTTTAATTACATTTTTTGATTTTTTTTAAATGGGTTTTAATATTTAGGGAATTAGATCGGTGCAAACTCTTGCGCTTAAATATTTTTGTTCAGCAAGTGACGCCTCCCCTAAGAGGCGCACAAATACTTAGTATTTTTATTATTAATATTCTATAATTATATTAATAAACATAATTAATACTATATAAATATGTTTTCCTAGTATATATTGTTCTACTTATAAGTCTTAGCTATAATTAAGACTAGATCCACCACCGATTAATATTAGACCCACCACCGATTAATATTAGATCCACCACCGATTATTAATATATCCACCACCGATTAATATAAGATCCACCACCGATTAATACTAGACCCACGATCGATAACCACCGCGCGGACGGTCATACGAAAAGCTTGAGAAACTCCGTTATGTTTGGCGGGTCCCGTTACTGGAGTTGTTTACATGCTACTATAAAAAGGCAGCACGTGCATGGAAAATTCCTCTTTGATCGCCAGCAAATCGCCTGACCTGCACGTGTTGTCTCGCCGCCGTGATTTTTACCCGTCACGTGTGCAGAGTGCCATCGCGCCACTGCTGCCACCCCCGGTCGTGTCTGAGTGCTACTACTGCTCGCCGCTACCGTCAGCGCGACGCCGCCCGCACTAGTCAGTGCCGCGAGTGCAACCGCTGCCCCGCAGCCACCCCCATAAACCATCGACAGTGACGATCAGTGGCCCCAGTGCCCACACCCAGTTCCGCCGCCAATCCGCGCCACAGGCAGAGCCGCCCAGTGACCGCCACCTGCCAGTGCTATCGGCAGTGTTCGCGCCATCGCACTATGGGGTTTTTGACCTGTTTTTGTGGCATTAATTAAAAACTCGGTCAGTTTTGGAGATATCAACATGAAACTTTATATATCGTCATTATTTGTCCCTACGCACATATGGTATGAAAATCGTTCGGATCAGGAAACTATATCCTATAGCTCCCATAGGAACGATCGGGTAAAACTAAAGATAAACTAATGAAATTTTAGAAGCTGAAATTTGTTGCTATGTTAATACTATGTAGCAATTTTTAACTGAATCGGATAACGCTTTCCTAAGAAACTATCAGACTAAAATGCCGAATTGCAGTGTTTTTCTATAAGTGCAGCTATATCGAAAAAGAACAACTTTCATCATACTTAAAAGGTTAAAACTAATTTTTTATTTAAGGTATTCGTTTAATTATTAATTTATTTCATTTTCTTTTTTGAAAAAAACATTTTACAGCATTTTCTTGTTTAAGCCGGCCATTCTTGCTACTCCAAACATTAACCAAATTAGCGATGAAAACAGTGAGGTTATCTAGGAAAAACTCAAATTGCACCAATAGTGCTCAAAAGTGCACATTAAGACAAACAGCCTTACGCCAGAATTGACAACGCTACAATATACACTTGGACGTATTGAAGGACTCTGCAGGACTCCATTTCAAAAGTCTATCCAAAGTTGAAATTTGTTTCTCAAAATTCAGCTTAAGGAGCATTTTTAAAATGACATAATGTTAGTATCGACACGCACAATTTGAAGAATTAATACTTTTAACATGTAGTTGAAACCTGGGAAATTAGTGTGCATTATTTATTTTTCATATGCTGTTAACTATTAACATTTTGAGTATGAGGCATAACAGTTTGATGTTCTGTTAATACATTCCCACTATTTATTTTAAAATTAACAAACTTCTAAAAAATGACTAAGTGCCACAAAAAGTGGTCAAAAACCCCATAGTGCATCGGCAGAGCCGCCCAGCGACCGCCACCTGCCAGTGCAATCGGCAGTGTAAGCGCCCGTGACCCGTCCGCGTTTGCGAGTGTGTCCCGTCAGGCCGTCCGCCGTCTGTGCGCAGCCACCACGTTGCAGGTATAACCGCCCGTGGGCCGCCACACGTGTGACGCCGGCCGTGACCTACGCGCTTGTGCAGCCGCCGCTCGCCGCCCCTCGCCCGCGCCACCGGCAGAGTCGGCGGCTGTGTTTGTGACCGCGAGTGACTCGCAGCCAGCCACCTTCGCCCGTGCGCAGTCGCCACGCCGCAGGTATATCCGCCCGTGGGCTGCGGCACGTGCGATTTACGACTTCGCGCAGCCGCCGCGAGCCACTCTCTCGCTAGTACTGCCGGCAGAGTCGGTGCCAGTGCCCGTGACCGCGAGCCCGCCAGAGCCACCCCGCTCACCCGCCCGCCGCGAATACGCTCCTGCCTTACGTTCAGCCACAGCCACCGTCTTTCCTGGTTGACGTAAGCGGCACGTCAGTCTTTGTATATGCAACCAAATTTATTCTTTTCGCCTTTTACCCATAAATTCCACTCCTCGGCCCACGGTAGATTTGTTTACCTATCCGTACTGCTAGGCATATGCCCATTTCTGGCAATAAAATAACCATATACATTAGCAACGAAAAATCCAGCGTTCTCTCTTGGGTGGGTTTTCCTCTCCTAGGTCCTAAGGCCCCACTATCCTCCCCGCGTTTCTCCTACGCCCTCCTTTCCATCGGCTCCATTCCCGTCGGCTCCACGGTATTTTAACCGGAAACGACTCTTTTCGGCTGCTCCACGGTTTTCACCGGAGACGCTCTCCCTAGCAGCCGCGAGGTTTTCACCAACGGCGCCGCCACTGAGTCCCCTCTCGCCGCCTCCAAGGTTATCACCGGAGTCCGCACTACCGACTCCGTAGCGATCTCCCCCTCCTCTTTTCAGCACCTATCCGCTCTATACTCTTCTACGGGCCGCCCGGGGCCGTTCTTGGCGAGTTTCCGAAATCGGAACGCGATGATTTCAGGTTAGGATTTACTGAGTAACGAAATTTCCAAAATAACTCCTTGTCCCAACATACAAATGTCTTGTATGATCCTTCCTGGACACGACTGAGCGTTATCCTGGCCAGATGTTCGTTACAAGTGGCGCCCGAACAGGGACAAGGATAGGGATAAAATCCCGGAAAATTAACACCCGTAAAAAGTGGTCCTAACCTCAAAATTTTCGTGTTTTTGTGAAAACGTGGTCGATTTCAAGCGAAAATTGGTCGAAAAGGTCGCAAACGGAAGGCCAACCGATCCGCTAGGTCCGCGTGTGCCACACGTGTCCGGGAACACGTGAGGTTATATAATATACCATAACCTCAAAAAAAAAGTATTTTTTTTTTATTCTTTTTATTTATTCTTTCGCGTGTGCGCTGCTAACCCAACCATCCGGAACCATAACCACGGAAAAAAAACACAAACGCGAGGGAAAATAAATATATATATATAAAATTAAAATAAATATATATATATATATATATTGTTTTTTTTTTTATGGACGTTGATGCACTACGGTCAGTACACTCAAGTGGCCCTTATGAAACCAGGCACGTGCCTGTTAGGGTTAGGTATTAGTAGACGCGATGGAAAATATAGAAAAGAAAACGAGGAAAATTAACTACCGGCGTGCTGCCTGAGTGTTTGCTTGCAAGCGAGCTAAGTGGGTTAGGATTAAAGTTTTTAGTTTGGGAAGACTATCGACATGTGAAATTAATGAATACAAGTCATTATAACTTGCACACAGTACTCTAAAGGGTTCATGCAGTTCAAAGGAGGTTCTACAATGGCGCAAAACTAAGGGTATATAGGATCTAGTATTTCTACTCAGGACGTGGAAATTGAGCTGACCTAATAAGTCAGTGCTTTCCACGTCGCCGTGAATAAGGTTATATATAAAAGAAATGCCTAGCATAGTTCTACGATTGGCTAAGGAGGGTAAGTTAATTAGGAGAAGTCTACTATGATAGGAGGGTAATCTCTGTTCAGCATCCCAGTTTAAACAGCGTAACGCGAAAAGCAAAAAGTTCTTTTGAACCGATTCGATGCGTTTACGGTGGACCCCATACTGGGGGCTCCAAACACACGATCCATATTCTAAGATAGGACGAACTAATGAAATATATAAAGTTTTAGTTACATAGGGGTCACCGTTTAATAAATCCCATCATACTTCTGGCTTTATTCACTATGCACGAAATATGATCGATAAAGTCAAGTTTGGGATATATAAAAATAAATCAAATATATACTATATATATATATAAATAAAATACCACGTGTATAAATAAAATTAAATTTATATATATTGTAACGAAGTTCTCTGGCTGGGGTAGATCGTGGCCAGGGGACCTATACAAGAATAATTTGTATAAAGTGGGACTGACAGTAGGAAATATCATAGTTAGGAGGAAAATACTGTCGGCAACGCGTTTAAACCGTGTATTCTACCCCGATTTCATGTATCAAGGTGCCCCGGTCGTCTTCGGATCGTCGATCTGGGTGGCGGGCACGAGAAGCTATCGATGCCCCAGCTCCACCTTACCGATCGTCGCCTCTATGTGCAGGCCTACTGCATTATTGACCACCCTCTCAAAAGCTGACTGCTATTGCACGCATTCGACCAAAAATGCAGCTTCTATTGATTTGGCGGAATCCTAATCCACGGTGTCCAACCTGTACGGGATCAGGGATTCGGATAACCATGTGGCTATGACTGTCTATGGGTGGGATCTTAGCTGCCGTACGGGCGCAGCACCGGGTCTATGAGTGGGTTCCTTCGGATATGCGCGAAGGCTAGCTGTAGGTGTCGGCGCCGGGTGGCCGGACCCAGAATGATCCTCCGGCTGGGCGCGGAGGCTAACTACCTAAAGGGCCGGTGGAGTAGGCGGGAGCCCGGGGCGACACGACTGCCGGCGGCGGCGGACACCACTCTGGTGGCTGCGAATATCTTTTACAAGTTTTCTTCCAGATAAGCGGCGAGTGGCGGCGCCGGCTGGGCACGGCTGGCCGGACTCGGGAATTCTCCGGCTGGGCACGGAGACTAGCTACGGGGGGGGCGGAACCAAAAGGTTTAGCATCAGCGGGAGAGCCGGCGGCAGGCACCACGCTGGTAGCTGCGAATGTTTTTCAGAGTTCCTTCCGGATGAAACGCGGCGGCTGGCGGCGCCGGCTGGGCACGGCTGGCCGGACTCGAAAATTCTCCGGCTGGGCACGGAGACTAGCTACAGGTTGCGGAACCAAAAAGGTCAGGTTCGGTTTTCTTATTGTCTACTTGTGGTGTGCATGCCAATGTGTGTGTGCGTGTGTGCAGGTCGGCAGACTAAGTTTTGTATTAATTGCGCGTTATATTCATGCATGGGTGTGTGGGTGTGTGGGCCTTCGCGGGTTAGAATCTTATTGACTATGCACTATGGGTATGTATGGGTGTGCGTGTGTTCGAGGTTTTGTTGGTTAGAATCCTATTGGCTATGTATGGGGTGTGTATATGTGTATGCAACTCTTGCAGGTTAGAAAAGGTTATTTTGCTGAAATAAACCCACCTGGTCCCCAGAGAAATAAGTCAAAATGATGCTGAAGTATATTTAGATATATATTTCGGCGGGTATGTGTATGTGCCGGTACCAAGAACTGTCGGCCGGCGAGGGTAAATCTAGGCAACAGCGAATGAGGTTAGGTTTCGTGCACGGTTGTGTATGGCTGCGTGTGTATGTGTGCGCACGAAATTCATAAACCACTAACACTACTTGGCTGAAAAGGGGCGAGAATATGTGTGTTCGTCGAGTGAGGTTAGGTTTCGTGCACGGTTTGGTATGGCAGCACGTGTGTGTGGGAACGAGGAAATGTGTATGCCAGCGATGTGTGTGTGCGGCAGGGTTTGTAGGTTAGGAAGCTCTACTTGGCTGGAATGCTAAGAATAACTTTCATGTAGATTCCCCAGAAAATATATGAGGCGAGGTTAGGTTTACTTATTGACTATGTATTTATGGAAATATGTGTAGGTGATGGTTGTAGGTTAATACCTCTGCTTAGAACAAAGTATGGCTTATAATCAACTTACGAAATATTCGATGGGGGCCGGCCAACTGGATTGTCGCAGTAGGGCCTGGACACGTGTTTGTGTGTGTGTGCGTGGGGTCTGCCGCGGTGTATTCGCGATTCGCGGCGGCGGCGAGGGGACGCGGAGAAAGCACACCAAATTCACTGGGCACTATGTATTTACGGCTCGCAGGCTCGTAATCAAAAAATCGTCTCTGTCGATATAAAATTAAGTTTTCTTCACTGGGTGTTCGGCTACTTTTCGCACTCGGATTTGCACCACTTTACTGCTTGACGATCGGCGACGAAAGAGAGCGATGGCCGATCCTCACTCGCTATCGTCCCTATCGATCGCCTATCGGCTGTTAAGCCTAACAATGGTTCGGGGGTCTGTTAGCCTAGCTTACGTGCTAGAATTTTACATGCTAATAATATACTGACTTCATATTTACATGCTTATATATTAGGAACTAGAACTATACTTAAATTTATACATGAGATTATTTATATAATGTTGTGGCGTCCCTAAATGGGGCGTTACACTCCCCTCCGACTCCGGGGGGCGAACGAAACTTGGCCATCTCCGGTGGGTTTTAGGGTCACCTGATAGACCCCTCTTCGGTACTAACCCGGAATCGCTGGCGGGAGTACTGCGCCGAGTACTGGCGTCGCTCCACGGCGGCCCATACGTCGGCGGGTACCTGGTGGCAGGGCAGATTACTGCGCCAGTGACAGGGTAGGTCCACGGGCTCCCGTGGTTGGGGTGTCCACTGAGGTGGTGTCGGCCTGTAGGCTGGGGTCTCCGCTGTGTGCCTCGTCCCCTGTGTCGTCCGGGCTGGTTCCGGGCCGGTCGTCGCCGGTAGGGCGGTGGTCGTCGGTGGACCCGGTATCCACGGTGTAGTGGGTGGTGCGGCGGTGGCCGTTGTCGGTGCCCACAGTGTCACCGGGGCTGGTATGGTCGCTGCCGGTAGAGCGGTGGTCGCCGGGGGACCCGGTGTCCACGGTGTCGTGAGTGGTGCGGCGGTGGCAGTGGAGAGGGGTCCGCAGTCGGGGTCCTCGGTCTCCTGGCGTACCAACGCCGGTATGCCAGCTGGTAGGGTGTCCATCAGCGTCGTGGAGCAGGCAATCGGGCAAGCCTCCTTGCGCCGGAAGCGGGGAGTGTTTTCCGCCTCGCTGTCACTGGACTCGGACTCCCAGTGCGTGGCCTTCCCGGTTGGGAATCGACCATGCCCGGGGAGTCCCTCCAGACGCGGGAACTGGGGTGCGGGGCCCATCCGGGCGGTTGCCGGGGTAATATGCCGTGGGCTCTGTGTGTCGGGTCCGGTTGGGGCGGTGACCTCGGCCACCGGGGGCTGCAGATCTGCTGGCGGTGGCGGCGGGTGGGCAGTGGGCCCTCGATGGTGGCCTCCAGATCGTCGGGCTGCTGAGGGTCTGTTGCCATAGCGATGCATAGTTGCTCGGGCGATGGAGGGAAGGTGATTATGGGGTCTGGCGTAGGGGCTTGGATGCCGATGTTCGTCCAATGATTGTGGATTAGGTGGATCCACGAGTCCCGCCAATACCAATCATACTCATCGCCCTCCATGATAACATGGAGCACCGGTTCCACGTAGGGGCTCTCGAGGCCCTCGTCGGTGGAGTCGGGTCGGCTGGCGCTCTCGCTGCGATGGCCATCGTCGCTGTCATTGGAGGCGTCTTCCATTGTGCAGTCTGCCTGGGGGCTCGACGCGTGAACAGTCGCTCACTCTCCGTGTCGGATGCATCCTCCAGGGTATAATCCGCGTCCTGCGGGGTTCTCTGGGATTGGGGGCTGCGGGATACGTCATCCTCCGCGGTCCAGCTCCGCAACCCACTGCCATACTGCTCCTCGTCGCGGTCTCCGAGGCTGGTGGGACAGTACTCCTCCATCTCGGAGGATCCGGCGGGGCTCGGGTAGGGGTCTCCTCCAGCAAATGCCTACCTGACGTGGGCGTCGTAGGCATTATAGTCCCCGCATCTTACGTACTCTCCCGTGAGTGGGTGTACATAAAACGGCGACCGCGGCCGTGGCTGGCGTGACAGCGTCGGTGGGTAGTCATGAGCCGTGGCTACGGGGACGCGAGCCGATGGCGTGGCCTCCTCCTCGTCACTGGAGATGACGAAGACGGCGTCCATGTTGTACGTCTGGCTGGGGGAAGAGAAAACATTGTAAGTGAGATTGTCGTAGAGAGAGTTATAGGTTAATCGGTCAGTAGTTTTCGGGTCGAATTAGTGACGAGGCAAGGGGGCTCTAATCGTATTTGTTGGAGTTAGGTCTAGAATTTCGAATGTTAGAGGGCCCGGGCAGTTCTCCGGCACCCTTGGCCATCACGTCGTCTTCCTCAGTGTCCGTATTGTCTTCGTCTAGAGTCGAGTGAAATGCCTTCAGGTCGGCGATGTTCGCGAGTCTGCCCTTTTGTTGTCCTGGGCGTCGTATTCGGGCTACGTTTGGCGACGGGAATGCGACCACTTTGTATGGTTCGTCGAATTTTGGGGTCAGTTTGGCCGCAAACCCTTCGGTGGCTTTGGAGAGATGGTGTTGACGAACTAGAACAAGAGATCCCATGGCCGGTTTTCAGACTCGGCGGCGTAAGTTATACTGCCTTCCTAGGTCTCTGCTTGCCTTTTGTAGATTATTTTGTACGATCTGGAATATGTCTCTCAGTCGTTCAACTTTCTTGTTGGGCGTCTGTGGCGGAATTCCGGTTCCAGGTGTGACCTTGTCGTACCAAGAACCTAGCAGTCGTGGTTCTCGGGCTTGCACTAGAAATGCCGGGCTATATCCCGTGGTCTCCGACACACTAGTATTGATTGCAAGCGAGAGCTCTGGGAGTAAGCTATCCCAGGTACTTTGTTCTCCTTCGACGTACTGAGAAATCATCGTCTTTACCGTGCGGTTGGCACGCTCAGTGGGATTCTCACGAGGACAATAGGGCGCGGTGAATTTTAGCTCCACTCCGGTCTCGTTTAGGAATTCTCTAAACGCTTTGCTGGTGAATTGTGTGCCATTATCACACACCAGTTTCCGTGGGGCTCCGAAGCGTCCGATGACCCGTTCTCGGAACGCGCGGATCAGAGTGGAAGTAGTGGCCTTCCGCAGGGGCACCAGTTCGACCCATTTGGTATAACTGTCGAAGAAAACTAGCAGCTTGGTGTGTCCCTCCTTAGAGCGCGAGAGGGGTCCTACAAAGTCGGCGCAGAGGATTCCGAAGGGCTCACTGACTTACCTTGTCAGCATCTTGCCAGCTTGTTGTCGTTGCTCTGCCTTATACTTCTGGCACAGGAGGCACTGTCGAATGTAACGCTTGATGTCGCGGAACATCCCTGGCCAGTAGTATTTCTGGGAAATCCTCAGAATGGTCTTCCTTGTGCCCAGATGACCAGCCGTGGGTGCATCATGGCGTTCTTTGAGGATTTTCGCTCGATGTTCGGCCGCAACGCAGAGTTTCCAAGGAATATAATCCTGGTCATCGGGGCGGTGTCCGAGTTGTCGGTATAATTCTCCATTTTCCATGATATAATCCGGGAATTTCTGCGGATCCTCTCGTACTTCGTTGATCTTTCGATTGAGCCACTTGCAAGGCTGGTCTTCTGCTTCTATGCATTGTAGGTGCTCGAGAGGCTGCCGGGATAACGCGTCGGCGACTGCGTTATATTTCCCTCAGCGGTAGAGTACGTTAAACTGGTACTGTTGCAGTTCTAAGGCCCATCGAGCAATCCTTCCCGTAGGATTCTCGATTTGGTCGAGCCACTTGACGGCCAGGTGGTCGGTGATCACATCGAACCTATAACCTTCCAAGTAACCAAGCTTGCGTATTCCCCAGACGATCGCCAAACATTCCTTTTCCGTCGGGGAATAGTTTAACTCGGCAGCGTCGAGCTTCCGGTTCACATAGGCTATCACACGTTCGTGGCCGTCGATCTCTTGCGTGAGCACGCCTCCAAGTCCGTAATTGCTGGCGTCAGTTTGGAGAGTCATCTTGGTAGAAAAATCAGGGCATGCTAACACCGGTGCGTTGGTTAGCAGACTCTTCAGCAGATCGAAGGCGTTCTGTTGCTCAACTTCCCATTTCCACCGCTGGTTCTTGCGGAGCAGATTCGTCATGGGCTCGACGACTGCTGCGACTAAGTTTTTTATTAATTGCGCGTTATATTCATGCATGGGTGTGTGGGTGTGTGGGCCTTCGCGGGTTAGAATCTTATTGACTATGCACTATGGGTATGTAAATTATGTTTTAGTTATGCTGCCACGCGCTGTCCCTCGCCGCTGTCCGTGTGGGTGAGGTAGCGCGATCCCAATGCCTAGGTGGCTGGTTCGGGGAAGGGGTGATGACGCAATTGCCACCGGCTCTCTTCTCTCTTCTTATGAAGATTATGTTGGGAGCAACTAACTCCGTTGCTAACGGCCTTTAAGGCTCGATAACCAATTTCAATTAATAAAGTAAATGATGACGGCAAGCCGACCGCTCGTGCAGCAAAGTGCTGACACTAGCAAAACCAGCATAACTCACCATACAATGCACCAATAAGAACCGGGTACGGCCCCTAAAGATGTTTATGCTGATTTCGCAACTAAACACTAGGGTGATCCAGTAATCCCCCCAGATCTGTATCGACTTATAATTACTCCTTAACAGTGTTAACAACTGTCCCTTTAGGAATATGACCGTCTCGGTCATCTGAAATTTGTCAACGACTTGTTGGATCTCCCGTGCGTCTCGTCTCCTCCTCAGCATCATGATGAGTGGGAAGGAGCAGCTGATGAGAAGACTGGCTCCCAAGCCGACCGCGAACCAGGTGTCGATAGTTCCAGCCGATTTCACTTCTTCCTTAAGTCCTTGGATAACCTCCAAGTTTTGGTTGTTAATTCTATGGAGAAGTGGCATGCTTAGTGTGGGATCGTGGCCGATGATGTTGAGTAGCGGGGATGCCGCCACGCCCGGAGTTTTCCTTATGGCTTCACGTTGGTTTAAGTATTTGGTGACATTGATGAAAGCCACTCGCTCGAACGTAATGAGATGTGTGCCGTTGGTGGCTATTTCAGGACCGTCGGTGCTGACCTTAGCTGGGCACTCGTTGGTAATTATTACTCCGTCGTCTATTAACGTGATGGGGCTTAGGTGGCTGGCTTGCGTCTCGCATAGTGCGGTACTCCCCGCGTGTAGCCCTCGAGCAGAACGCCGCGTAGGTTGTTGTTACGCAATCAGTGACTGCTAAGACGTCGCTATCGCATTCGGCTACTGTGTTCTCCTTCAATTGCAGGATGGTATGTTGGTGTGATACAGGGAAGATCGTGACTTTCTTACAAATAGTTTTAATCTTAGGGTATGCGATTAGCACATTGACTATACTATCGGACTGAAGGACTCTAATGTTCGACGCCTCTAGTAGGCTAATGATGGGGACTTATGTGGGGTGATTAATAAATACAGACTTCAAATCATTTTGATTAAAAATTGCTGGGTTTATGATATTGGCTTTTGCAAGTGTGACTGTAGGCAATACGTTTTTAATCTCGGTAATTAGTATTCTATTTCTGGCCAAAAACTATATTATTTGGTTTTGCCTTGATAATTTTATTAACGGCCTCTGTTAATTCATTAATTTTATTCTGCGTCTGTGTATTTATTAGAGCCTGCCGGTTATTTGACTCAATTAGACGTGCCTCGGACACTTTTAGCATATCGAAGTCGGCCGCATCAGGTGTGCCCGCAATTACTTTGAGTGCGGTGCCTAGGAAGTCTAGGCTCCTGGCCATCCTATGGTGTATTTTTAAGACAGACAATAAACTTCTAACATGTTCGGTATCAACGTCTAACAATTTCTTCATATGAGACTGTGGGAATAAATCGGACAACCTAGTAGTTTCTTCTCCTATAATTGAAAATTCGGACAAATTACTTGAATTTCGAAGCACATTTCTCTGTTCCCATACCAACGCAGTTCCGTCCGTAATTGGGATATACTAAGCATACGAATAATCCGTAATTCCGTAACTAAAGTTAACGTTATCAATAAAATTCCCGCGATCCTGTAAGAAAGCGAAAGGTTAAATCTACTGTTTTTAAGATGGAGTACGTATGCTAAGGTTTAGTGTATATGAAGATAAAGTAAAAAAAGTAAAAAAGATTTTGGGTATTTTTATCTTAGGTTGTTCTTGTGGACCACCCTCCCTCTAATAAGGACAGACGTTCCCATGTCTGCTTGTACACGCTCTTCTGTCTACAGTGCGGTTAGTTTATTTCCTAACCTTTTGTTATTTTTGAGGTATACCTTTTCACCTACCTCAAAAATTCTGTTTTGTCTAGTAGGGTTTGCACCTTTCTAGATTGGCCTGTTGTGCCTTTTCAATATTATTTATTATTGCCAATTTCTGTTCGGCATTAGCTGAGTGCAAGGCCTGCTTAGGTGGCAATCTTGTCACTGCATGTATGGTCTTGTTATATTCTACCGTGGCTCTCATAATAAGCTCAACGGTATCGTCAACCTTTTGGTCGATTTTCATGCACCTAGCTATCTCAGTTAGGGTACTGAGCTGCTATGTAGAGGGGGTGCATTAACAATGTCAATGTCATATTGATTTTTCAATAATGAGGTTATAGTCTCAGAGTTGAAAGACGCCTCATTATCACAGTATACTGTTTTAATGTTTGGGAAAAAATTTATTAGTTGTAGTATGGGGCTGCGCACATCGACTATGGCCCTAGAAGGTAATGGCTGTACTACAGCGAACTTTGAAAATTTATCTATGCAGGTTAAAAAGAATCTCTTATCCGTAGAGTATATGTCAATATGCAGCATTTCGCCAGCGTATGAGGGGGTTGGTGTGATACCTGCTTCCTCCTGATACCTCCTGCTTCTTGGGGTGTCTGTTGTACTTCCCTTGGTGCATGTCTTGCAGTTTACAACCGCTTCGTTGGCGAGTTTGGACATATTTGGAAAGTAGTAATCCTGAAGGACTTGTTTAACATTTTCCTGGGCTGCCCTGTGAGCGCGGTTGTGTTCACAGATAATTATTTATTTTTGTTCATTTGCATCCGTGATGTCATTCACGAACTTTTTGCAATGCCAAAACTTGGTTGTTGGGAATTCGGTCACCAAGGAATGTTGGATGCATGCTAGTGTGGAGAGGTCGCCGTGAAGGCTGCTCTGCTTCCTCCAGGATTATTTGATTCCTGTAGCAGTTCAGGGGTTTATCGGTAGATTCGACCGTGTATGTTAATAAAAATTCACAGTGAATAGTGGCTACATCAGATTGGGGTTCGTTTTGTATAGCGTTTATGTTTTGTCGTGACAAAGCATCGGCCACAAAATTTTCTTTTCCGGGTTTGTAGAATACCTTGGCGTTATGCTCTTCGATGAATGCTTTCCATCGTTTAATTTTGGCATTAGTATTTCTCTCGGATACAGCGAAAGTAAGAGGTTTATGGTCCGTAAAAATACTGATCTCTTTTGTGCCGTATAGGTAGTTTTGTAATTTTCCTATAGCCCAAACAATTGCCAATAATTCTCTTTCGTTGGTTGCGTAATTGAGCTCACAGTCTTTCAACGTGCGAGATATCATTGTGATTGGCCAGCCTTTTTGGGACAGTACCGCACCGATACCGCTTGCTGAGGCATCGGTGGTCAAATCGAAAGGAAGTTTAAAATCTGGATACGTTAGTATCACGTCTTCTGATGACAAAATGTCTCGCAAGCGCTCGAACGCTTTGCGCTGGGACTCATCAAATTCCATAGCCACTTTTTTCGAAATGTGTTTATTAACAGTGCCGTTCTCTCCCTTAAGTATGGAGGTAAGTGGTCTAGCTATGGTAGCGAAGTCCTTAACAAAACTTCTGTAGTAACTGGCCAACCCTAGAAAAGACCTGAGGCTGAACAAATTTCTTGGTTCGGTGTACTCCTGAATGGTTTTTACCTTTTCCGGGTCCGTTTTGGCTCCGTTTGATGTAACAATGAAACCCAAAAATTCAACACTTTCTTTGAAGAATTTGGTTTTCTCTGGTGCCACTTTCATGTTGGCTTCGCACAGGCATTTATGGACCGTGTCAATGTGTATAACGTGGTCGGCAGCGTTTTCGGAGAAAATTATCACATCGTCTACATAGACGTAACAAATTTTCCCGATCTGCTCACGTAGTACGTCATCGATCGCCCTTTGGAAGATGCTTCCCGCACTTTTCAGTCCAAAGGGTAGACGGCAAAATTCATACTTTCCTCCGTTTATGGAGAAAGCAGTTTTTTCGCGGTCTTTTTCAGCCAGATAAATCTGGTGGTACCCCGATTTCAAGTCTAGGGTAGTAAAAAATGTTGCCTTTCCTAGGTTCGCTAGAATCATAGGAATACTTGGCATAGGGTAACGGTCGGCGATGGTTCGTTCATTCAGTTTCCTGAAATCGATCACCAGCCGTTTTTTCTTGTTGCCATCTGCATCAAGTCCCTTTTTGTCAACAACCCATGTTGGGCTGTTAAATGGCGACATAGAAGGCCGGATAATGCCATCCTTTAACAGCTGTTTGATTTCTGTGTTAACGAAATCTGCTGCTCCCATGGGGTAGGGATATAGCTTGGAATATACGGTTTCGTTAGTCTCCGTACGAATTGTGGCAATGATCGAGGTGTTAAAAGGTAGCGCCTCGTTAGAGTGCGAAAACACTTGTTTCCTCTTAAGGATCATTTTTTTAAATGCAGCTTTCACTGAATTTGGGACTATTAAGTCATCGATATTTGTGAAGTTCTCGTTATCGCATTTGTGGTATTTGAGTTGTTCAGATCTTTTTCCATACCTGATTACGCTGTTATGTAAATCTAATGCCGCTCCGGCCCGCGTTAGCAAGTCGAAACCTATTATGGCTTTTAAGCCGAATAAATAAAGCATTTTTTTTTTATATTACTGGAGCCATGAATGGAACTCACAGTGAATGGGGAGTCGACAGGCATTATGTTCTTCAGCTCCTTTAGGGGCTTTACATAACTCTTTGCCGCTCCAGTATCTATAAGAATTTTTATAGTTCTGAGGTCGGTACCGTCGGCGCCTTTGGCCAGTCATTCTCTCCGAAGAGTTTGGTCTTTTTGCGCCCTGCAAGTTTTGATATTGAGTATTGTTTCCCTGTTTAAAACCCGTAGGCTGTCGGAATTTAGAAGATGATGGATCAATGGTTCCGGGGACTGATTTTGTTTATCCTGATCTACCCAGTTGTCCTGTTTCCATCATGGATATGATACTTGTTTGGTTTTTTAAAAAAATTGGGTTTTTTTCTGATCCGCGGTCAGCACCAGAATTTTTTCCTTGTTTCTCGGGGCTCGGTGTTGACCCTTGTGAAAATCGGTATTCTGATTTCTTTGTTCAGCTACTTTGGCATATGTGGCCGCAAACATACTTCGTTCGATACTGGCCTCTGCCTCCCTAGCTAATGCCAGTGCTGCTGGCAGGTCTTTTGGCTGTGCTGGAAACACAACAGCCCTAAGTGATTTTTTTAAACCGGAAATGAATACGTGTAAGGCGTCCTCCCTAACTTCTGTATTGAGTACTGAGGCCCTTTCGTCGTCATGTGTCATGACAATTTTGTTTGTAACGAGAGTCAAAAGTGGTTCCAGACCAGCCGCCTCCAAGGGGCTGACTGGACTGCCTTCCGGCGGGAGTTCTTAGAATTCTTTCTCCCGCCGCGGTATCTCCAGCGATTGGACGATCAGATCAGGAGTCGCGAGCAGATGGAAGCTGAGGCCTTCAAGGACTACATGCTCGATCGGCGAGCTGACCTAGTTAGCCACGAAGTACGACGTGGTGAAGCAGCGAAGCGCAGGGCGACAGCGCGCGCCCCCGACTCCGCGATATGGGGTGCAATTCGGCGAACCCACACCCAGCCGAAGGGAGGTGCGTTCCCCCGAGCCGCCGAAAACACGGAATCCGTTCCGTACGCCCGTCGAGCCTCTGACCACGGGTCCGCGCAAGTCAATCGGGTCTCGGCCCCGGAAGCCGAGCGCGTCAGCGACGTGCGCAACACGTGTTCCCATTGTGGGGAACCGGGGGATTTCGGCCGGGAGTGCCAGAATCCTCGGCAGTGGTTCTGCTGGGATTGTGGACAACGAAACGTCCGGACAGTGGACTGCTGTCAGCGTATCCAGGCGGGAAACGGGCACGGTCCCCACGACCGGCGGAGTCCGTCGGGGACCAACTCTCCCTCGACCTCCCGCGGGGACCGCAATTAAAAGTCGAACGAGGGAGGATAGCCGCCGACGTGATGATCGGGGGACGCACTCGGTTGGCTACGCTTGACACCGGCGCGTCGAGGAGCTTCATCAGCCGAGAAGTGGCTTATACGGTGGGACAAGCCCACGAATTTCGGGAGGTCCGAACCCAGATAATCCTGGCGGACACGTCAAGAGTCGAGATTCGGCAATTACTCCAGGGCGAAATCACCTTGGCCGGGAAGGCCGCGCGAGTCCCCCTCCTCGTGATTCCGACTATGCTGGAGCCCCTCGTTCTGGGGATGGACTTCCTCATGAAGATCGGCACCACCATCCGGTGTGGGAACGCCAGCCTGACTCTTCCCAGTGGCCCCACGGAGAGGACTCGGCCTGACGAGGAACACCACGAGGAACCCCGGAACGAGAGGATGCAACACGAGGAATGTCTAGAGGAACCCCGACCCGAGCAGGCGGAGCACCACGAGGAGCCGCCACAACCGGAGCAGCCACCCAGCGCGGACAGCGACGGGCCCCCAGGGGAGACCCAGGAGGAGCGGCCAGCAGGAAGCCTTCGGGAGGACCCACACGAACCGGCCCAGGAGAGAGAGGACGACCCTCGAATACGAGTGTTCCTCGAGGAGCAACTGGCCCAGTTCGAAGGGATGACGGGAGTAGCCAACATCGCCGAACATCGCATCACCATGCGTGACGATCGGCCGATCAAGCAGCGCTACTACCCTAAGAACCCGGCAATGCAGCAAATCATTGATGAACAGGTCGACGACCTGCTCCGGCAGGAGTGCATCGAGCCGTCGCGCAGCCCGCATAGCGCCCCGTTGGTGCTAGTGCGGAAGAAGACGGGCAAATGGAAGATGTGCGTGGATTACCCTGCCACGATTTAAGGATGGCAACACCATGCTACTGGTGTACCAGGACAGCTTTACCAAATGGGTAGAACTGGTGCCATTGCGCAAAGCCACCACCCGGACGCTGATACGAACGTTCCGCGAGCGAATCCTAGGGCGCTTCGGTGCCTCTAGGAAGATGGTATGCGACAATGGTACGCAGTTCACCAGTAAAGCCTTCATGGAGTTCCTCCAGGAGACGGGAGTGGAGCTCCAGCACACCGCGCCGTACTGCCCACGAGAGAACCCGACGGAGCGAGGCAACAGGACAGTGAAGACGATGATCTCCCAATACGTGGGGATGGAGCAGAGCAGCTGGGACAACCTGCTCCCAGAGCTTACACTCGCCGTCAACTCCGGTGTATCGGAAACTACCGGTTACAGGCCGGCGTTCCTGGTACAGGGGCGAGAACCCCGCCTTCCCGGTGGCTGGTACGATCGGGTGACCTTAGGAACAGGAGTCCCGGCTCAGACTCCCACCGAGAAACAGGAGAGGATGCGGGAGATCTTCGCAATCGTGAAGCTGAACCAGCAGAAGGCGGGCCAGGAACAACGCCGCATTATAACCTGCGTCGCCGCGTGTGGAAGCCTGAAGTGGGATCGCTGGTCCTCGTACGACAGCACCACCTTTCCAAGGCCGCCGAGGGATTCGCGGCCAAGCTAGCGCCGAAGTACGACGGGCCCTATAAGGTGGCAGCGTTCCCGTCACCGAACGTAGCTCGGATCCGACTACCTGGACAACGGAAGGGCCATATAGCAAACGTGGCTGACCTCAAGGCCACCACCCCCGCCAGTCAGCACAACACAACATCCTCCTCGACCTTAGAAATGGCCAATTCCTTTCTCTCCCTCGCTCCCCCCTCCTCACTACCCCATTTCGCTACTTCAGCTAGCCTAATCACTCTTCTGTTCTCTCCCACAGACTATGGAGTACGTGGTGATAGACTCCAGCGAGGATGACGAGCCCCGCCCACCTGGGCCTTCGGAAGGTGCAGCGTACGCCGGGCGGTTCGCCGGGTCAGGCCCGCCGGGTCCGCGCCAGCCGGGCGGTCTCGGACGAGAGGTCTCACCCTCACCCGAACCGCCCCGGACTAGGAAATCAACCCGACGGGTCGCGTCGTCCTCCTACTCGGGAGCAGTATGGAGTTCTCCACCCTGGACTTGCCCCGACGCCGACGAGGAAACAGGGTCGTGCGACGGGGACGAGCCCAGCCGGGTCGCCCATGGGACGAGTATACGAACCCTGTAGCCCCCAGGAGCGCGTCACCGAGGACAAGCAGGAGTTCGTCATCGACGACGGGGAGGACTTCGACGAGGAGGACTTCGACGGAAGAGCTTCGGAGGCAAGCACCACGATCTACACTCCCGGATTCCACATGGAGGACGGTAACGGAGTGTGAGGCCGACCGGGCCTTCACGATCAGCTCCGACAGCGAGGAGAAAGACGAACTTTTAACATATATAGCGACACCACCAGCATGACTAATACGAAGCATGAATAATACGGATGAACAAAACAAAACGTAGCCCTCACAATTAATTAACAAGCTAGACAAATCAAACGTAAACTAAGTTTCGGATACACATATAACTTAAACGTTAGACTTGTAACGAAGTCCTCTGGCTGTGGTGGCCAGGGGACCTATACAGGGGACCTGGCCTGGGGACCTATACAAGTAAATTTGTATAAAAGTGGGACTGACAGTAGGAAATATCATATTTAGAAGAATAATACCCCCGGAAACACGTCTAAACCGCGTATTCTACCCCGAAGTCCTTCCCTCGTCTCCCAGATCGTCGATTTGGAGAGGGGCACGAGAAGCTATCGACGCCTCTAGTCCCGCCTTACCGACCGTCGTTGGTATATACAGGCGCACTGCTTGCACTGTATTACCGACGGCTCTCTCAAAAGCTGCTTGCTATGGCACGCGTTCGGCCGAAGGCGCAGCTGCAGGTGAGATTTGACAGGACCCGATCCGCGGCGTCCAAGCTTGACGCGATCCGGGATTCGGGACAGCCGTGGGAGGAGACTATGGGTGATATACAGGTCCAGGGCTACCGGGTGGGCGTGGAGGCTAGCTGTAGGAGGATTCTCCGGCTGGACGCTGAGGCTTGCCAACGGGTGGACTGTGGAGTCGGGAGGGGCCTCGAGTCGGCGTGAGGGTCGGCAGCAGCCGGCACCGCGTGTTTGCGGCTCCGGCACTGAAAAGGGTCTCTTCCGGATGAAACGCGGAAGTTAGCTGTGAGTGGCGGCACCGGATGTACGCGGCTGGCCGAACTCGGAAATTCTCCGGCTGATCGCGGAGACTAACTATAGGTCGCGCCGTGGATGGCAAAACCGATCCACGTGTTTGCCGCGTGGATGGGACAAAGGGCCCAAAAAAAGGGAATAAAACCTGGGCTTATATATGACTTACATAGATTATATGTGTTGCCCGGTCAACTAGATGGGCTTGGCGGGAGTCTAAGGGCCTCCTAGCGAGGATTTAAGGCTCACAATTGTTATTACTCACGGCTCGCAGGCTCGTGGTCACTGGGGATTCGTCTCTGTCGATATTTTTT
This sequence comes from Drosophila anomelani, assembly GCA_035045905.1. Lineage (NCBI taxonomy): Eukaryota > Metazoa > Arthropoda > Insecta > Diptera > Drosophilidae > Drosophila > Drosophila anomelani. The sequence continues at coordinate 450,754 of JAWNOO010000045.1, forward strand.
TCACAGGCGTTTTCAGTATCTCGGGATCGTACTCATCTGGTCGGTTCGGTGATCGGTAGCGAAAAAGGACGATAAACGGATCCTATTCGCTATCGTGTCGTTCCGATTCGCGAGCTAGTTCTCCTTTATCGGAACTTGCCGACTGTAGTCTGTTATCTGCGGTTAACCGGGTTTGCGGGTTCGCTAACCTTCTTATAATCTAGTATTTCTTAGGGCTAATGATTATTAATATTGGCTTAAAGCTAGTTACGATTTCATATTTACAAGCGTGTTTCTACGTTATGTTTCTTACGTTCTAGGTGTCTTATTTGAATATGATTAATACATGTATGTTGGTTATTTACATAAAAATTCATATATACTCGAGTAGGATTCTTATGTTGCTTATTTATACGTATATATTTACATGATTACGATTAGGATTAATATGTACAGGTTGTTTTATTTACATGTTGTTGTGGCGCCTCTAAAAGGGGCGTCACCCTCCCCTCCGACTTCGGGGAGCGAAAGAGACATTCCCATCCCCGGTAGGCTTCATAGTCACCTGGTATAGGCCGTCCTCCGTTCCGACCCTGAACCGTTGGCGGGAGTATTGGGCGGAGTATTGGCGTCGCTCCACGGCGGCCCAAACGACGGCTGGCACCCGGTGGTCCCGCAGATTGCTTTCCCAATGGCGTGGCAGGCCAACGGGGTCCTGTGGGGGCGGCGTCCAAAGAGGTGCTGGTGGCATGTCGGAGGCGGGCTCCTGGCCGGTGTCCTCCAGTGCCGTTCTCTGGACAGGTTCCGGGATGGCAGCTGGTAGGATTGCCCTAGGGGCGGCTGTCGAGACGGTGGCTGGTGGTGTTGCCCTCGGGCAGGTCCCCATCCGGCAGCGCTGTCCTGAAAGATTTCTTCCAGGTCGGGCTTTAGCTCCATCAGGAGGGTGTTCAGCATCCCTTGGGACAGCTCTAATATCTGCTCCGTTGGGCTGGTCACTCCATGGACCATGGTGGTTATGGCTGGTGATGCCTGGTGAACGAGCGCGGGCATGCGGGCAGGTGTTCCTGGGGCTCAGCGGCCGGGCGAGCTCCTTGCGCCGGAAGCGCTGAGTGGTCTCGGCCTCGCTGTCGCTGGACTCCGATTGCCATTGCATGGCTCTCCCAGTGGGGAATCGGCCACCAGTGGGGTGTCTCTCCATTCTTGGGAAGTGGTCGGCTCTGGCGGCGGCAGGTGAGTGTCGCGTGCCAAGGTAGGCGAGCAGGGGCCGCTGATTGGTAGTGAGACGAATCGAAGGGAGTTCTGGTCGTGTTTTAGTATTAGTCGCTGAATCGCGGGTCATAGAGGGCCCGGGCAGTTCTCCGGCACCCTCGACAGTCACGTCGTCGTCCTCGGTGTCAGTATTGTCGTTGTTCAGAGTCGAATGGAATGCCTTCAAGTCGGCAATGTTCGCAAGTCTGCCCTTCCGTTGACCTGGGCGTCGTATCCGGGCCACATATGGCGAAGGAAATGCCACGACTTTGTATGGCCCGTTGAATTTGGGTGCCAGTTTGGCCGCAAATCCTTCGGTGGCCTTGGAGAGGTGATGTTGTCGGACCAGGACAAGGGCAGGTTGTACTGTCTGCCCTGTTGTCGGCTCGCTTTCTGTATGTTGGTTTGCACGATCTGCAATATGTCCCTCAGTCGGCCTACCCTTTCGCTGGGTGTCTGCGGTGGAGTTCCGGTTCCGGGTGTCGTGGCTCTCGGGCTTGCACCAGAAATGCCTGGCTATATCCCGTGGTCTCCGACACACTAGCTTGCAACTCCACTCCCGTCTTGCTTGTGAATTGGGTGCCGTTGTCGCAGTGGTACTAGCTCGACCCACTTGGTGTCAAAGAACACTAGAAGCATGGTATGCCCCTCCTTAGAGCGCGGAAGGTGTCCCACAAAGTCGGCGCAGAGGATTCCGAAGGGGTCACTTGCCTTGTCAGCATCTTGCCGGCTTGTTGTCGCTGCTCCGCCTTATACTTCTGGCAAAGGATATACTGACTGATATATCGCTTGACGTCGCGGACGTCAGAATGGTCTTCCTAATGCCTAGATGACCCGCCGTGGGTGCATCATGGCATTCTTGGCCGATGTTCGGCCGCAACACAGAGTTTCCAAGGTATATAATCCTGGTCATCGGGGCGGTGTCCGAGGTGTCCGAGGCGTCCATACAATTCTCCGTTCTCTATGATATAGTCCGGAAACCACAGAGGATCCTCGCGTACTTCGGTGAGCTTTCGTTGAAGCCATATGCAACGCTGGTCTTCGGCTTCCAGACGTTATAGGTGGTCGAGTGGCTGCCGGGATAAGGGATCGGCGACCACGTTATATTTCCCTTGGCGGTAGAGTACCTCGAATTGGTATTGCTGGAGCTCCAATGCCCACCGAGCAATCCTTCCCGTGGGATTCTCGATTTGGTCGAGCCACTTTAGCGCCAGATGATTGGTGATCACGTCAAACCGATAGCCTCCCAGACGATCGCCAGACACTCCTTCTCCGTCGGCGAATAGTTTAGTTCGGCGGCGTCGAACTTTCGGCTAACATAACAAAGCCCCACACAACCAAATGAAAATATGTCAAGTAAGCTTAGGTTTCTTATGGCTATTTTTTTTTGTTTTGTTTTTTTTTTTTTTTTATTTACAAGTTGATAGAAATTTACAATAGGGCAGAAAAGAAGTGTAGGAAGGGAAGGTAAGTCCGCTCCCGCGGGACTGCCGCAAAGCTATGCTTCGCAGGGGCGGTTGGCGGTCAGGTTGCCGCTCCTCTCTAGCCGTCCAAGCGTCGGATCTGCTCCCGTCGCCCCAGCTCTCTGAGCACGGTTGCTGCCATGTTGGAAACCGCCTCCCAGTTTTCCGGAGCCTCCAGCATGCACCCTATGATGTTCTCGGGAATGAGGTGACATCCAGTAGTTTCTTCCGCGGCCGCTCGTTCTGGGTTAAATAAATAAATAAATAAAAAGGCAAAAAACGCATGCTCAGCGTCCTCAATCGCTGCACTGCCGCAGAAGTCGCAGTATGGATCCGCCTCATGCTTGAACCGACGCAGGTATGCCTTGAAGCAGCCATGGCCTGTTACAAGCTGCGTCGTGAAGAAGTCCACCTGCCCGTGCCTTCTGCGTATCCAGGGCTCCAGATCCGGGATGAGTCGATGTGTCCATCGCCCTGTGATTGCGCCGTCCCATCTCGCTTGCCACTGCGAGAGTGTGCTGCTCCGCTGGTCTGCACTGCCCGAGTTGCCCGTCCTGCCAGTAGGTCGATGGGGATTGTTCGCGCTACTACCAGTGCGGCTTCTTCCGAAACCGTGCAGAAGTCGCTGCAGATCCGCAGTGCGCAGCGTCTATATACCGTCTTGCATTGACGGCTATAGCTGGGCGTCCGCATGGCTTCCTTCCATATCGGTGCTCCATACATAATGATCGAGGTCACCAGCGTTGCTATCAGCCGTCTGCTGTACTGCCTAGGTCCTCGCTTGTTGGCCATCATCCTCGAAATTGCCGCCGTGCCCTTGGACGCCTTAGCCGCTGCGTACTCCAAGTGGCTCTTGAAGTTCAGCCTGTGGTCGATCAGCACGATCGACGGTGGTCGCGCCGACCCGGATGCTCGCCTTCTCTACGGCCTTCCTGCTGCTTATGAGCACTGCCTCTGTCTTGTGCTCGGCGAGCGAGAGCCCGTTGTGTGCTAGCCAAGCCATCAGCAGGACGATCGAGCGGCTACATTTCGCCGAGACGTCGGTCAAGTGCTTCTCGACAGTAACAAGCGCGATGTCGTCCGCGAAGCCCACCACAGAGCAGCCTTCAGGTAGCGCCAGCCTCAGTATGCCGTCATACATGACGTTCCATAGGATCGGCCCAAGCACTGATCCTTGAGGTACGCCTCCAGTCACATGGTTGCCGGCGTCCAAGCTGTATGTGAGGACGCGGTCCTTGAAGTAGTCCGCTATCAGCTGCACGAGGTAGCTCGATATGCCGCAGCGCTGGAGAGCCTGAAGGACCAGACTCCAGTTCGCCGAGTTGAAGGCATTTTTGACATCCATGGTGCAAACCAGGCAGTATTTCTTGGCGCCTCCCTGCCATCTTTCGCCGTCGATAGCGTTGGCTGCCAGCTGGGTTACCTCACGGATCGCGTCGATGGTGCTTCTTTTCTTCCGGAATCCATTCTGGTGGGTAGATAGGGCTCCGCGCTCTTCTATCTCCATCTCCAGCTTGTTGCACACAATGCGCTCGAATATCTTGCCCAAGGTATTCAGCATGCACAGGGGCCGGTAGGAAGACGGGTCATCGTTCAGCTTGCCGGGCTTCGGGATGACAGCGAGCCTTTGCTGGTTCCAAGCTCTTGGGAAGGTCCGCTCGCTGATGCATTGGTTGAACACCTGCGCGAACAGCGTCGGGTAAGCCTTCACTATGGCATGCAGGGCTGCATTAAGGATGCCATCAGGTCCTGGTGCCTTGGAAACTTTGCAGCTAGACAAGGCGCCCAGGACTTCTTCTTGGCAGGTCGGGACCGGTCTGCCTGCAGACACGCTGGGCAGTTTTAGGGGCGGCTGAGCCGGGAACAGTGTGGAGTTGGTGTGGGCTGTCTCGATAGCTTTCCCATAACCAGCTTGTACGCTGACCCAAAGGGTTCCTGGTCAGCCTCGTCGCAAAGGTCCTGGAAGTACTTGCTTTTGCTAGCCCTGATTGCCACCTTGAGGGCTTTCTTCCTTTCCCTGAAGCTGGCCTCGTACAGCTCGTGCTCGGGGCGTCCCCTGCTTCGCTGGCATCTCCGCCTCGCAGATAGGCACTGCCGTCGCGCAGCCGCTATCTCCGGGTTCCACCAGGGTACCGGTCGTCTGCCGTTTCCCCTGCAGCAGCTCTCCATCGCAGCGTCGCAGGCTGCCTTGATTTTCGCGGACAGCCCGTCCGCGCAGGTGTTTGCATCCCCTGCGGTAGTGGTGGCGTCCATGTTGGCGAGTAGCACCTCGATGTTGAGGGTGCCTACCTTGTAGGCAGATTGCCGGTTGTGCGGGCTCGGCTCATCAGACGTCGTCTCAATGATGATGGCTGCACTGACTTTCCAGCTGGTGTTCCACGTGATCTCTGGGCTGGCAAACGTCAGGTCAATGGTTGACTCTCGTCCTGCCTTGCTGTAGGTGCAACGGCCCCCGTCGTTAAGCAGGCATACATCCAGGGCTGCGAACGCGTCCAAAAGCATCGTTCCCCTCTGGGTCGTCTTTGTGCTTCCCCACACGGTGGCCCAAGCGTTGAAGTCGCCTGCAATTATCACCTTCGATCTTCCACGACCGTCCTGTGCGATCTCCAGAACTGCATCTCTGAACGCGTCTATGCCCATGCTCGGGGCTTGGTAGCAGCTATAGACTGTCATCTTGTGGAGTGTGGCCCTGGTGTATCCCGGTCTCGACACTCGATGCGATAGGTGGCCAGCGGTCTGCCCGCAGCTCCAGATAGCTGCCCCGCCGTCGGCACTCTGCTGCCATACATCCTCGTGTTTCGGCCTGTATGGTTTGCTCAGTAAGGCAATGTTGATCTTCCTCTCAGAGACAGTTTGGGACAGGAGGTCTTGGGCTGCTCTGCAGTGGTTGAGGTTAAGCTGGAAAAGCTTAACCATTCTGCATTGTTTTAGTGGCCTTCTGATACTCCGGGCAGTACCTACTCAGGCTCGCGTTCTCCGCTTCCTTCGCCAGGCCACATCTGAAGCAGGATTCCTGCGTGTCCTTTGCCGTTGCGTCCGACGCCCTGCATCTCGCCGAGGTGTGCCCGAAGCCCATGCACTTGTAGCATCGCCGCGGCTCCGTTTTCTGCCTGATGCGACAGACTACCCAACCGATCCGGATTTTGCCCTCTTCCAGCAGCCTCCTGGATCGCATCCGGGCGTTGCCTCCTCGGGAGGGCGTGAGTTTCTCGCTCATCGCTGCGCGCGCTGATCGCGTTTTTGGCCTGGGAGTCCTTTGGCTTCGGTTTTGCCTTGACCTGCTGCCAAGCCGGCTTTGCTGGCCTGCCTGCGGGGGCCTCTGCTTGGGTCGCACCTGTCAGCGTTGGGGATGTCTGCTGACTTGCACACAATGTAGGACACTCGTGGCGGGCGTTGGCCAGCGCTGCACTGAGGTCCAGCTGCAGCTTTTTCATAGCCAGCATCGCGTCAATCGAGCCCTGCGTGACGTGGCGGACTACCTTCTTGTTGTTGCTCCTGGTGTCAGTGTACTTGGCGATCATCTCGTCGAGCGTCACGCCCAGTTTGTCGGCCAGCGCTGCTGCATTAGCCTCGACCTTCTGCATTTTGGTAGCAGTGTCCAGCTTCCCTTCCGGGCTCGCAGAGTCCCTGCTCCTTTTCGGGGTGGCCTGCTCCTCAGCGTTATCGCCAAAGTCGAACATCGGGCCGTGTACCTTTGGCGGTGCGGACATCGGGTGCGGCTCGGTCGAGGTCGCAGGAGGCGAGCGTTGTACACGCTGTTTCACCCGCTGGAAGTTGCGCAGCAGCTCCTCCTCTGCTCTCGCTACCGCTAATGCCTGGGTCTCATCGTCCTGGCCCGTAGTTGGCTTATCCTTGCCCATGGCGACTGCTCTCGGATGGGATCCACCGGTGCACAGGGATTTCCCCCGGTTTATGCCTGATGGGAGATATACCGCTCCTTACTCGGTCCCCAGAGCCCCTTTCGGTGGCGCCGCCTCAGCGGGGGGGTTGGAATATGGCCAGTTCCTCGGCCTTCTGCTTCTTTTACCACTGGAGCCAGTTGCTGGAGTTGCAGGAGGCGGGAGGTGGGTTGTTGGCCAAGTCTACCCAAGTGGGACCCGGATTGATTTAAATTAAGGCCAATGCTTTACTTTAGTTTGGGTTATGAGCAGGGACCGTAAATAGTTTTATTTTGAAACATAAAAATCAAGAAAGTTTATGATTTTTTTTAGTTATCAAAAATAATCATTAGACTTGAGTAAAAAATATATAAATAACAAATAAAAATTATTTTTGATCAAAAAATTGAATTTATTCATGATTTTTATTTGTCGTATTTTCCGTTGAAACTCATAATATTTCTTGATGTTACGGCGGGCATGTCTAAGCCATTAAATATTTGCGCCGTTAACGTTTTAAATCTTTTTGAGTCAAGCACTGCCAAAGGAATTTTTGAAGAGGTCACTAGGTCAATACAAGCATTTTTTACTTCTTCATGTCCCATGACAACAAAAAACTTTCTTTTCTTTTCAGGTACTTCGGTACCATTGCTTTCGTTTAGTTCATTATATTCATTTTTATGTTTATCCTCTAGGTGTCTTTTCATGTTGCACACATAGTTGCCACGAAAAGTTAGTTTGCAAATTTTACAATGTGAAACATTATTTTCCGCGCTAAATGTAAACAAATTTCGAATACTTAGGTTACACTTCCACCCCATATTGAAACACGATTAGGAATGAGGTTTCATTACAAAATGTACTTTACATTATTAAAAAAGACGAGTACGACTGTTTTTTGCCTTTTTTTTGGTACGGGGGGGTAGCTTTACGGTCATCATACATGAATATGAAATAATATTGGTAAAAAGTCTTATAGGGAACCCGTGATTTGGTTTTGAGTTTTATTTTGAGCAAAAAAAAAATAAAAATCATGAATAATCATTATTTTTGAATTCAATTTTTTGATCAAAAATAATTTTTATTTGTAATTTATATATTTTTTACTCAAGTCTAATGATTATTTTTGAAGACTAGAAAAAAATGTAAAAATAATCATTACCATTTAAGTTTTTCAAATAAAACTTATAATGATTACGGTCCCTGGTTATGAGTGAATAACTCCAAGTTAAGTTAAGGCCTAGGCTTTAGTTTAAATTTGAATCTGGATCTGCGCTTGGGCGGGTTGCGCGCGTTGTACAACACTACGCTGTTGTAAAAGCTCCCTGCTGGTACGTTGCACAGCACTGCGATCAGCTGATCGTTGTTTTGTTGTGCCGGCGAAGAAAACGCGGGAAGAAATTGGCTTGTGACAACTATCTAACAGGTGTGGTGGTTAATAATTCTTAATTTTTTCGGGGACTGCGCTGAGTGCACCCATTGGTTCACACCCTTCTATCTTAGGTCGTTTTGAAGGTATATGTATCCACTTTCAATCGACATAAAATATTTTTTGATTTCGCGTTAGCGTCTTAATTTTTTAGCGTTTTTAATATGACAACCTCCGAGCCGTATAAAGAGCACTTGCGGCGAAGAGAAAAGCACTGCTCGAATAAAATATCTATTTTGAGAACCCCAAATTATAAAAAATATGGGTCAATCATCAACATCCACATCAATCATAAATCCCTTTGAAGAAAGAGGAAAATTTTGCATTTGGTGAGTCCAGAGGAGGATGTCATGTATTATGACCTTTTAAAATCAGGTGAACCCATTAATACTATTCTCAGCAATCAACAAATGGTCAATGTGAACCATTTGTTGATAGAAAAGATACTCGAATGGACATCAAGTAACTGAAAGGTGGTTCTGGAGCATGCCAAAACCGCCTCTTTTACAGGGAAAACCGTCAAATACACGATTTTCACGTGTAGCAGGAAACTTTTTACGCGAAACTAGGCACGCGAAAGAGGACTATAAACGGATCCTATTCGCTATCGTGTGGTTCCGATTCGCGAGCTAGTTCTCCTTTATCAGAGTTAGCCGACTATCGTCTGTTATCTGCGATTAACAGGGTTTGCGGGTTCGCTAACGTAGTTATAATCTAGTATTTCTTAGGGCTAATGATTATTTATATTGGCTTAAAACTAGTTACGATTTCATATTTACAAGCGTGTTTCTACGTTTTGTCTCTTACGTTCTTGGTGTCTTATTTGAATATGATTAATATATGTATGTTGCTTATTTATATAAAAATTCTTATATACTCGCGTAGGGTTCCTATGTTGCTTATTTATACGTATATATTTACATGATTACGATTAGGATTAATATGTACAGGTTGTTTTATTTACATGTTGTTGTGGCGCCTCTAAAAGGGGCGTCACAGACTGAATAAAAAGTAACCTGAACTCGTCGATCTTCTTGTTTAAGCTCTGCGCATTTATGTGAACTATTTATAAGCCCTTTTTATACCCGCTACCCATAGGGAGAAGGGTATTATAACTTTGTGCCGGCAGGAAATGTATGTAACAGGTAGAAGGAAGCATTTCCGACCCTATAAAGGTATATTCTTGATCAGGATCAACAGCCGAGTCGATCTAGCCATTTCCGTCTGTCTGTCTGTCTGTTTGTCTGTCTGTCCGTATGAAACACTGGATCTCAGAGACTATAAGAGACAGAGCTCTAATTTTGTTTCGACAGTATTTCTTATGCTTGCACGCAGATCAAGTTTATTTCCAATTTTTACCACGCCCACTTCTGCCCCCGCAAATCATAAAAAAGCGTATTAAGCGTATAATTTTAAAGCTAGAGTCGCGAATTTCGGTATTTATATTAAGAACTATAGTCTGTGTGATCCCTGAAAATTTGGTTGCGATCAAATAAAAATTGTCGAAGTTATTAAAGAAATAATTTTGTATGGCCACAAACGGCTGCTGCAGCATGCCTCATTTGGTTGACCAATTAGACTAACTAAATATTCTTATCAGTTCTTGATTGTGTTCGGAAAAGAATCTTATAAGATATTCGAGAAGCATTTTTAATAAATGGTAATAATTATTAACGCGTTTTTACATACATAGATACAATATTTTTGTATGCTTGTGATTATATTACACTTGCATTTGCATTTTTCCGTTATGTTCAAAAATGTATTAAGCATCTTGACGCTTTTCTGGTTCTTTTGGAATTGATGTATGTACAAATTTATGATGTATTAAATCACAGTAACAATTTTGGGCACATTTTCTTTTCAGATTTCTTTTTTTACTATGGGTAGCGGGTATCTCACAGTCGAGCTCACTCGGCTGTAGCTTTCTTACTTGTTTTCTTTACATAAAACTCGAATTGCAACATTATCCGACATAGAAATAATAATGACATTTTAGCATTGCAAACTCAGAATAACAAAGTACATTAAAAACCAAAGATGTAAACATAACTTATATAAACATTTAACTAACTCTAAAAATTTTTAAATTTTAATTATAAAAATATATATATATATTTAAGAACGAAAGATCTCCGAGGCAGCTGTTGCAAAAATCATAACTTTTGAACCAAATAAGACAATCCAATAATTTGTGACGCCCGGGGCGCACACACATACATACACATACCTATACTCTTAGTCTTATATACATACATACACACACTTATTCTTATATACATACATACACACACTCAGAATTAAAGACATATGTACACAAGCATGGGACAAGCATGAAAGAAGAAAATAAAACATAAAGAACATAAGACATAAAATCAAATTCAAATACCCAACGCGCGCGCGCCCACGACAGGGCACACTGATTCCAAGGGGCCGGGCACACTAATCCCAAGAGTCGGCCACACCCAAAGGGATCGAGAAAGCATGCTATATAAAGCGGGCCAGATCCCTCAGGAAATCATTGAGTGCGAGCGGCCGAGCAAGCAACACCTTCAGGACCAAGACGGATCACCGGGTAAGCAGGAGCAGCAAATAAGCCGCATAAGCAAAGGTAACCTGTTAGGAAACCAAGGATCGGACTAAACCGATCTTCCAGCTAGTAGACCTCCAGGGCCACTCACACATTTCTCATAACTAGTAGACCTATAGGGCCTCTAAAACCTTCTCATAAGCTAGTAAACCTCCAGGGCCTCTCACACCTTTCTCCTAACCTAGTAGACCTCAAGGGCCTCTAAAACCTCTTCTCATAAACTAGTAGACCTCCAGGGCCTCTAAAACCGTTCTCATAACCTAGTAGACCTCAAGGGCCTCTAATACCTTCTCATAACTAGTAGACCTCAAGGGCCTCTAAAACCGTTCTCATAACCTAGTAGACCTCAAGGGCCTCTAAAACCTCTTCTCATAACTAGTAGACCTCTAAAACCGTTCTCCTAACCTAGTAGACCTCAAGGGCCTCTAAAACCTCTTCTTATAACTAGTAGAGACCTCAAGGGCCTCTAAAACCGTTCTCCTAACCTAGTAGACCTCAAGGGCCTCTAAAACCTTCTCATAACTAGTAGACCTCAAGGGCCTCTAAAACCGTTCTCATAACCTAGTAGACCTCAAGGGCCTCTAAAACCGTTCTCATAACCTAGTAGGCCTCGAGGGCCTCTAAAACCTTCTCATAACTAGTAGACCTCAAGGGCCTCTAAAACCGTTCTCATAACTAGTAGACCTCAAGGGCCTCTAAAACCGTTCTCATAACCTAGTAGACCTCAAGGGCCTCTCAAACCTCTCTCACAACTAGTAGACCTCCAGGGACTCTAAAACTGTATCTAACTAGCAGACCTCGAGGGTCTCTTCCTCTTTCCTCCAAGTAGGCTTCCAGCCGCCGACAACAGAAGCAGCCGACGACTCCAGCAGCCTCCGACTGCCGACGCCGGCGACTGCAGCTACCGACCCCCCCGCCGACGACGCCTTCCCAGCCGGCGACTCCAGTAGCATCCGGCTGCCGACGCCGGCAACGGCCGCTACCGACGCCCCGCAGCGACGAGCAACCAGAACCCTCGCTCCGGGCACCCACGCGACCGCTCGTCATTCACCATCCACCCTCCCGGGTGAACCCCATATATATGAACAAAATAAACTAGGAAATAATCCATAACTGTGTAATCACTCACGCCCTCACCTCTGGGGAAAGGATCGGGATCTCTTCCAGCAACTCTGCCTGACTCAAATATAAATATCTGAGACGACCCTGGCCACCCGCGAGCTCCCGGAGCAATTGACCAACCGTTACAAATTTAAACGGCATTTGACAGTGAATTACAGTGAAAATTTATATATCAAGTGGACAATGTGCCACGCCCACCCATTCGCCCATTTATAGGGTGTTCAGTCGCAGCAGTATGTAGTCATAAGTAAGAATATCTCAAAACACAACACACATTATGTAACAACTCTTCAGTCACAGTGACCTGCATTTGTCGTAAATAAAGTATCATTTACCAGGTCAAGCGAACACGCATGGTCAACTGAGACGAGGAAATGAACTTGGGGCGATGGTCTCAGTTCGCGACATTAACCCACATTCACAAGTAACCACACACTATTTCTTATACGTTATTTCTGTTAGCATAAGCGTTTGTGTACCTATATATATTGTTAAGTTTCATTAATAAAGTCAGTAAGAGTTCTAACGCAGACCCATAGCTTTTATTCATGCTGTTCTTTTAGAACGACCCATGCACTCAACCCCTCCAACAAGTCCACCTAGTTTCAAGTGCTAGTTGCGACAACAAACAGGCAAATAGTTTATGCACTATTTGCCAGGCATCTAAGCCTTCTTACACTTTACATTTTGGTGACCCCGGCGAACACGCTAGCCGTGGACGTCAACATAGGAAAATTTCCGCTAACTCATAGGAACCTCCCGCAGGATAATCCGTAACTCTTGGGATTTTCCTAATTTTCACTCGCCATAAATACCATTGGTGAGCCCTGACTCACAGGAAATTGTCCTGAATACGTCAGACCCCCAGGAAGATTCCGTAACTTTGGGAGTCTTCCAGATTTTTTCACTCCTGCCAGAGAACAATTGGTGAGACCGACAGGGAAAGTTCCGTAATTCTTGGGAACCTCCCGCAGTCAAGAGCCTTCAAATCCTTTTTCTATATAGAAATCCCCCAAGTCTATTGACCATATGTTAATTCCTTCGACCACAGACGGTTGCGAATAGGAGCGTATCCAGCTGGTAAAGCGAATAAAATACTCCCACCGGTCAGGAATCAAAACAATTGTCAATATGTCCAACAAGGAGGAGCAAGCAGTCACAGAGGCGTTATACTTGCAGGATGAGATCAGCAAAAAGATCTCGAGGCTTATCCGCAATTATAAAAAAGATTCAGCGGAAAGGAAACTAATTCCAACGTACTATACGACAAAGTTGGTCGTTTTCGATGAAGCATGGAATCGATTTGCGGAAAACGACAAAAATATTCCCGCAAAATATAGAACGGAAGAATATTTAAAGTTCTACGTCGACTGTCGTGATTCATACGACAAATACAAAAATATTATAGTCGATACAATGGCTCAGAGCTCAAGCAATGCCCCAAATCAGGCAACAGCGAGCAACGACCGGGAAACTGCAGACGTTGCAAGCATAGCGCAACCTGCACGTAAGCTGATATCAGCATGTCGGCGACAAAATGCAATCGCCGAATCAATCAAACGGGCTCTGAAAGAGGGTTCAGAGACCGGCAGGGCCGTTTTAAAAGGTTCAATAAACTCATTGTGGTCCCAATACCAAGAGATTCATTTCTCAATCCATGAAGAGTACGAAGACCCGGTCAGGGAAGGATACGACATGCAGTCGTTCCTCCGACTAGAAAGGGAAGTACAGAAAGTCCTGGGGGCACAAAGCAATACATCAAGCAATGAAGATGTGCAGTTGCCCAGAGTCAGCATCCCCAAGTTCGATGGGGATCTACTCAAATGGACACAATTCTTTGATTTATTCAAATGCATGGTACATGATACCAACATGCCCACAGTCAAAAAGATGTGGTACCTTAAAACCACTGTGACTGGAGAGGCAGAGAGATTGATAAGGCATATCGATCTAAAAACAGAGAACTACATGAGCGCGTGGGAAATATTAGTTGACACATATAACAATCCCCGCCATGTAGCAGATACAATTCTCAATCGTCTCCTGCAACAACAAACAAACAATGACGACCCAAAGTCATTAAAGGAATTGTATATTACATTAATTGAGTCTCTAGCATCATTAAAGGGACTAGGCATTGATGTATCCAGCTGGGATACAATCATAATTGCCATCATAAAACAAAAATTAGATCTGGCAAATAGAGCCCTGTACGAACAATCGTTAGATGGCTCAAGAGAGCTTCAAGGGCTCGATACGATGCTAAGTTTCCTGGACCAGCGAAGTCGATTCTTGGGAACAGGAAAACGCAGTCAGCTGCAAAAAAGGGAACAGAGGAATCCATCTTGCACTTCTGCTAGCGCAGGAAGGCAATCAAGTTGCCCTTTCTGCAAACGGAATCATGCGCTATACAAATGCGATGATTTCCGCAGCAAAACGGTACCCGATCGACTCAACTGGGTACAAAAACAAAAACTGTGTGTAAACTGTTTTAACAGTACACAAGGCAAAAGATTGCCGAGGCCGTATGTGCTTTAAATGCGATAAAAGGCACCATACATTGCTGCACCTGGAGACTTCATCAGGCGCGGCAACAGATCCACAAACACCTTCTGTAGGAGCAGCAAGCAACAAAAGCTACAATTTGCTGGCCACAGTTAAGGTATTGGTAAAGGCAAGCAATGGGCAGGTGGCCACATTCCGAGCCTTGCTGGATTCAGGATCACAAATCAATCTGATCTCTGAACGACTGGCCTCCAAGCTATCTCTGAAACTACACAATGCATCATTACGCATCGAGGGCATTGGAGGAAATCCGAAAACAAGTCGGGCCAGAGCAAATGTGCTCATGAAATCGATGCACAACGATTTTACTCAACAGGTAGAACCCTTTGTTCTGCCGCATATCATAGCTGACCAACCAGCTCATGATTTGAATACATCCCACATACGCATTCCAAATAACGTCATCCTGGCCGATCCAAGTTTTGACAAACCAGGAAAAATTGACATGCTTATCGGCGCAGAGCATTATTATTCTTTGCTACTGCCAAATCAAATGATGATAAGACCAGAAGGCCCAATCCTCCCGAATACAAAGTTGGGATGGATTGTGGCCGGGAAAATCTCTGCTGAGCACGATTCAGCAGCACTTTGTCCGACGGCAACCACTGAAGAGGAGGTTAACGCACTGTTAGAGCGATTTTGGACACTAGAGAATCTAGACACCAAAGACAAGGCTCGATCGCCAACTGAAGCACACTGCGAAACTCATTTCGCAGCTAACCTACAATTTGCAATCGATGGGAAGTTCATTGTCAGGCTGCCATTTTCTGATGAAACTTCAGCCCTGGGGGCATCTCAGACAACAGCAACCAATAGGTTCTTGGCACTGGAGCGACGAACAAAACCAGAAGTCTGGAAAGAATACGTAGACTTCATGGAAGAATACGAACGTCTCGGACACATGAAACTCACACATACCATCGGATCATTACTTCATTCCACATCACTGTGTTTTGAAGCCCGAAAGCAGTACCACGAAACTACGGGTAGTTTTTGATGCATCCTGTAAAACGTCAAGTAATAAATCATTAAATGATATATTATATGCTGGACCCACGGTACAGAGCGAACTATTCGCCATTCTGCTACGATTCCGCACCCATAGATATGTATTTACCGCGGACATAGAGAAGATGTATCGCCAAGTATGGATGCATCCTGATAATCAGTTTCATCAGCTGATCGTCTGGCGGAAAAAGGCGTCAGACGATCTGAAATTCTACAGATTAAAAACCGTCACATACGGGACCACGTCAGCGCCATTCCTTGCTACAAAGTGCTTGGAGCATGATTTCTATGTGGACGACTGTCTCACAGGAGCAGACAGCATTCCAGAGGCAATTCAGATTCAGCAGGAATTGAACAAAATTCTGCTACCGTCCGGATTCAAGCTTCGGAAGTGGTGCTCAAACAACAATGAAATACTGACCCAATTTCCGCAAGAAGATATTTTCCCCAATGTCAAGTTAGATGAAACACTTCAGCATTACAGTGTTAAGACGTTGGGTTTACTTTGGATGCCTCAAAGGGATCAGTTGTGTGGACGATCTCAAAAAAGCGAAGCCTCAACCATCACAAAACGAGTGGTCAGCTCAGAATCTTCGCAAATATTCGATCCTCTGGGATTATTTGCTCCGGTGGTCGTCAAGTCGAAAATTTTCATGCAAACGCTTTGGGAATTAAAGATGGGCTGGGACGACGAGCTACATCAGCACCTTCAATTGGACTGGAAAAACTACCGCTCTGATTTGCAAGCTCTAAATACTATGCAAATACCAAGGCATATATTTGAAGGAAGAGTGCCAGTCACGCAAGAGTTGCACACATTTGTGGATGCCTCGGAACGAGCATATGGAGCGGCAGTGTATGTACGAGCGACATACAAAAATAATCAAGTATCAGTTCGGCTGCTGTGCTCAAAATCGAGAGTGGCGCCATCCGCCAAGGAGACCTTACCGCGGCTAGAACTATGCGCCGCAGTCTTGGGAGCTGAACTGACCCACAGAGTCAGAAAGGATCTACGTTTGCCTGAGGAGAAGGCATTGGGGTACTTCTGGACTGACTCAACAGTAGTCCTTTCCTGGATAAATGCGTCTGCATCCTCATACCACACGTTCGTGGCTAATCGGATAGCAAAGATCCAAGCAGTGTCGCATCAAGAACAATGGCGACATGTGTCATCCGCAAATAATCCAGCAGACGTACTGTCAAGAGGAATTGCCGCAAGCAAGTTAGCAGAACACAACCTGTGGCTATATGGACCCCTGTTTCTGCACGGCTCTCGAGACAAGTGGTCAAAAATACCGATCATCGATCCCATCGATCTGGAGCGTAAAGTAAAGCAAGTCAGCTTGCCAGTCTGCCAGGATCAACTAGGAAGCGAGTTATACAGTTGCAAGCACAGCAACTCCTTCCACAAATTGCAACGCATTGTAGCATATATGATGCGTTTTTGTCGTAAGCAGAACCGATCTCCAACGACCACACTAAGTGCAGGCGAGCTGGCTCAGGCCAGAACAATCATCTTCAGCACGATTCAAAAAACGGAATTCAGTGCTGAGTATAAACAGCTTCGCATCCACAAAGCAGTGGACAAGAAAAGCTCAGTCATATCGTTGTCTCCAATAATAGGAACTGATGCACTCATTAGAGTCGGAGGCAGATTGGAAGAATCTAACCTTCCATATGCTGCCAAACATCAAATCTTGCTCCCGTACAATGATACGATTGTGAAAATGCTGCTACGAGAAATGCATGAGGAAAACATGCATTGCGGGGCACAAGCATTGAGGGCCATAGCCAGACAACAGTACTGGGTTCTGAATGACAAGACGATGGCCAGGAGCATCATCCACACTTGCGTCAAATGCACAAGAGCACGGCCCAAATTAATGCATCAAATCATGGGTAACTTGCCAGTGGATCGAGTAACACAAGCGCGGCCGTTCTCCAATTCTGGAGTCGACTATTGCGGTCCCTTTTGGATTCACCACAAAATCCGTGGAAAAAGGCCAGATAAAGCGTACATTGCAGTATTCTGCTGTTTCGCCACGAAGGCAGTACATCGGGAGTTGGTAAGCGACCTAACAACGGACGCTTTCCTAGCCGCTCTCCGGCGATTCTTGGGCCGACATGGAAAGTGTCAGACCATTCACTGTGACAACGCCACGAACTTTGTTGGTGCCAACAACCAGTTAAAGGCACTAGAGGAAACGATCTTCACAGAGCAAGCCCAGACCAGGATCGTAAATCAATGCGATAAGCAGCAGGTGGAGTTCAAGTTCATCCCACCGGAAGCACCGTCTTGGCGGTCTATGGGAGGCTGCTGTAAAATCAGCGAAAAGGCTGCTAGTATCAGTCACGGCCACAGCATCTTTAACATTTGAAGAGCTCAACACGGTGGTCATTGAGGTCGAGGCGATACTCAATTCAAGACCCCTCACCCCGATGTCAGCAGATCCAACAGATACTGCAGCGCTCACACCAGGCCATTTCTTAATTGGAGAACCTTTAGTGGCACCGCCCGATGCAAATCTTGCCCGACCAGAAAAATCGTTGGTCAGAAGATGGGAACTTGTGTCCAGACTCAAACAATCATTCTGGAGTCAGTGGTCCACGGAATACCTACAAGAGCTCCAGATGCGCACCAAGTGGAAGACTATGGCTCAGAATGTCGAGGAAGGATTGCTAGTACTGGTAAAGGAAGACAACGTACCGGTAATGAGCTGGCCAATGGGACGGATAGTGAAGACATATCCAGGCAAGGATAACCAAATACGGGTCGTAGATGTAAAGACCGCATCAGGAATCTACAAAAGGGCAGTCACTCGTCTAGCACCAATGATAACAGAAGAAGTAGCCACAAAACGGCCGCACAGCGCCAGCGCGGACACGGCGCAGGTAAAAGAAGGCCCTGTGCAAAAAAAGATCAAATAACCACTCCTCAGCGTCATCAAATAGTTGCTTATGTGGCCTTAGCAATGGCAATACCATTAGGCATTGCATGGGCTCTCAGACGAACGGTCGGCAAATGGACACCAAGACGCCGGACACCCGACCTCAGGCAGAACACGGAACAGCCACAACCAGAACCTACCGCACGAAGGTTCTCGTTCGACGTTATCGAAGGTTGAACACTTTCTCAACGGCCGGGAGAATGTTCAGTCGCAGTATGTAGTCATAAGTAAGAATATCTCAAAACACAACACACATTATGTAACAACTCTTTAGTCACAGGCGGAAGGTTGAAGGTCTCTTTGAGTGAAGTTGTGTTTTTCCGCGCTCCGCAAGTTTTTCGCGATAGTGCCACTTCGAGGGAAAACCTGGCCATATAAAGGCATATTAGTGTATCGTGAGCCTTCTGACGTCACAGGTACTTACCTGGTGACACCCAGCTCGTCTCCAGTAGGGCGTTGGGAGCTATATTACTTGGCTGCCCGCGTGAGTCCTGAGGCCAAGGGAGGGGGGAATTCCCTCGCTTTCGCCTGTCTCCCAGCTGTCACCGCCTTTCCTTCTTTCTCCTTCTTACTTTCTTATTTTCTCTCGCCGTCCTAAAAAACTTTCCCCGCGCTTTTCTGGGGAGTAAACACAGCTGTTCGCTGCCGATCGCAGTGTTGCGTAGCGCAGGTGCCGGGAGCTTAACAGCCGAGCTTAACAGCCGCGCTTAACAGCACGACACCTTAAGTGTTGGTAAACGTGCGCGGATAAAGATTCCCGCAACTGAAATTGTTTTCAAATTCAATTTCAACCCGGGTCGAGTAAGGCTGCACAGAGGCAAGAGGGATAAGGTAAGGGGAAATCCGTGGCCATCGTGGGAGCCCTGTGCGGCCCGACGAGCCGGAAATGGATGCCGAAAACCCCTTTGTGGGCAGATCTGCGCTGGCGAGATCGCCCAGCCAAGAAGGGAGGGCAGATGAGGAAGCAGCGGCGTTTAGGAGAAGCAGCAAGCTCCCCCGATCGCCACCCCGGGAAGAAACCCGAGAGGTCGAGCAGAGCCCGGCGCCCTGTCACGAACCCACTCCCAAGAGGACACGGGACCCATCCAGTCCTGCAAGTCCTCAAAGAGTGACGCGTGCCAAAACGAGCAGGGCTGCAGAAGAGACCAGCCTAGCAGACCTGCTAGAGCTTGGTAAGCTGCTGCAGGAAGTGTCCGTCAGGATGATGGATAAGTCCACGCGGCACATCACCGTCTCGACGAGGGAGATGTTTGCCAAAATGAAGGCACTCCACTCGAGTGTCCTCGAAGCAAGCAGAGCTGGCATCGGAGGGGATGTGGACGGGCAGGTGTGCTCAAAATGCGCGAACGGCGCCCAGAGCTCTGGTCGAGCTAAACGCGCGGAGAGCGCAGACAAGGGACAGCAGACAACCACCGTGTGGAGGAGGGATGCTACAGCCCAAACAGAGCCGTGGCGCAGGCTAAGTCAGCCGGATGGCCCCGGCTTGCCCAAGCCGGCGCCGGCTCCGGTCCCACCACCGGCCCGCATAGCAGAGCGAAAGGGTCCGAAGGCGCCGCCGAAACCCCCCAAGGATCCCCAGCGGGACGCAAACGTAGCGGCAGCAACTCGCGCCCCCGCCCGGAAGCCCGTGAGCCGCACACACCACGAGGACGGCTGGGAAGTCGTGGCCAGGAAGCCGAAAACGGCGCGCCGCGCCCGCCCGGATGCGGTCATCGTCCAGGCGAAGGGCAGGTCATACAGCGAGGTACTCGCCATGGTGACTAGGAGGGACGACAAGCAGCTGTCAGAGCTGGGGAGCTGCATCTCCAAAGTTCGCCGAACCAACAATGGCAACCTGCTCCTTGAGGTAGCCAAAGGCAGTGCCGAGAGCGCGGAGAGTATGAAGGAGAGCATTGAGAAAGTGCTCGGCGACTCGGCGTCTGTGCGCGCCACATCAGAGGACGACTCAGTGGTCGTAATGGAGATCCGCGGCATGGACTCCATCACAACCAAGCAGGAGGTCTGCGCCGCGATCGCGGACCAGTTCAACTTCGAGGCCGTACGGGTAAAAGTGCGTGGATTGCGCCGAGGCTACGCCGAAACCCAGACGGCGGTGGTCAGCTTGCCCGCCTCCCTGGGCAAAACCGTCCTCCACCGTGGTGAAGTCCGGATAGGCTGGACCATTTGCAGGATCCGGGAGAAAGTAGGCCCACCTAGGTGCTTCAGATGCCTAGAAACAGGGCACATTGCGAAGCACTGCAAAAGCCCAGTGGATAGGAGTGGATGCTGCATAAAATGCGGGGAGCAGGGACACAGAGCAGCCTCTTGCACAAAGGAGGCATCATGCTTCATCTGCACAGCGGCCGGAAGGAAGGAGACGAGGCACCAGGCCGGCGGCAGAGACTGCCCAGCCTCTAAAAGCGGTAGCGGGATCCACAGGCCCAGATGCAGTTGATTCAGCTCAATCTGAATCCCTGCAGAGCAGCGCAGGACCTCCTGCTGCAGACGGTGCGCGAGCTAGGCTCGGAAGTGGCAATCCTCAGCGAGCCATACAGGGTTGATAGCGGCCGTGGCTGGGCCACCGACAGCACGGGCAGAGCGGCCCTGTGGCTATGCGGAGCGGAGGCGCCGGAGATGCGCGAAGTGAGAGCTGCTGAGGGCTTTGTGCGAGCCAACGTGGGTGGCATCTGGCTGTATAGCTGCTACCTGGCACCAAGTCTGTCGCTCGAGTCCTTCGGCAGGATCCTGGACGAGTTGTGCAGCGACCTGCGGGGTCGAAGCAAGGTGGTCGTCGGGGGCGACTTCAATGCCTGGGCGATGGAATGGGGCTCCCCTCGAACTAACGCCAGAGGCCGAGCAGTGCTGAAGGCCATTGCCTCCTTGGACATGGTACTGCTGAACGAGGGATCCCGGCACACCTTCAGCAGGGCGGGAGCCGGGTCGGTTATAGACCTCACGTTCGCCAATAGCGCGCTGGCCCGCCTAGCACAATGGAGGGTCAGCGAGGCCTATACCGCCAGCGATCACGAAGCCATCGAGTGCACAGTTGGTATCGTAGGCCTCTCGAGGAGCACACCGCCTCAGCCTAGGAAGGCGTTCCGCCAGGACACTTTCAGTCCAAGGGCCTTTGCAAGCGCCCTTGAGGGCTTCTCGGCAGACGAGGCCGATGGGGCAAATGCGCTGGCCGAAAAGCTGGCAGAGGCAGTGGAAGGCGCCTGCAGTCGGAGTATGCTCCAAAGGAAGCCGTTCCGGAGACACCACTCGCCGGTGTACTTGTGGAGCGAGGATATCGCGGAGCTACGTCGCACCGCACACCGCACCAGAAGGCTGATGCAGCGCGCGAGAGGCACCTCACGCCTGCCCGCATGCAGCGACCGATATAAAGCGGCAAAGAGGGAGCTGAAGATCGCCATCACCAACAGCAAAAGGGAGTGTTTCCTGAAGCTGTGCGATGCCGCCGACGAGGACCCATGGGGAGAAGCATATAAGATGGTGGTCAAGAGGCTCAATGCGGGAGGCAAAGCCCCATCTGACCCGGAAACCCTGGAGGGGATTGTCGGAGTCCTGTTCCCGACGGGGCGGCAGATCGCAGACCCCCCGGATATGGTTGCAGGTGACATCCACTGGGTAACGTAGGCAGAGGTACTCCAAGTCGGGAGGAAACTGCAGCCCAGGAAGGCTCCCGGGCCGGACGCGATCCCCAACAGAGCGACGAAGCTGGCCCTATCGCTGCTGCCGGCGGAAGTAGCCAGCCTGTTCAACAGGTGCTTCCTGGAGGGGACGTTTCCCGACAGGTGGAAAAAGCAACGGCTGCTGCTCCTGGCCAAGCCCGGCAAGCCACCCGGAGAGGCATCCTCCTACAGACCAATTTGCCTGCTGGACACCATAGGCAAGGTCTTCGAAAGGGTGATCTCTACCAGGCTGGGCGGAGCGATAGAAGCAGCTAGTGGCCTCTCCCCGGAGCAATATGGCTTCACGAAGGGGAAGTCCACATTGGACGCCATCTCGATGGTCGTAAAGGTTGCCGAGGAGGCCATCGCAGGAACTAGATGGAGAGGAGGGACTAAGTCGTACTGCCTAGTGGTCACCCTGGATATCAGGAATGCGTTTAACTCGGCGGACTGGGGCAGAACGCTTGAATCCCTCAGGAACCTCAACGTCCCGGGATATCTGCTGAAGATAGCGCACAGCTATTTCAGCAACAGGGTGCTCCTCCTGGAAACGAGTCTGGGTTCCAGGGCACACAAAGTCTCAGCCGGAGTCCCGCAGGGCTCCGTTCTGGGACCCCTGCTCTGGAATTCCATGTACGACGGAGTCCTACGGCTGCCGATGCCTTCCAGCACCACCCTGGTGGGCTTTGCCGATGACGTGGCAATAGTGGTGGTAGCCAAGGAGCTAGCCGCGGCGGAGGCTCGCGCGGATGCGGCCATACAGGCCGTAGAGTCGTGGCTAGCGGTCGCAGGGCTGGAGCTGGCTGCGCACAAAACCGAGGCGGTCCTGATATCGAGCCGGAAGGTGGTGGAGACGGCCAGCGTGCGGATCGGAGGGACCACAATCCGGTCGCAGCGGGCCATTAAGTACTTGGGAGTCTTCATCGACACGCGCCTGTCGTTCAAGGAGCACCTGGAGTATGCGCACAAGATGGCTAGCGGGACTGCTGGAGCGCTATCCAGGATGCTCCTTAACACGAGAGGGCCCAAGCAGGCGACGAGGAAGCTGCTATCATCGGTGGTGACCTCCCAGATCCTGTACGCCGCGCCGGTGTGGTCGGAAGCCGCTAAGGTTAAGACCTACATGCGGGGGGTGGAGGCGACCTACAGGCTTTGCGCCGTCCGGATAGCTTCAGCGTTCCGGACAATCTCGGAGGACGCGGTGCTGGTCATCGCGGGACAAGTTCCGCTCACGGAGCTGGTAAGGGAGCGGAAGGAGACAGCCGTTGCCCCGACGACCAGTGGGGCGGCGCAGCCTACCAAGGCGGAGCGTAAGGCAGCGGCCAGGAGGAGAAGTCTGGAGAGGTGGCAGTCCAGCTGGGACTCCTCGTCCAAGGGCCGTTGGACGCATGCCCTCATACCGGACATCACGAGGTGGGTGGAACGAGACCATGGAATGGTGGACTTCTACCTCACGCAGGCGCTTAGTGGCCACGGATGCTTCCGCCAGTACCTGAAGCGGTTTGGCCACGAGACGGAAGACTGGTGCCCAGAGTGCGGTACCGGCATTGTGGAAGACGCGCGGCACGTACTCTTCGAGTGCCGCAGGTTTGGCCTCGAACGGCAGGAGCTGGAGGCGGCAGCCGGGTGCGAAATCGGCGTGGAAACACTTGTCCCGAGGATGCTGGACGACAGGACAGTGTGGAAGGCGGCAGCAACGTTCACGGCGGAGGTCATGAAAAAGCTGAGGGACCTGGAGCGTAGACGGAAGGACCAGCAGGAGTAAGGGGTACTGCGCACGCGAAGCAATGCCAGGCGGTGATACCGCGTAACCGCTTCCCCCCTCCCACCATTTCTTCCCCCTATCCTCTCTTTATTTTTGTTGTAATATTATAGTCGTATTTGTAAGCGTATATGTTATAGCAAGTAGGTAATAAAACCCTGAATACAAAAAAAACTCTTCAGTCACAGTGACCTGCATTTGTCGTAAATAGAGTATCATTTACCAGGTCAAGCGAACATGCATGGTCAACTGAGACGAGGAAATGAACTGGGGCGATGGTCTCAGTTCGCGACACTAACCCACATTCACAAGTAACCGCACACTATTTCTTATACGTTATTTCTGTTAGCATAAGCGTTTGTGTACCTATATATATTGTTAAGTTTCATTAATAAAGTCAGTAAGAGTTCTAACGCAGACCCAGAGCTTTTATTCATGCTGTTTTTTAGAACGACCCATGCACTCAACCCCTCAAACAAGTTCACCTAGTTTCAAGTGCTAGTTGCGACAACAAACAGGCAAATAGTTTATGCACTATTTGCCAGGCATCTAAGCCTTCTTAAACTTTACATAGGGTATGAAATGAAAAAAAAAATTGTTTAATTTTTTAGCTTTATTTTTATTGATTAGCTCAAATAAAAATATTTTGAAAAATCTAGAAAATATTTTATAAACATTTTTTTTATAAATTTCGATTTTTTATTTTTTGATAATTTTTCTAACATTTTGCCTAACTATAAACCTATATTGGTGAAATTTCTAATAGCTCAAGCAGTTCTGTACTATAAACATTTGATTCCGCATCCTTTTGCGTCTTAAAATCATTCAAAACTAAAAACATTAAAAAATTCACGATTTTAACGCTGCAAATGTGCTTGCCCGCTTCGGGTATCCCTAGAGCGTTTTCAACCATATTTCCTGTTTTTTACCCTGAGTTGTTTCACTAGATTTGCTCCCAAAGGTGGAGTCGCAGCTCAACGCAGACTTTCTAAACGGATTTTGGTTCAAGAAAGATACACGGAACAGACCTATATAGTGTAGTTGAGTGCTCCGTGGTGCCTCAAAAGTTCTAGACTACTTTAGGAAGAAAAAGATGTTAAAATGGACACCTGGCAGGTAACGATTTACCTGTACAAGCCGAACCCAAACTGTCGTTTTTATACCCTTGCAGGGTATATTAGTTTCAGTCAAAAGTTTGCAACACAGTGAAGGAGGCATCTCCGACCCTATAAACTATATATATTCTTGATCAGGATCAACAGCCGAGTCGATCTAGCCATGTCCGTCTGTCCGTCTGTCCGTTTCTACGCAAACTAGTCCCTCAGTTTTAAAGCTATCTGAATGAAACTTTGCAGTTAGGCTTCTATATACTCTCACTCGTACATATGTCGGAACGGGTCGGAACGGGCCGGATCGGACGACTATATCATATAGCTGCCATAGGAACAATCGGAAAAAATCTACGAAAAAAAATTAAACCTTTGTCAGTTTTCAACCAATTTTCACCAAATTTCATATTTGCCCATTTAGTATTATTTCCGAATTTCGGTTTTAATTTCATGAAAATCGGCTGACTATATCCTATAGCTTCCATAGGAACAATCAGGAAAATAAAAGAAAAAACCATAACTTTGTCAACTTGCAACATATTTTCACCAAATTTGATATTTAGCCATATTTTATTATTCCTGAATTTTGATTTTAATTTCATGAAAATCGGCTGACTATATCCTATAGCTTCCATAGGAACAATCAGGAAAATAAAAGAAAAATTCATAACTTTGTCAGTTTTCAACATATTTTCACCAAATTTGATAGTTACCCATATTTTAGTATTCCTGAATTTTGATTTTAATTTCATGAAAATCGGCTGACTATATCCTATAGCTTCCATAGGAACAATCAGGAAAATAAAAGAAAAAACCATAACTTTGTCAGTTTTTAAAATATTTTCACCAAATGTGACAGTTACCCATATTTTAGTATTCCTGAATTTCGATTTCAATTTCATGAAAATCGACTGACTATACCCTATAGCTTCCATAGGAACAATCAGGAAAATAAAAGAAAAAACCATAACTTTGTCAGATTTCAACATATTTTCACCAAATTTGATATTTAGCCATATTTTAGTATTTCTGAATTTTGATTTTAATTTCATGAAAATCGGCTGACTATATCCTATAGCTTCCATAGGAACAATCAGGAAAATAAAAAACCATAGCTTAGCCGTGTTTCAAACCATCAAATTTGAGATTTGGCAACTAATTATTATTTCAGAATTTCGGTTTTAATTTTTTGTTTAAATTCTGCAAGGGTATACCAACTTCGGTGAGCCGAAGTTAGCTTCCTTTCTTGTTTTGGTTTAATTTACAGTTTATGAATGTATCTATAATTTAAAACCAAAATCAGCCCGATTGGTTGTATAGTTTTTGTTTAATATTACCTGAAAGTCAACCAATTGCACTTTTTTATATATGTTGCAAAAACGGAAATATTTTCAAATATTTAATGCTCATTTCATAATGCTCATGACTTTTACAAAATTGGTCCGATTTATTTTCTCAATGGATTTAGCCGTGTTTCAAACCATTGCCATCAAATTTGAGATTTGGCAACTAATTATTATTTCAGAATTTCGGTTTTAATTTTTTGTTTAAATTCTGCAAGGGTATACCAACTTCGGTGAGCCGAAGTTAGCTTCCTTTCTTGTTTTGGTTTAATTTACAGTTTATGAATGTATCTATAATTTAAAACCAAAATCAGCCCGATTGGTTGTATAGTTTTTGTTTAATATTACCTGAAAGTCAACCAATTGCACTTTTTTATATATGTTGCAAAAACGGAAATATTTTCAAATATTTAATGCTCATTTCATAATGCTCATGACTTTTACAAAATTGGTCCGATTTATTTTCTCAATGGATTTAGCCGTGTTTCAAACCATTGCCATCAAATTTGAGATTTGGCAACTAATTATTATTTCAGAATTTCGGTTTTAATTTTTTGTTTAAATTCTGCAAGGGTATACCAACTTCGGTGAGCCGAAGTTAGCTTCCTTTCTTGTTTTGGTTTAATTTACAGTTTATGAATGTATGTATAATTTAAAACCAAAATCAGCCCGATTGGTTGTATAGTTTTTGTTTAATATTACCTGAAAGTCAACCAATTGCACTTTTTTATATATGTTGCAAAAACGGAAATATTTTCAAATATTTAATGCTCATTTCATAATGCTCAT
Organism: Drosophila anomelani; assembly: GCA_035045905.1. Taxonomy (NCBI): domain Eukaryota; kingdom Metazoa; phylum Arthropoda; class Insecta; order Diptera; family Drosophilidae; genus Drosophila; species Drosophila anomelani. Next base: position 477,637 of record JAWNOO010000045.1, read on the forward strand.
GACTTTTACAAAATTGGTCCGATTTATTTTCTCAATGGATTTGGAATCGTGATATTCTCTGTCGATTAAGTATAGTCTAAATCGTTTTTGCGATTTGATTTCTGCCACGACTTTTGTTCGAGAGGCGCTACTGTGCGGCGTTGCCCTACTACACTATATTTCTAACACATACTAATTAAACACAGTACTACCAATTAAAAAAAAAAGGTTTATGATATAGTTGTCCCATTCTTATAAACTTTAAACCGATATTTTGGAATAATAAAAATCCAGATCTCAAATTATATTAAAATATGCATGTTGAAAATGTAATAGTATATGTACGACTGAGAGAATATTGAAGACTATCTACAAAGTTTTATTTAGATAAAACTGGGGACTAGTTTGCGTCGCACGAATGTGTATACTTTATAGGATATGTTGCAAACTTCTAGCTGAAATTATAATACGCACCAAGGGTATTTTTAGAAACATTTATATTTAACGTTGTCTATTTGAGATTGAACTACAATTTTATACAAAAAATAGGCACTTATCTTAAAAAACTGTCCTAGTAATTGAGCGTTCCGAATTGTATATTGGAAATTTGGTACAGAGGGTGCATTCGGTATAATTTTTTACTTCGATGAGAGATTTTTTTTGTTAAGATATCGGTAAAAATGTAGCTTATTTATATTTGACCAACCAAAAGCTTTAAACATTTAAGTAAATTAACTCTCGGGAAAAATATAAAATTAAGAAGTAAGAAAGCTACAGTCGAGTGAGCTCGACTGTGAGATACCCGCTACCCATACTTAAACCAGAAAAGCGTCAGGACGCCAGAAAAAACAGTTAATACAATTTTGAACATAACGGACAAATGCAAATGCAAGTGTAATATAATTACATGCATACAAAAATACATACACATGTATCTATGTGTGTAAAAACGCGTTATTATTGCATTTAAGCGGCTAATAATTATTACCATTTATTAAAATTGCTTCTCGAATATCTTATAAGATTCTTTTCCGAACACAATCAAGAACTGATAAGAATATTTAGTTGGTCTAATTGGTCAACCAAATGAGGCATGCTGCCAACAGCCGTTTGTGGCCATACAAAAATATTTCTTTAACAACTTCGACAATTTTTATTTGATCGCAACCAAATTTTCAGGGATCACACAGACTATAGTTCTTAATATTCATACCGAAATTCGCGACTCTAGCTTAAAAATTATACGCTTAATACGCTTTTTTATGATTTGCGGGGGCGGAAGTGGGCGTGGTAAAAATTTGAAACAAACTTGATCTGCGTGCAAGCATAAGAAATACTGTCGAAAAAAAATTAGAGCTCTCTCTTATAGTCTCTGAGATCCAGTGTTTCATACGGACAGACGGACAGACAGACAGACAGACAGACAGACAGACAGACAGACAGACGGACATGGCTAGATCGACTCGGCTGTTGATCCTGATCAAGAATATATATACTTTATAGGGTCGGAACTGCTTCCTTCTACCTGTTACATACATTTCCTGCCGGCACAAAGTTATAATACCCTTCTACGCTATGGGTAGCGGGTATAATAAACCAACCAACAAAATATACCCCATGCAGTTAGCTGATGGAAAATATTGCTAACGCTATCTTATAGTCAGTGATAGGATTGCAATATTAACAAGAAAGGAATATATCCCCGAAGTTTATATATCGTTGCAGATTGCAATTGAATCATTGACAAGAAAGAAAGCTAACTTCGGCTCCCCAAAGTTTGTATACCCTTGCAGAATTAAATCAAACAAGGTGAACATTTTTTTAATTTCAAAAAATTAAGTATAGTTCTTTGCTTGCATTTTTTTATTTCTTAGTATTTACTACTGTACTTATTTTGATTTATATGGAAAAAAAAGTGCTAAAAATATATAAAGTTGACTAGCCGCCGACGGGATACTAGTAACCCGTGACAACTAGTTTAATTTTAAATAAAAACATTTCGGGTATACACTAACCAGTTTGAAATAAGTGATCTTAATTTCATAATAATGTGAACATATATAACTAAAATGTATAATGAACGTTTTGATTTATTTGGAGCCCTCTGTCTGGGCTGCCTCTTGTATACATAATATGTATAAAGTAAAAAGCCTATATGTCCCTTTTTAATAAACTTTATAAATTAGGGAAATATACGGTTTTTTTTAAATAGCTCCTCCAAAAAGGGGAGCAGCAAAAATTCAAAACAAACTTGATAAGAATCCCAAGTTTGGTGTTTCTTGCTCTTATAGCCTCTGAAATCTAGGCGTCAATACAGACAGACAGAAGGACGGACAGACGGACGGGCGGACGGACGGGCGGACGGACAGACGGACATGGCTATATCGACTCGTTTAATGGTCCTGACCAATATTTAGGTAACTTTTGGGGGTCTGCCACGCCTCCTTCTGCCTGTTACAGGAAATCGCACTCGCACAAAATTATCGCACGAACTATTCAAATAATATTAAGTGGTCAAATTTGGTGAAAATATGTTGAAAACTGACACAGTTATAATTTTTTTCGAAAAAATTTCCGACATAGGAACGACAGCTATAGGATATAGTCGTCTGATTTTCATGAAAGTTATATCGAAATTCTGAAATAATTAAAAGTGACAAAATCCCAAATTTGATAAAAATATGTTGAAAACCGGCGGAGTTATTATTTTATCTATTATTTTCCTGATTGTTCCTATGGCACCTATAGGATAGAGTTGTCCGATTTTCATGAAATTAAAACCGAAATTTTGAAATAATATTAAGTGACCAAATATCAAATTTGTTGAAAATATGTTGAAAACTGACATACATAGTTATATACATAGTTTTTCGTACATTTTTCCGATTGTTCCTATTGCAGCTATATAATATAGTCGTCCGATCCGGCCCCTTGTGACATATATACGAGTGAGAGTATATAAAAAACGAACTATAAAGTTTCATTCAGATAGCTTTAAAACTGAGGGACTAGTTTGCGTACAATCGGAGAGACGGGTAGAAAGGCGGACATGGCTAGATCGTCTCGGTTGTTGATCCTGATTAAAAATATATATACTTTATACGGTCGGAAATAAATTCTTGACTGTGTTGCAAACTTCTGACTAAACTTAAAGTACCCTGCCAGGGTATAACAAGTAGCAGTTGTTCAATTTATTTAGTAAAAGTTCTCAGGGGTAAACTCAAATTGCACTAATTATTAGATTATAAAACTAGTATATTAATTAAATAATAAAATACAAATGAACTTGTTTGTATTTGAAAGAAAGATTTTTATATAAAAAAAATGTACGTCTAATTTAAATAATAGCACTTCGATTAGTACGCCCCTGGTTCCAAAGTTTTTAGGTTCAATTATGTATTGTGTAGGACAAGTAAATTTCTAATGTATGACCATATTAGTTGGTTGGGGTGAAGAAAGCTGTAGGCTCACTCGCTCTACGGTAAGTACCTTAATATTCTTAATCGGCAATACCAGAAAAAGGCCTACCATGATATGTATTTTCTTTCCGGCCTGATGCTGTTTTTGTTTTGGAATATTTGATTCTTGATTTTTTCTTGTTCGCGTCTTACAGTTCTGGATTAGCTTTTCGTTATTATTTATTCCATATTGATTTTGTGTATCGTTCGGTATCCCATTGCACGTTTTTTGTCATTAATTGATAAAAAACTGATTAAATGTTAGGAAATTTATTGTGAAAATCTAAAAAAAGTGCGCGCTGAGACGAAGATGAAGATGAAGCTGAAGACGAGAACAAATCATATGAATTCGGTCGCCCGTAAACATAGTGGGCGCAGAGACGAAGTCGAAGATGTAGACGAAACGCAAGCAATCAGCTTCAAACGGTGCAGTACTGTTATGAAGACGAATCGCTTGCTATTTTACTTTGTTCTTCTTTTCAAATTAAGAAAAATTAAAAAAATTTCACTTAATGAAAATTTAAAATGATTAAAATGAATGAAAACAAAATAATTTTGAATAATTTTCTACTTTAATGTTACAATTAACCTTTCTGCAGGTATAATTGTTTTTTTATTTTAATTTGTCTTTGTTTTAATAAGTAGCGGTTCAATTTTTTCATTCTGGTATACTCCACAAATTTGTTTTCATCTTGTCGCAGCTCATCAAATAAATGATGAAATTCGTCTTGCACTAGCAACCTATTAGCTTACTCGCATCGCAAGCAATTCGTCTTCAGATTGATCTTCATCTTCATCTTCGCCTCAGCGCGCACTGTGTTTGCAGCCTAAAACATGTTAGGAAAAAGAGACTTTTTAAATAAATAATAATTAGATGTTGATGTTACAAATGTGTAAAACTAATGTTTTTAAAATGCGCACCAAGTGTGTACGTCGAAGAAAAAGTAATTATGATAATTATAATACTAATAAAAATCTGGGAACAGTCTCAAAAGTTCCATAGGCTCAGAAAAATTACAAAATATTGCTTGAAATGAAAATTTTTAAAACAGGATATTAATCTAAATCTAATATATAACAGGATATTAATCTAAATCTAATATATAAAATTCCCATGTTATGGTGTTAGTCATTGTACTCCTCCGAAATGGCTCGACCAATTTTCGTGCCTTTTTTGTTAAGGCTGAGGATCGGACAACATCTATTTTTCATCGCCCTAAATGTTAAGTTTTTTTTTCTAATTTTAATTTTTAACTATTTTATTATATTTGTTCGACAATTTGTTATGGTACAGCATATAGAAATATATACATAGGTTAAGGGTGGTTCACCCCTAATTTGTTATACCCTTGTAGGGCATTATAATTTCAGTCAGAAGTTTGCAACGCAGTGAAGGAGACATCTCCGACCCTATAAAGTATATACATTCTTGATCAGGATCAACAGCAGAGTCAATCTAGTCATGTCCGTCTGTCCGTCCGTCTGTCAGATTTAGTTTTAAAGCTATCTGAATCATACCATGATCTGAATGAAACTTTCGTCTTCTATATACTCTCACTTGTACATAAGTCGGAGCAGGCCGGATCGGACGGAAAAATATTATTTTAGAATTTCGGTATTAATTTCATGAAAATCGGACAAATATATCCTATAGCTGTCATAGGAACAGTCAGGGAAATAAAAGAAAAAATCATACCTTCGCTGTTTCTCAACATATTTTCATCAAATTTGAGATTTGACCACTTTGTATTATTCCTGAATTTTGGTTTTAATCGGAAGACTGTATATTATCCCTGGCATGGCTGCATAGCATTTTCGTCACGCACGCCCCTAAGTAGGCAACACTCTTGGCGTTAAATAAGAAAATCAGTGAAAAAACCATAACAACAGATGTTTATTAAATTTGGAATTTGACCACTTTTTATTATTTCAGAATTTTGTGTTTAATTTTTTTATTTCATTCAGTTCGAACTACCGAACTGAGCGGACGCGCTTTGCCCGAGCTCCGGGAAAACTTTAACATAATAGTGTTTAATAAAATAAAATAAAAGAAATTAACCAAACAAAATATAGGCGAAAAGACGCTGAACCACGATTTATAAAAAAAACAATAGACAAGCTTTTTATAATAGTTGTGATGTGCTAAAACCAAAACTAGTGCATTGTTTTAAATAAATAAGTGCCAAGCAATGAGCTCATTGAGCAACGATCAAAAGAACGAGCGTAGAAGCTCAGTAAACCAAAGAAACGGCTTTCAGTCTTACTTTTCAACCCGCCATACCGAAATGGAAAAACCGGCGTTTAAGAGCACAGCTCTACTGACCGCTGAAAGAGAAAGGGCACGGTCTTGCTCACCCTCACTGCTCACTAAATAATAGCACTTCGATTAGTACGCCCCTGGTTCCAAAGTTTTTAGGTTCAATTATGTATTGTGTAGGACAAGTAAATTTCTAATGTATGACCATATTAGTTGGTTGGGGTGAAGAAAGCTGTAGGCTCACTCGCTCTACGGTAAGTACCTTAATATTCTTAATCGGCAATACCAGAAAAAGGCCTACCATGATATGTATTTTCTTTCCGGCCTGATGCTGTTTTTGTTTTGGAATATTTGATTCGAAACTGACAGGTATGATTTTTTCTTGTTCGCGTCTTACAGTTCTGGATTAGCTTTTCGTTATTATTTATTCCATATTGATTTTGTGTATCGTTCGGTATCCCATTGCACGTTTTTTGTCATTAATTGATAAAAAACTGATTAAATGTTAGGAAATTTATTGTGAAAATCTAAAAAAATAAAAACACATTGTTCTTTGGTTTGAAGACACTTTTATAGCGATCTGAATATTGTGACATTCGGAATCGTAAGTAAGGCTGCAAACGTAGTGCGCGCTGAGACGAAGATGAAGATGAAGCTGAAGACGAGAACAAATCATATGAATTCGGTCGCCCGTAAACATAGTGGGCGCAGAGACGAAGTCGAAGATGTAGACGAAATGCAAGCAATCAGCTTCAAACGGTGCAGTACTGTTATGAAGACGAATCGCTTGCTATTTTACTTTGTTCTTCTTTTCAAATTATGAAAAATTAAAAAAATTTCACTTAATGAAAATTTAAAATGATTAAAATGAATGAAAACAAAATAATTTTGAATAATTTTCTACTTTAATGTTACAATTAACCTTTCTGCAGGTATAATTGTTTTTTTTTTAATTTGTCCAATTTTTAATAAGTAGCGGTTCAATTTTTTCATTCTGGTATACTCCACAAATTTGTTTTCATCTTGTCGCAGCTCATCAAATAAATGATGAAATTCGTCTTGCACTAGCAACCTATTAGCTTACTCGCATCGCAAGCAATTCGTCTTCAGATTGATCTTCATCTTCATCTTCGCCTCAGCGCGCACTGTGTTTGCAGCCTAAACCATGTTAGGAATAAGAGACTTTTAAAAAAAATAATAATTAGATGTTGATGTTACAAATGTGTAAAACTAATGTTTTTAAAATGCGCACCAAGTGTGTACGTCGAAAAAAAGTAATTATGATAATAAAAAACTGGGAACAGTCTCAAAAGTTCCATAGGCTCAAAAAAATTACAAAATATTGCTTGCAATGAAAATTTTTAAAACAGGATATTAATCTAAATCTAATATATAAAATTCCCATGTTATGGTGTTAGTCATTGTACTCCTCCGAAATGGCTCGACCGATTTTCGTGCCTTTTTTTGTTATGGCTGAGGATCGGACAACATCTATTTTTCATCGCCCTAAATGTTAAGTGTTTTTTTCTAATTTTAATTTTTAACTATTTTATTATATTTGTTCGACAATTTGTTATGGAACAGCATATAGAAATATATACATAGGTTAAGGGTGGTTCACCCTTAATTTGTTATACCCTTGTAGGGCATTATAATTTCAGTCAGAAGTTTGCAACGCAGTGAAGGAGACATCTCCGACCCTATAAAGTATATACATTCTTGATCAGGATCAACAGCAGAGTCAATCTAGTCATGTCCGTCTGTCCGTCCGTCTGTCAGATTTAGTTTTAAAGCTATCTGAATCATACCATGATCTGAATGAAACTTTCGTCTTCTATATACTCTCACTTGTACATAAGTCGGAGCAGGCCGGATCGGACGGAAAAATATTATTTTAGAATTTCGGTATTAATTTCATGAAAATCGGACAAATATATCCTATAGCTGTCATAGGAACAGTCAGGGAAATAAAAGAAAAAATCATACCTTCGCTGTTTCTCAACATATTTTCATCAAATTTGAGATTTGACCACTTTGTATTATTCCTGAATTTTGGTTTTGGGCACGGTCTTGCTCACCCGCTCTGCTCACTCCGACTGCCGCGTCATGGAGTTCGCAGTGTAAAACCCCCCCCCCCCCCTACAAGTGGTAGTAAAGGGAATCGAACCCGATGTTGCCGGATGTTACCCGATGAAATAAAAACTGCCCTCAAAGAAAAGGGCTTCGCCGCCAAGAATGTTATTAAAATTCTAAATAAAGATAAAAAGCCACAACCCCTCTTCAAGGTCGAGCTCGGCCCAGAAAGCAGGTTGCTGAAGAAGAACGAAGTCCATCCCATCTACAAGCTGCAATATCTCTTGCATCGGAGGATCACTGTTGAAGAGCCACATAAACGTAACGGCCCAGTGCAATGCACTAATTGCCAAGAGTACGGACACACTAGGTCATACTGCACACTTTGGGCTGTCTGTGTAGTCTGCGGAGATGCCCACAAATCCGCTCAATGCACTACAAACAAGGACAGTACCGTGAAGAAATGTGGAAACTGCGGAGGCAACCATACAGCAAACTATAGAGGATGTGTGGTGTACAAGGAGTTGAAGATTCGCATGCGTCAAGCGACCGCAACGCGCAACCAAAATCCGCAGAATGCGTACATGGCGTCAAAAGTTACGCCAGATGACTTTTTCGCCAAAGCTGCGAGGTCCTCATTCGGTCCCCTAAACACCACCAACGGCTTCTCCTATGCCGATGATCTATGATCTGGAACGGAAAATTCATTTCAGCCTAACTCACAAAGCGCTCAACAGGCCCAAGAACAGCCACGTAGCCAAACAGAAACTATGATGCTTACCCTCCAACAAAGTATGATGGAGTTGTGACGATAGTCACATTTATATAAACAATGTATATAGATTATTAGCATAAGTTATTAGGGTTAAGCTGTACATATTAGTTGTAAGTTGTTTATATTAGTTGTAAGTTGTATTAGGTATAAGTTAGAAGCTAGGGAAGTAGGGTTAAACGCACATCACCGCCAGCAACATCGCCGGCCATCACCGCCAGCAACATCGCTGGATACCACCGACTACTCCGCCAGCAACATCGCTGGACACCGCCGATTGCGGGACGGTACCGCAACACGGGACAAGGAACTAGGATGGGCCGGCAGAGCCACATCCCGGAGAATGGAACGCTGGGCCAGCCAATCAGCGGTCAGCAGAGGGGCCCGCCGAGCCACGATCGCGGCAGAGGGCCGATGGCGCCGGCAGCGGCAGAGCCCAGGAATGCGAAACGGAATTCGCAGCGGCCACCTGCGAGCTGCAGACAGAGCAGGAAGGAAGATCGCAGATATGCAAGAATGCATGGAATGCGAAACGGCGCGTGCCATGAATCGCGGCAGCGCAGTCGCACGGGGACAATAGGAATTTGGGTCAAGATCAGATTGAAATCTGATATCCAAAATCACTCGCGGTGGACCCACCGAGCTATCAAGTTTACTTCTAAAAGTGATAAAATAAGAAACCCAAATCCGACGACGACTCCAGCAGTAGAGAAGACAAGGACAAGAATACACCAGGACAACGAGGAACACCGAACACGGCAAGGACATAGAAGCTACTGGAAGGAGACGGTACAACGCAGTACACAGTACAACGGTGAGCACGGCCACCGGCCCAAACATAGCAACGGGGTGTGTGTGAGCTAGGAGGAAAGAGAAGAGAGGGAAACATAACTAATAGGAATAAGATAGACAAACAGTACAGAGAAAACATGAAACTAATATACATCTAAGCTAGGCATATTAAATGCCACCAGATCTATTACTTCCCCTACCCTCTCTAGCCAACCACGACCCTCTGGGCCCCCTCCTCCTCGCCTCGTCCGCCGCTGGGTCTCCAGGGCGGCGAACCAAGCAGGACGGGACCAGACGCGCCACGCTGCTGAGATTAATTCCGGGCGTTGGCGAGGTGACGGCCACTGGGATCTTCCCAAGCCTAGCCTAATCTCGGGGAGCCGCCACAGGGATTAGCCCGGGCGGAACGCGGGCTACCGCGAGTCACGGGGCATAGCTGGGAGGCAGACCGCCGGTGGATACACCAGGCGGAGCCGCCGGGCCGCGGTGCTTGGGTAATCCAGGCCGTGGTTTTAGGTCAGGATTGTGGGCGCGGGAGCGAGCTGCTGGGACTCCAGAGCCACGTCTCCAGTCTCTAGTGGAGGGTCCGGCCGCTGGGACTCCAGAGCCGGCAGTTTCGTCCCGCCCAGCGTGGGCAATAGGGAGTCTATAAGGTAGTAGGTGTGTGTGTGGCCGAGTTCGCAAATCGCAGTGGCCGCCGGCAAAACCCACCCCTTTAAAAATTCTCTATACGAAACGGCACCTCCATGTACTGGCGTTTCCAAAAACAAATGTTTCTGGATGGGGCTCTGGGCCGCTGATGATCATCTCGGCCGTAGCGCATCATTACGGAATGGCGCCCGAACAGGGACCGTCAGGACATGGAGGATGTAGGAATACCTACTACGGTGGATTAAAGACCAACCGGCCGAACAGAGATTTTTAGCGGAGGGTATACATACATATATGTATGCATAGGCAAAGCCAGAAATTGCCAGAAACTGCGACGCACGTGCAGCCACCAAATACATACATACATACACGCATGTACAGAAACGACTAAAAAATCGTAATAGCGACGCACATGCAGCCGCCAAACGGTACCTTGTTTTGCCCAAAGTTAGCGAAAGGGGGAAAGCAAAAAGGGCAATAGGAAAATTCCATTCATGAGATATACAGTCTCGTCAAAAGTAGGCAGCGAGATTCGCATTTTTAGACAATAAGAAGAGAGAAAGAAACGTTGCATTGCTGCCTCTGCCGACGCCGGCAGAGCAGAGCAGAACCGAAGGCTGCACGTGCAGATCACGCTACGGGTGTAGACATACATATGTACATTGTAGTACATCCACATATTTACATAATTGACATACACATATTATAGTATATATATACTAATGATCCGCTTCTGCTGCCATCAGGGCAGGGAGCAAGTATATATACTGGCCCTTTGATTAGCAATATGACACTCAGTAATACTCTGTCGCAAAGAACACATCGGGAAGATAATTCGAAAACTTAAAAACAAGGATACCAAGGAAAATTTAAATCAAGTTCAAAGCAAGGATAAAACAAACTCAATCAAGGAAATCAAGGATAAATAAAACACAGCAAGGATATCAGTGAATAAGACACACCGATCAAATAATAAAACACGGCGAGGATAATTAAATAAAACAAGGATACAACAAAACATTAATTAATAAATACGCGGAGGAATAAAACAAATAAATTCGGCCACGAATCAGATAAAACAAATAAATAATATAACAAAGTTTAACAATAAATAATAAATAACCCGGGAACGGGACAATAAATAAATAAATAATAAAATAAGAACAATAATAAATAATCATTAAATTAATTAAAAACCCGCGGTACGATAGGAACAATCGAATAACATCGAATAGAAATAACGAATAAAATTAATCGATCGGGAAAATACTTAAAAGCAAACGATAAATACTAAATAAATAAATAAATAAATATCAATAAGAACCCAAGCTGAAATAAGTAATAAAATATAAATAAAATAATAAATAATAGGATCAGGGGAAGCAATTCAAGGAAAATACCACGAGGAAATAAACTAAGGAAAACCAGCAAGAAAACTTACTGAGGACACCGAGAATAAAACAAACAAGCCAAGGAAATAAATCGAATAGACTAATTAAATAAAATAAATAATAAAATAAATTAATACTATAATAATAAATAGCACACAAATAAAATAACAAATAATAAATAAATAAAATACGAATTGTACTAAGCGGGGGAAAAAAAATAATAGTAATAAATACCAAAAGAAAAAAAAATAATATATAAGATTAGGCATACAAAAAAAAAAAACACAAGAGCTAACACGTAGAATCCCAACCGAGAATAATATATAATAATAAATAAATATCAATAAACGACCAAGGAAAAGAATACACATCGAGGACTTAGGAAAATAAAAAAAACATCATGGGTGTTACATGGATCAGCTACCGGAAGAAGCTGGAGTTGGAGACAATCCTCCTCGAATTCGGATTGGAACGCGGAGGCACCGTGGAAGAACAGCGATCGCGGCTGATCAATTTCGCAAGGCAACCGGATCACGACGAAGGAGTACGAGTTCGTCTCGAGGAACTAGAGAGAAACTTTGGAAATGCCCCCACCGGAGATGCGAAGTTACTTTCGCCGATGTACTGCCGATGTGTGCCACGGAGCACATCGCCTGCCGCAGGACGACGCCTGCCGACGAAGACCGAGGACCCACCGCGTACGACGAATTATCATGGGGACCTGGGAACCTTACTGCATCGGATGACCAGATGGGGACTCTCGTTCGACGGGACGACGGATCCGTTCGGATTCATTGAGCACATCGAGGAACGGGCCGATACCTGCCGGATCGACCGGAAGTATCTGGCTGCAGCTTTAGTCGTGTTACTAACCGGCCGCGCCGAAAACTGGTATAGGACCAGTGGACTGCGAGAAGCCACCTGGACGGAAGTACGCAAGGAGTTTTTGGATTTCTTCTTGCCACCGCGCTACTACCAGCGGTTGGAGGACGAGATTAGGGCACGCTTCCAGAGGCCTAACGAGCCCTTTAAGGAATACTTGGTAGACCTGCGCCAACAAATGCGTCGGGCAGGATTCACACCGGATCGTAAATTGGAGCGTGTTTACGACAACATGCTGCCGGAGTACCAACTCTTCACAAGAAGACAGGATTTTCGTACCCTGGAGGAATTAACTCGCTTAGTAGTCGACTACGAGGTAACTCGCAGTCGGGGCGAACAAACAAGGAATCATTGAGATATACCCTCTCGGGCACCGCCTGCTGTCAACATGAACATGGATCGCACGGCTCGTCAGCCGCCGGCTCCACTCATGAGTAGGAATGCGAGTATGGGCCGAGCGACGGCATCACCATCGGGACAAGTACCGATAAACGTACGGGAGGCGTGCAGGAACTGCGGCCAGCCTGGACACTTCGCGGTGGACTGCCGGAACCCCAGAATAACTTTCTGTTGGGACTGTGGACGACGGGAGATACGGACAATGGAATGTTGTCGACGACGGGCATCGGGAAACGGCAACGGGCCTCGTGTGACCGGGAATCACCCGAGGAACCCAGCCAACCCGAACAACTAGAAGAAATAATACTCAAGCAACGCAGGGGGCGCATCCAAGCCGCCATCACCATGGTGGGACGAAGATTCGTAGCCACCCTGGACACCGGAGCTACTCACAGCTTCATCAGCGAGGACTTAGCAAAACAATTGGACAATACATATAACACACGGGAGATACGGACACAGTTCAAGCTTGCCGACGGGAGCTGTCGACAGCTTACGAAGGCTCTAGCAGCAGATATCCACTGCGGGAATCGTAGCACGTAGCATCTGGCACTAGCATCTTGCTAGTGATGGCGGACGTGCTGGATGATGTGCTGTTAGGGATGGATTTCTTGTGCGGAATCGGAGCCACCATTCAGTGCGGGGGACAAGCCCTCCACTTGACAACAGAAGAAGCAGAAGAGATGCCGCCGTGGGCACGGACACGGACGTCAAGGGAAGCAGAAGAGATGCCGCCGTGGGCACGGACACGGACGTCAAGGGAAGCAGAAGAGATGCCGCCGTGGGCACCGACACGGACGTCACGGAAAGCAGAAGAGATGCCGCCGTGGGCACGGACACGGACGAGGTCCACCAGGACGGGAGACATAGCAGAGCCACGCTCTGAGCAGAGGGAGTCACACTCCATACACGAGGAACAGCAGAGGGAGCCACGCTCCACACGACGAAGATCATCGGGCACGGTTACCCAGGAGGGGCCGGCTGTCATACATCGGGGACAACGAACAGAGCCACGCTCTGAACAACGGGAGTCACACTCCACACACGAGGAACAGCAGAGGGAGTCACGCTCCATACATCAGGAACAACAACTAGCACAGAGGCCAGTGCCACAGCCACGCACTAGGCAGAAGGAACTATGTCAACTACCGATACCTACGCCTCGGGCACAGATCCCGAACACACCCGCGGCAACGAGCCGGGACACAGAAGCACCTTCGACGACCAGCTGGAAACACGTTTTACCCGTGGCTGATGCCACCGCCGCGCAGCGAAACCCTTTTCGCACCTCCAAGAAACGTGTCCGTTTTCAGGACCACGTCGAGGAAACGCCGGAACCAAACGCGTCTCTATGCGGTACCGCCAACTCAGTGAACCATGCCCCAGAGGAAGAGCTGGACTCACTCGAACCGACACATCCCGTGTCAGAATACCCAGAACCTCGACTCCTCGAGCAGGAACTAGAGAAATTCGACAACCTATCCGGAGTCTCTCACATCGCGGAGCACCGGATCATCATGCGTAACGACCGACCGATAAAGCAGAGATATTTTCCGCGGTATCCGGCCATGAGGGCCGTGATAGATAAGCAGATCGACGAACTGCTCAGGGATGGACGCATCGAGCCGTCGAAGAGCCCGCACAGTGCACCCATTGTGATCGCGGCCAAAAAGAACGGAGATGCTAGGATGTGCATCGATTATAGGCAACTCAACGAGAACTCTGTGCCGGATGCATACCCGCTGCCAAGGATCCATCAGATCTTGGAGCGGTTACGAAACGCAAAGTACATATCGACGCTGGACTTGAAGAACGGATACTGGCAAATCCCGGTGGCTCAGGAGAGCCGGGAATGCACAGCCTTCACGGTCCCGGGCCGAGGTTTATTCCACTGGCGAGTCATGCCTTTTGGACTTCACTCAGCGCCGGCAACTTTTCAACGGGCCTTGGACACGGTCATAGGACCAGACATGGAACCGCACGCGTTCGCTTACTTGGACGACATCATCGTCATTGGATCGACTCTGGAGGAACACGTAGCGAATCTGAGGGAAGTGTTCCGCCGGCTACGACGAGCCAATCTACGGCTGAACAAGGAAAAATGTCACTTTTTACAGCGACACATCGCCTACCTGGGGCATGTAATTAGTGAAGAAGGAACTCACACGGACCCGGACAAAGTGGCCGCGATCCGCGAGTTGCAGCCGCCAACTTGCTTGAAGGAACTTCGGAGATGCCTGGGAATCGCTTCCTGGTATCGTCGATTTGTTCCCAACTTCGCCGATGTTGTGGAACCGATGACATCGCTGCTGAAGAAGGGCCAAAAGTGGGACTGGACATCGAGGCAGTAAACCAAAGAAACGGCTTTCAGTCTTACTTTTCAACCCGCCATACCGAAATGGAAAAACCGGCGTTTAAGAGCACAGCTCTACTGACCGCTGAAAGAGAAAGGGCACGGTCTTGCTCACCCTCACTGCTCACTAAATAATAGCACTTCGATTAGTACGCCCCTGGTTCCAAAGTTTTTAGGTTCAATTATGTATTGTGTAGGACAAGTAAATTTCTAATGTATGACCATATTAGTTGGTTGGGGTGAAGAAAGCTGTAGGCTCACTCGCTCTACGGTAAGTACCTTAATATTCTTAATCGGCAATACCAGAAAAAGGCCTACCATGATATGTATTTTCTTTCCGGCCTGATGCTGTTTTTGTTTTGGAATATTTGATTCGAAACTGACAGGTATGATTTTTTCTTGTTCGCGTCTTACAGTTCTGGATTAGCTTTTCGTTATTATTTATTCCATATTGATTTTGTGTATCGTTCGGTATCCCATTGCACGTTTTTTGTCATTAATTGATAAAAAACTGATTAAATGTTAGGAAATTTATTGTGAAAATCTAAAAAAATAAAAACACATTGTTCTTTGGTTTGAAGACACTTTTATAGCGATCTGAATATTGTGACATTCGGAATCGTAAGTAAGGCTGCAAACGTAGTGCGCGCTGAGACGAAGATGAAGATGAAGCTGAAGACGAGAACAAATCATATGAATTCGGTCGCCCGTAAACATAGTGGGCGCAGAGACGAAGTCGAAGATGTAGACGAAATGCAAGCAATCAGCTTCAAACGGTGCAGTACTGTTATGAAGACGAATCGCTTGCTATTTTACTTTGTTCTTCTTTTCAAATTATGAAAAATTAAAAAAATTTCACTTAATGAAAATTTAAAATGATTAAAATGAATGAAAACAAAATAATTTTGAATAATTTTCTACTTTAATGTTACAATTAACCTTTCTGCAGGTATAATTGTTTTTTTTTTAATTTGTCCAATTTTTAATAAGTAGCGGTTCAATTTTTTCATTCTGGTATACTCCACAAATTTGTTTTCATCTTGTCGCAGCTCATCAAATAAATGATGAAATTCGTCTTGCACTAGCAACCTATTAGCTTACTCGCATCGCAAGCAATTCGTCTTCAGATTGATCTTCATCTTCATCTTCGCCTCAGCGCGCACTGTGTTTGCAGCCTAAACCATGTTAGGAATAAGAGACTTTTTAAAAAAATAATAATTAGATGTTGATGTTACAAATGTGTAAAACTAATGTTTTTAAAATGCGCACCAAGTGTGTACGTCGAAAAAAAGTAATTATGATAATAAAAAACTGGGAACAGTCTCAAAAGTTCCATAGGCTCAAAAAAATTACAAAATATTGCTTGCAATGAAAATTTTTAAAACAGGATATTAATCTAAATCTAATATATAAAATTCCCATGTTATGGTGTTAGTCATTGTACTCCTCCGAAATGGCTCGACCGATTTTCGTGCCTTTTTTTGTTATGGCTGAGGATCGGACAACATCTATTTTTCATCGCCCTAAATGTTAAGTGTTTTTTTCTAATTTTAATTTTTAACTATTTTATTATATTTGTTCGACAATTTGTTATGGAACAGCATATAGAAATATATACATAGGTTAAGGGTGGTTCACCCTTAATTTGTTATACCCTTGTAGGGCATTATAATTTCAGTCAGAAGTTTGCAACGCAGTGAAGGAGACATCTCCGATCCTATAAAGTATATACATTCTTGATCAGGATCAACAGCAGAGTCAATCTAGTCATGTCCGTCTGTCCGTCCGTCTGTCAGATTTAGTTTTAAAGCTATCTGAATCATACCATGATCTGAATGAAACTTTCGTCTTCTATATACTCTCACTTGTACATAAGTCGGAGCAGGCCGGATCGGACGGAAAAATATTATTTTAGAATTTCGGTATTAATTTCATGAAAATCGGACAAATATATCCTATAGCTGTCATAGGAACAGTCAGGGAAATAAAAGAAAAAATCATACCTTCGCTGTTTCTCAACATATTTTCATCAAATTTGAGATTTGACCACTTTGTATTATTCCTGAATTTTGGTTTTGGGCACGGTCTTGCTCACCCGCTCTGCTCACTCCGACTGCCGCGTCATGGAGTTCGCAGTGTAAAACCCCCCCCCCCCTACAAGTGGTAGTAAAGGGAATCGAACCCGATGTTGCCGGATGTTACCCGATGAAATAAAAACTGCCCTCAAAGAAAAGGGCTTCGCCGCCAAGAATGTTATTAAAATTCTAAATAAAGATAAAAAGCCACAACCCCTCTTCAAGGTCGAGCTCGGCCCAGAAAGCAGGTTGCTGAAGAAGAACGAAGTCCATCCCATCTACAAGCTGCAATATCTCTTGCATCGGAGGATCACTGTTGAAGAGCCACATAAACGTAACGGCCCAGTGCAATGCACTAATTGCCAAGAGTACGGACACACTAGGTCATACTGCACACTTTGGGCTGTCTGTGTAGTCTGCGGAGATGCCCACAAATCCGCTCAATGCACTACAAACAAGGACAGTACCGTGAAGAAATGTGGAAACTGCGGAGGCAACCATACAGCAAACTATAGAGGATGTGTGGTGTACAAGGAGTTGAAGATTCGCATGCGTCAAGCGACCGCAACGCGCAACCAAAATCCGCAGAATGCGTACATGGCGTCAAAAGTTACGCCAGATGACTTTTTCGCCAAAGCTGCGAGGTCCTCATTCGGTCCCCTAAACACCACCAACGGCTTCTCCTATGCCGATGATCTATGATCTGGAACGGAAAATTCATTTCAGCCTAACTCACAAAGCGCTCAACAGGCCCAAGAACAGCCACGTAGCCAAACAGAAACTATGATGCTTACCCTCCAACAAAGTATGATGGAGTTGTGACGATAGTCACATTTATATAAACAATGTATATAGATTATTAGCATAAGTTATTAGGGTTAAGCTGTACATATTAGTTGTAAGTTGTTTATATTAGTTGTAAGTTGTATTAGGTATAAGTTAGAAGCTAGGGAAGTAGGGTTAAACGCACATCACCGCCAGCAACATCGCCGGCCATCACCGCCAGCAACATCGCTGGATACCACCGACTACTCCGCCAGCAACATCGCTGGACACCGCCGATTGCGGGACGGTACCGCAACACGGGACAAGGAACTAGGATGGGCCGGCAGAGCCACATCCCGGAGAATGGAACGCTGGGCCAGCCAATCAGCGGTCAGCAGAGGGGCCCGCCGAGCCACGATCGCGGCAGAGGGCCGATGGCGCCGGCAGCGGCAGAGCCCAGGAATGCGAAACGGAATTCGCAGCGGCCACCTGCGAGCTGCAGACAGAGCAGGAAGGAAGATCGCAGATATGCAAGAATGCATGGAATGCGAAACGGCGCGTGCCATGAATCGCGGCAGCGCAGTCGCACGGGGACAATAGGAATTTGGGTCAAGATCAGATTGAAATCTGATATCCAAAATCACTCGCGGTGGACCCACCGAGCTATCAAGTTTACTTCTAAAAGTGATAAAATAAGAAACCCAAATCCGACGACGACTCCAGCAGTAGAGAAGACAAGGACAAGAATACACCAGGACAACGAGGAACACCGAACACGGCAAGGACATAGAAGCTACTGGAAGGAGACGGTACAACGCAGTACACAGTACAACGGTGAGCACGGCCACCGGCCCAAACATAGCAACGGGGTGTGTGTGAGCTAGGAGGAAAGAGAAGAGAGGGAAACATAACTAATAGGAATAAGATAGACAAACAGTACAGAGAAAACATGAAACTAATATACATCTAAGCTAGGCATATTAAATGCCACCAGATCTATTACTTCCCCTACCCTCTCTAGCCAACCACGACCCTCTGGGCCCCCTCCTCCTCGCCTCGTCCGCCGCTGGGTCTCCAGGGCGGCGAACCAAGCAGGACGGGACCAGACGCGCCACGCTGCTGAGATTAATTCCGGGCGTTGGCGAGGTGACGGCCACTGGGATCTTCCCAAGCCTAGCCTAATCTCGGGGAGCCGCCACAGGGATTAGCCCGGGCGGAACGCGGGCTACCGCGAGTCACGGGGCATAGCTGGGAGGCAGACCGCCGGTGGATACACCAGGCGGAGCCGCCGGGCCGCGGTGCTTGGGTAATCCAGGCCGTGGTTTTAGGTCAGGATTGTGGGCGCGGGAGCGAGCTGCTGGGACTCCAGAGCCACGTCTCCAGTCTCTAGTGGAGGGTCCGGCCGCTGGGACTCCAGAGCCGGCAGTTTCGTCCCGCCCAGCGTGGGCAATAGGGAGTCTATAAGGTAGTAGGTGTGTGTGTGGCCGAGTTCGCAAATCGCAGTGGCCGCCGGCAAAACCCACCCCTTTAAAAATTCTCTATACGAAACGGCACCTCCATGTACTGGCGTTTCCAAAAACAAATGTTTCTGGATGGGGCTCTGGGCCGCTGATGATCATCTCGGCCGTAGCGCATCATTACGGAATGGCGCCCGAACAGGGACCGTCAGGACATGGAGGATGTAGGAATACCTACTACGGTGGATTAAAGACCAACCGGCCGAACAGAGATTTTTAGCGGAGGGTATACATACATATATGTATGCATAGGCAAAGCCAGAAATTGCCAGAAACTGCGACGCACGTGCAGCCACCAAATACATACATACATACACGCATGTACAGAAACGACTAAAAAATCGTAATAGCGACGCACATGCAGCCGCCAAACGGTTCCTTGTTTTGCCCAAAGTTAGCGAAAGGGGGAAAGCAAAAAGGGCAATAGGAAAATTCCATTCATGAGATATACAGTCTCGTCAAAAGTAGGCAGCGAGATTCGCATTTTTAGACAATAAGAAGAGAGAAAGAAACGTTGCATTGCTGCCTCTGCCGACGCCGGCAGAGCAGAGCAGAACCGAAGGCTGCACGTGCAGATCACGCTACGGGTGTAGACATACATATGTACATTGTAGTACATCCACATATTTACATAATTGACATACACATATTATAGTATATATATACTAATGATCCGCTTCTGCTGCCATCAGGGCAGGGAGCAAGTATATATACTGGCCCTTTGATTAGCAATATGACACTCAGTAATACTCTGTCGCAAAGAACACATCGGGAAGATAATTCGAAAACTTAAAAACAAGGATACCAAGGAAAATTTAAATCAAGTTCAAAGCAAGGATAAAACAAACTCAATCAAGGAAATCAAGGATAAATAAAACACAGCAAGGATATCAGTGAATAAGACACACCGATCAAATAATAAAACACGGCGAGGATAATTAAATAAAACAAGGATACAACAAAACATTAATTAATAAATACGCGGAGGAATAAAACAAATAAATTCGGCCACGAATCAGATAAAACAAATAAATAATATAACAAAGTTTAACAATAAATAATAAATAACCCGGGAACGGGACAATAAATAAATAAATAATAAAATAAGAACAATAATAAATAATCATTAAATTAATTAAAAACCCGCGGTACGATAGGAACAATCGAATAACATCGAATAGAAATAACGAATAAAATTAATCGATCGGGAAAATACTTAAAAGCAAACGATAAATACTAAATAAATAAATAAATAAATATCAATAAGAACCCAAGCTGAAATAAGTAATAAAATATAAATAAAATAATAAATAATAGGATCAGGGGAAGCAATTCAAGGAAAATACCACGAGGAAATAAACTAAGGAAAACCAGCAAGAAAACTTACTGAGGACACCGAGAATAAAACAAACAAGCCAAGGAAATAAATCGAATAGACTAATTAAATAAAATAAATAATAAAATAAATTAATACTATAATAATAAATAGCACACAAATAAAATAACAAATAATAAATAAATAAAATACGAATTGTACTAAGCGGGGGAAAAAAAATAATAGTAATAAATACCAAAAGAAAAAAAAATAATATATAAGATTAGGCATACAAAAAAAAAAACACAAGAGCTAACACGTAGAATCCCAACCGAGAATAATATATAATAATAAATAAATATCAATAAACGACCAAGGAAAAGAATACACATCGAGGACTTAGGAAAATAAAAAAAACATCATGGGTGTTACATGGATCAGCTACCGGAAGAAGCTGGAGTTGGAGACAATCCTCCTCGAATTCGGATTGGAACGCGGAGGCACCGTGGAAGAACAGCGATCGCGGCTGATCAATTTCGCAAGGCAACCGGATCACGACGAAGGAGTACGAATTCGTCTCGAGGAACTAGAGAGAAACTTTGGAAATGCCCCCACCGGAGATGCGAAGTTACTTTCGCCGATGTACTGCCGATGTGTGCCACGGAGCACATCGCCTGCCGCAGGACGACGCCTGCCGACGAAGACCGAGGACCCACCGCGTACGACGAATTATCATGGGGACCTGGGAACCTTACTGCATCGGATGACCAGATGGGGACTCTCGTTCGACGGGACGACGGATCCGTTCGGATTCATTGAGCACATCGAGGAACGGGCCGATACCTGCCGGATCGACCGGAAGTATCTGGCTGCAGCTTTAGTCGTGTTACTAACCGGCCGCGCCGAAAACTGGTATAGGACCAGTGGACTGCGAGAAGCCACCTGGACGGAAGTACGCAAGGAGTTTTTGGATTTCTTCTTGCCACCGCGCTACTACCAGCGGTTGGAGGACGAGATTAGGGCACGCTTCCAGAGGCCTAACGAGCCCTTCAAGGAATACTTGGTAGACCTGCGCCAACAAATGCGTCGGGCAGGATTCACACCGGATCGTGAATTGGAGCGTGTTTACGACAACATGCTGCCGGAGTACCAACTCTTCACAAGAAGACAGGATTTTCGTACCCTGGAGGAATTAACTCGCTTAGTAGTCGACTACGAGGTAACTCGCAGTCGGGGCGAACAAACAAGGAATCATTGAGATATACCCTCTCGGGCACCGCCTGCTGTCAACATGAACATGGATCGCACGGCTCGTCAGCCGCCGGCTCCACTCATGAGTAGGAATGCGAGTATGGGCCGAGCGACGGCATCACCATCGGGACAAGCACCGATAAACGTACGGGAGGCGTGCAGGAACTGCGGCCAGCCTGGACAATTCGCGGTGGACTGCCGGAACCCCAGAATAACTTTCTGTTGGGACTGTGGACGACGGGAGATACGGACAATGGAATGTTGTCGACGACGGGCATCGGGAAACGGCAACGGGCCTCGTGTGACCGGGAATCACCCGAGGAACCCAGCCAACCCGAACAACTAGAAGAAATAATACTCAAGCAACGCAGGGGGCGCATCCAAGCCGCCATCACCATGGTGGGACGAAGATTCGTAGCCACCCTGGACACCGGAGCTACTCACAGCTTCATCAGCGAGGACTTAGCAAAACAATTGGACAATACATATAACACACGGGAGATACGGACACAGTTCAAGCTTGCCGACGGGAGCTGTCGACAGCTTACGAAGGCTCTAGCAGCAGATATCCACTGCGGGAATCGTAGCACGTAGCATCTGGCACTAGCATCTTGCTAGTGATGGCGGACGTGCTGGATGATGTGCTGTTAGGGATGGATTTCTTGTGCGGAATCGGAGCCACCATTCAGTGCGGGGGACAAGCCCTCCACTTGACAACAGAAGAAGCAGAAGAGATGCCGCCGTGGGCACGGACACGGACGTCAAGGGAAGCAGAAGAGATGCCGCCGTGGGCACGGACACGGACGTCAAGGGAAGCAGAAGAGATGCCGCCGTGGGCACCGACACGGACGTCACGGAAAGCAGAAGAGATGCCGCCGTGGGCACGGACACGGACGAGGTCCACCAGGACGGGAGACATAGCAGAGCCACGCTCTGAGCAGAGGGAGTCACACTCCATACACGAGGAACAGCAGAGGGAGCCACGCTCCACACGACGAAGATCATCGGGCACGGTTACCCAGGAGGGGCCGGCTGTCATACATCGGGGACAACGAACAGAGCCACGCTCTGAACAACGGGAGTCACACTCCACACACGAGGAACAGCAGAGGGAGTCACGCTCCATACATCAGGAACAACAACTAGCACAGAGGCCAGTGCCACAGCCACGCACTAGGCAGAAGGAACTATGTCAACTACCGATACCTACGCCTCGGGCACAGATCCCGAACACACCCGCGGCAACGAGCCGGGACACAGAAGCACCTTCGACGACCAGCTGGAAACACGTTTTACCCGTGGCTGATGCCACCGCCGCGCAGCGAAACCCTTTTCGCACCTCCAAGAAACGTGTCCGTTTTCAGGACCACGTCGAGGAAACGCCGGAACCAAACGCGTCTCTATGCGGTACCGCCAACTCAGTGAACCATGCCCCAGAGGAAGAGCTGGACTCACTCGAACCGACACATCCCGTGTCAGAATACCCAGAACCTCGATTCCTCGAGCAGGAACTAGAGAAATTCGACAACCTATCCGGAGTCTCTCACATCGCGGAGCACCGGATCATCATGCGTAACGACCGACCGATAAAGCAGAGATATTTTCCGCGGTATCCGGCCATGAGGGCCGTGATAGATAAGCAGATCGACGAACTGCTCAGGGATGGACGCATCGAGCCGTCGAAGAGCCCGCACAGTGCACCCATTGTGATCGCGGCCAAAAAGAACGGAGATGCTAGGATGTGCATCGATTATAGGCAACTCAACGAGAACTCTGTGCCGGATGCATACCCGCTGCCAAGGATCCATCAGATCTTGGAGCGGTTACGAAACGCAAAGTACATATCGACGCTGGACTTGAAGAACGGATACTGGCAAATCCCGGTGGCTCAGGAGAGCCGGGAATGCACAGCCTTCACGGTCCCGGGCCGAGGTTTATTCCACTGGCGAGTCATGCCTTTTGGACTTCACTCAGCGCCGGCAACTTTTCAACGGGCCTTGGACACGGTCATAGGACCAGACATGGAACCGCACGCGTTCGCTTACTTGGACGACATCATCGTCATTGGATCGACTCTGGAGGAACACGTAGCGAATCTGAGGGAAGTGTTCCGCCGGCTACGACGAGCCAATCTACGGCTGAACAAGGAAAAATGTCACTTTTTACAGCGACACATCGCCTACCTGGGGCATGTAATTAGTGAAGAAGGAACTCACACGGACCCGGACAAAGTGGCCGCGATCCGCGAGTTGCAGCCGCCAACTTGCTTGAAGGAACTTCGGAGATGCCTGGGAATCGCTTCCTGGTATCGTCGATTTGTTCCCAACTTCGCCGATGTTGTGGAACCGATGACATCGCTGCTGAAGAAGGGCCAAAAGTGGGACTGGACATCGAGGCAGGATCAGGCCTTCCAGGAGTTGAAGACAAAGCTAACGGAGGCACCCGTCTTAGTCTGCCCGGATTTCGAACAGAAGTTCGTATTACAAACGGATGCCAACGAATATGGCATCGGAGCCGTCCTGACGCAGACCATCGAGGGACAGGAACGAGTTGTGGCCTATGCCAGCCGTCGCCTGAACGGCGCAGAAAGGAACTATTCGGTGACCGAGAAGGAATGTCTCGCCATCGTATGGGCAATCAGGAAGATGCGCTGTTACGTTGAAGGATATCGCTTTGAAGTTATCACGGATCATCAGGCCTTAAAGTGGCTGAACTCCATCGATAACCCGACCGGCCGAATCGCACGCTGGGCACTCGAGCTGCAGCAGTATCAATACGATGTTCACTACCGGAGAGGGGCCCAAAACTTAGTGGCCGACGCTCTCTCACGCCTACCGCTGCCCGTAGCGCAGCAAGCACAGGTACAGGGAACAAACTGTAAGTGGCTCACAAGGATGTTGGAGAAAGTTCGGACTGAACCGGCAAAGTACCCCGACTACAGGGAGGAAAGCGGACAGCTTTATCGCCGCATTGGGCTACGGCCACAGGAGGAGGAGTACACACCATGGAAGCTGTGTGTAGGAGCGGACTATTGCCATCGGGTTCTACAGGAGAATCACGATACGCTCACCGCCGGACACTTGGGAATTCGCAAGACAAGCAATAGAATTGCCCAACGATACTACTGGCCGGGACTCTTTCGCGATGTCGCCCGCTACGTACGCCACTGCCTGAGCTGTCAACGGTTCAAAGTCAGCCAGGAAAAGCCGGCAGGGAAAATGTTCACCCGGCAAGTGGAGGAGCCATTCCACGTTCTCTGCGCGGATTTCGTCGGACCTTTGCCTCGTTCAAAGCAAGGGAACACGATGCTCCTGGTCTTCTTGGACTCCTTCAGTAAATGGGTGGAGTTGATACCATTACGAAAGGCCACCGGAACTCATCTAGAGCGCGCATTTAGGGAACGGATCCTGAGCCGTTTC
Source organism: Drosophila anomelani (assembly GCA_035045905.1). Classification (NCBI taxonomy): domain Eukaryota; kingdom Metazoa; phylum Arthropoda; class Insecta; order Diptera; family Drosophilidae; genus Drosophila; species Drosophila anomelani. The sequence goes on from JAWNOO010000045.1 coordinate 502,986, forward strand.
GGCGTGCCCAGGGTGTTTGTCTGCGACAACGGTACCCAATTTACGGGAAGATCGTTCCGGAACTTCTGTAAGATGCTGGGAATGGAACTCCAGCATACGGCCCCATACACACCGAGGCAAAATCCCACGGAAAGGGCCAACCGGACGATCAAGACGATGATCGCGCAGTACCTAGAGGGACACTCGCAGAACGAGTGGGACCAATCATTGCCCGAGATATCGCTGGCAATAAACAGCAGTATCTCCGACACGACAGGATTCAGCTCAGCCTTCCTGGTTCAAGGAAGGGAACCACGACTGCCGCACGCACTTTATGACGAGGTTACACCGGGACGAGCAACCCCGGAGATAACCCCAATGGAGCGTGGCGAGCGACTGAAGAGCATTTTCGAGGTGGTTAGGAACAACGCTGATCGCGCATCCGCGGATCAGAGTCGCCACTATAATCTTCGCCGACGGACTTGGAGACCGCCGGTAGGATCACTGGTATTGGTGCGGCGCCATCACTTATCAAACGCGGCTGAAGGATTCGCAGCAAAATTGGCAGCGAAATATGATGGGCCGTTCAAGGTGGCCAAGTTTCCATCGCCTAACATTGTGCAGCTGCACATACCCGGCAGTCGACGACGGCGGACCGCCAGCCTCAACCAACTGAAGCCATATCATCAGGACAAGGACAACGAGGACGAGGAACAACTCGAGGAAAACCATCCGGGACGATGGATAAGACTCCATGGAGGAGGAGCAGACGGAACCCCGCCGGAATACCGCCCCCTCGAGAGAGCCATGGGTGCCAGCCCCACCCGCATGGGCCACTCCAACAGGGAGATTACCCGCCCGCCTCATAGATAGGATCTATGACCGGCTGGCGATCCGGGGCCAAAGGGTGTGGCGATACCTGGACGAGGAGCAGGGCCAGAGGTTCAGGATCCAGGTGAACCTGCGCGGCCGAATGCGCGTCACACTTCGTCCCACCCGGTCGTAAAGGGGGGGTGTGACGATAGTCACATTTATATAAACAATGTATATAGATTATTAGCATAAGTTATTAGGGTTAAGCTGTACATATTAGTTGTAAGTTGTTTATATTAGTTGTAAGTTGTATTAGGTATAAGTTAGAAGCTAGGAAAGTAGGGTTAAACGCACATCACCGACAGCAACATCGCCGGCCATCACCGCCAGCAACATCGCTGGATACCACCGACTACTCCGCCAGCAACATCGCTGGACACCGCCGATTGCGGGACGGTACCGCAACACGGGACAAGGAACTAGGATGGGCCGGCAGAGCCACATCCCGGAGAATGGAACGCTGGGCCAGCCAATCAGCGGTCAGCAGAGGGGCCCGCCGAGCCACGATCGCGGCAGAGGGCCGATGGCGCCGGCAGCGGCAGAGCCCAGGAATGCGAAACGGAATTCGCAGCGGCCACCTGCGAGCTGCAGACAGAGCAGGAAGGAAGATCGCAGATATGCAAGAATGCATGGAATGCGAAACGGCGCGTGCCATGAAGCGCGGCAGCGCAGTCGCACGGGGACAATAGGAATTTGGGTCAAGATCAGATTGAAATCTGATATCCAAAATCACTCGCGGTGGACCCACCGAGCTATCAAGTTTACTTCTAAAAGTGATAAAATAAGAAACCCAAATCCGACGACGACCCCAGCAGTAGAGAAGACAAGGACAAGAATACACCAGGACAACGAGGAACACCGAACACGGCAAGGACATAGAAGCTACTGGAAGGAGACGGTACAACGCAGTACACAGTACAACGGTGAGCACGGCCACCGGCCCAAACATAGCAACGGGGTGTGTGTGAGCTAGGAGGAAAGAGAAGAGAGGGAAACATAACTAATAGGAATAAGATAGACAAACAGTACAGAGAAAACATGAAACTAATATACATCTAAGCTAGGCATATTAAATGCCACCAGATCTATTACTTCCCCTACCCTCTCTAGCCAACCACGACCCTCTGGGCCCCCTCCTCCTCGCCTCGTCCGCCGCTGGGTCTCCAGGGCGGCGAACCAAGCAGGACGGGACCAGACGCGCCACGCTGCTGAGATTAATTCCGGGCGTTGGCGAGGTGACGGCCACTGGGATCTTCCCAAGCCTAGCCTAATCTCGGGGAGCCGCCACAGGGATTAGCCCGGGCGGAACGCGGGCTACCGCGAGTCACGGGGCATAGCTGGGAGGCAGACCGCCGGTGGATACACCAGGCGGAGCCGCCGGGCCGCGGTGCTTGGGTAATCCAGGCCGTGGTTTTAGGTCAGGATTGTGGGCGCGGGAGCGAGCTGCTGGGACTCCAGAGCCACGTCTCCAGTCTCTAGTGGAGGGTCCGGCCGCTGGGACTCCAGAGCCGGCAGTTTCGTCCCGCCCAGCGTGGGCAATAGGGAGTCTATAAGGTAGTAGGTGTGTGTGTGGCCGAGTTCGCAAATCGCAGTGGCCGCCGGCAAAACCCACCCCTTTAAAAATTCTCTATACGAAACGGCACCTCCATGTACTGGCGTTTCCAAAAACAAATGTTTCTGGATGGGGCTCTGGGCCGCTGAGGATCATCTCGGCCGTAGCGCATCATTACAGAGTTTATATCATTAATGAAAACGACCATGCAAACACTAGTTCAGAACCAGAACATGGTAATACAGCTGCTTGTAGCACAACAGTCTAAATAATCTATGCAGACTCTACGAATATCAATGTGGAACGCATATGGTGTCTCACGGCATAAACTAGAGTTGTCACAATTCTGGGCAGAAAACCATATCGACGTTATGCTACTGGTCGAAACGCATCTTACAAGCAAATACAACATTCAAATAAGAGGCTATACAATCTACCGCACCGATTATCCAGATGGAAAAGCCCACGGCGGAACTGGAGTCCTAATCAGAGAACGCATTAAACACAATTTTCACAAAAGGTTTGCAACAAACTTTTTGCAGGCCACATCGATACAAATTCAGTCAAGAAACGGAAGCCTTTCAGTCGCTGCCGTTTACTGTCCTCCTCGTTTCTCAGTCGCGGAAGGACAATTTATGGACTTCTACAATTCACTTAGGGATCGTTTCATAGCCGCAGGAGACTACAATGCCAAACATACGCACTGGGGATCACGCCTAGTAACTCCCAAAGGAAGGCAATTGTACAATGCAATTATAAATGTGAGAAATAAACTGCACTATGTTTCCCCTGGAAGTCCCACATACTGGCCAACCGACCCACGCAAGCTCCCAGACCTTATTGATTTTGCGGTGACAAAAAACATACCTGGCAATCTAATAAGTGCCAAAGCAGTCTCGGACTTATCATCAGACCACTCGCCTGTGCTTTTAACGCTTCTTCAAAGCCCAGAAATAACCGAGTACCCCTCCAGCCTGACGTCGCCAAAAACTAACTGGCGTAAATACAAAAAGTACGTGAGTGCCCACATAGAACTCGCCCCGGAGCTTATCATGGATTCGGACATCGACTACACTACGAGCGCCTTGGAAGAAGTACTCGTTGCGGCAGCTAAAATCTCTACTCCTCAAGCGAAGGAAGTAGACCGAAACAAATACTCCAAATCCAAGCAGCAAATCGAACAGCGTGCGAGAAAAGAGGCGCACGCGTCGGGAATGGCAAAACAGCAGATCACCAGCTTCAAAACAACGCCTTAAGGAAGCAACCCGTTTACTCGACCAGGCTCTTCACCAATAGGAAGAAAATGCACAGCTGAGGTGCATCCAGAATCTTTCGCCAACAAGCACTAAGTATCCCCTGTGGAGGGCCCACCCAAATCTTAGCGCCCCAATGGAAACGATCACCCCGATAAGAAACTCTTCGGGATTCTGGGCTCGCAGCGACGACGACCGAGCTCCAACATTCGCTACACATCTCCGAAGTGTCTTCCAGCCAAACCCTGCCTCAAATTCATTCCTCCTGCCAACAATTCAGCCAGAGGCTACCCCCCAGCCAACCGCACCTTCATTCCGGCCGAACGAAATCGAAAAAGTCATAAGAGGGCTAAAGCCAAAAAAGGCTCCTGGTGGTGACCTACTGACACCAAAGATGCTGATCGAACTTCCAAAATGCGCTAGAGGTTGTCTGCAAACTATTTAATGGGATCATAAATCTCGGCTATATATATCATTATAATGATACCGAAGCCTGGAAAAGACCATACAATTCCGTCATCGTACAGACCAATAAGCCTCCTCTCTTGTTTGTCTAAATAGTTTGAAAAATGCTTGTTACCTCGCATAATACCACGTCTGGAAGCTTGCAATATCATACCGAATCACCAATTTGGTTTCCGCAGAAACCACGAAACCATCGAGCAAGTGAACAGATTAACATCCGAAATACGCTCAGCCTTCGAACAGCGAGAATACTGTAGCGCTATTTTTCTCGACGTATCTCAAGCTTTCGACCGAGTTTGGCTTAATGGGCTCATGCATTAATTTGCCAACATACACCCACAAGCTACTGGAATCATACCTCTACAATAGGGAATTCTCCGTGAGATGCAACGCAGCTACTTCGGGCGACTACATCATCGAAGCTGGAGTTCCACAAGGAAGCGCACTCGACCCAAGTCTATATGTTTTGTATACTGCGGATATTCCTACGAACACACAACTAACAACATCAACATTCGCCGACGATACCGCTATCCTTAGTCGCTCCAGATGCCCAACGCAAGCAACAAACCAACTGGCTAATCATCTAATAGCAGTGGAAAGGTGGCTGTCCGACTGGCGCATTAAAATAAACGAACAAAAGTGTAAACATGTAACGTTTACTCTAATAGACAAACATGCCCTCCGTTTTCGCTTAACGGTATGCAGATCCCCCAAGCTAACGAAGTAACATACCTTGGCGTCCACCTTGACAGACGACTAACCTGGCGTAAGCACATCGAATCCAAGAAGATGCACCTGAAACTGAAAGCCAGCAGCCTCCACTGAATCATAAACTCACGATCGCCACTGTGCCTGGACTACAAGTTACTACTCTACAATTCAGTCCTAAAGCCAATCTGCACGTATGGCTCTCAGCTGTGGGGGAACGCGAGCAGCAGCAACATAGATATCATACAGCGCGCACAATCAAACATCTTGAGAACTATCACTGGGGCACCTTGGTATGTTCGCAACGAAAACATCCACCGGGATCTGGGCATCCTCGCAGTGAAAGACGAAATCCAGAAGCAAAAAGAGTCCTACATAGAAAAACTGTCTTCGCCCCCAAATGTCCTCGCTCGGGGATTGACTCGGATCTCTAGCAGATCCCGCCTGCGACGCAAAGACCTCCCAACCCAGCAATCGATTTTTAGGGCCGTCTAACTCCGTATGAGTCAATACGACTGTTAGTTAAGTTAAAAATATAAGATTTGATACACCTCTTGATAGTCTCGCAAACAAAAGATTCAAGAAATAAAAGCAACGTAAAAAAAAAAAATTTTTTATTTAATTTGTAATACAAACTTCGATGAGCCAAAGTTATCGTCCTTTCTTTTCTATTTTATTTTTTAATAGTGTATTTGTTTATTGTCAAACAATAGTAGGCAATTTGGTGTTATTCGTACTGTAGTAATAATATAGTGTACATATGTTTAATTTTAGTCGAATTTTAATGTTGAGCACTGCAATACAGTAAATTTCATAAAATAAAATTGCGCATCAGACTTGGAGTATTAAATCGCCCATCTCAAACAAATAAGAATTTTGTCTATGAACGAATGGTAGAAAATTTAACAGTTTTGAAATACATCCTTAGGTGAATTGAAGTTTAATTTGTAGTGGCAAGAAAATGGAGAGGAGGCGAATTTGAGCTTTAGTACGGTGAGAACAAGAAGCATGCGAACAAGAAGATCCGAAAGAACAGATGAAGAAATCCAACTAGAAAATACTAATGTTCGTTTTAGCATGGCCATATTGCGTCAAGAACAAACAGACGATATCCAATCAGGTAGGCAATGAATAAAGACGATTGGCATAAAGATAACCAAGACGTTTTATAGATGATAGACGCAGAACAAATAACCAACATTCTACAACATCATTCGATCTTTCTTTTTCATAGCGGACGGTCGTGTTTTTGTTTTGCGCTCCGATTTTTGTGTTAAATTGATTTTAAACCACCGGGGTTTCCTCTGAATTCATCACCTAAATATTTAAAATTATATACCGTTTCGCTATCGCGCGTGCATGCACTTTTCTGTGTAATTAATTTGTGTTAACAATCACTTTTTAGTTTGTGCTAAGACGGTTATCTTATTTTCCTCCTTATTCTTTTTCTCGTTTTTACTTATTTTTCTCTCCCCCGCTTGAGTGTCGTTTGCTGTTAGCTGCATCTAAGCCGTTATAGCTCTCATCGCTCTTGTGATTTCTGCTGCTCATTCTCTTAACCTTGCGCTCTTTTGTTTTCTCTCTTGGCTTTTTTGTACTGATAGTGTGCACAGTGGTTCTAGGGTTTGTGAAAATGTCCAAAAATATTGTCTGTGTAATTAAGAACTGCCAAAAAAATATTTTGGCAGACCAGCCCAGTTTCCATTGTTGGCTTTGCGAGGCAGTAGTGCACGCTAAGTGCATCGAGATGACAGGTCGAATAGCTGACGTAGTGTCCAGCAAAAAGGGCCTGCGTTATTGCTGTGAGGCCTGTCGACCGGTTGAGAAGGAGATATCGTCCTTCATGCGCCAGACCAGAAGTGGATTTTCTGAGATCATGGCCACTTTCCGCAAGGCGAGTGACATGTTCTCCGCGCTTGACGCTCAATTTAATAGTATGAAGCTATTAAATGAGTCGCCGAAACGCAAAAAATCTGCTGCTGGTCGACAGCAACTGTGTGTGACGCAGCAACCGATTTCCTGCCACTCCCCTGCGCCACAGCTCCTGGTCCCCGTTCCAATGGTTCTGAGATCAGGAACTAGGAAAGATTCGGTTACCGAATCTGAAGCAGCCGCTCAGCCAGCAATCTCCGCGTCGTCCGTTGTATTCGATGCGGAGCCCAAATCTTTGGCTCCACAAATCTCCGTAGATAAATCAACCCAGGGTCCAACAATGCCCGGAATACCGGCCGTAGTTGGTAACAATTCGTTACGCAAGACCATCACAGCAGTCCCACCTTCGAAAACAATATTTGTTTCGAGGCTTGCCCCTGATCTCGCATCGGAAGATGTTCTAGCCTTTATACAAGGCAAAACCCAAGCCGGACATATCAAGGTAGAAAAATTTCAATTTTCGTATGCCAGAGACATTTCATCTTTTAAGATAAATGTCTCAACCCAACTCTTTGACACTATTTGCTCGGGTGACTTCTGGCCCGAGTACGTAATAGTTAAGGAGCACGAGGCTCGAAAGAAGAGAACACGGCCTGAGGGAGTACAACTGCCCAGGCCGTCTCAATCCTCAGTGTTCACTGCCGCACCTTCTGTCCCAAAAAACTAACCTCTTCCTTACTACTTTCCTATTAGAATACTAGAGGCTTACGCAGTAAGCTCTCTAAATTGTATTCGGACAGTCTTTCTTTTGCATCTCAGGTGATTGTATTTACTGAAACCTGGTTGAAGCCGGAGATCCTCTGCTCCGAAATTCTTCCGAGTAAGTACACAATCTATAGATTAGACCGTATTGTCCAGCGTGGTGGTGGAGTTTTAATTGCCGTTGACTCCTGCCTCATCTCGGAACAGGTGGTATCTAACGAATTTCTGGACATTGAATTCATATGCGTTAAATTATCTTTTACAGGCAGCTGTATATATGTTACCTGCTCTTATATTCCTCCATCTTCGGAAATGCCAACTTATTGGAAACACCTTTCGGCAATTCATGCAGTTTCCAATAGGCTTTCTGATTGGGGCCAATTGGTGACTTTGGGTGACTTCAACATACCTGGAGCTCACTGGTCTTCTGACGGTGTGTCTAATATCCTCCTGACTGCGGCACAGCATGACCTTATAAATGGCTTGTTTGATTTATCCTTATCTCAAGTTAACCATGTCTTTAATTCTCTAAACCGCTTATTGGATCTATGCTTTGTTTCAGATCCGGCTGGCGTAAACCTAAGTAGAGTTCCTCCAATGACGCAACCTGAAGATCCTTATCATCCAACTTTCGATGTGACCATCGACACTGGGACAGTTTTAGCAACGACTTCTGGTAGTAGGTTAAACAGAGTCCGCTGTTTCCGAAAGGCCGACTATCAGAGGCTAAACACTTTAATAGCTGAATTTGATTGGTCTAATCTCTTCATGAGCTCAGACAATGCAACCGCCGTTTATATCTTTAATAGTGCCATGAACTCATTTTTCTTCTTATGTGTTCCTGAAACCTATCCGTCGGTCTCTAATAAACCACTCTGGTTTAACAAAGAGCTGACACGTTTAAAAAACGTAAAGTCTAGGCTTTATAATAAATATAAACGTACTGGTTCAAGAACGGCTTTCTCATCCTATCTTAGTGCTCGATCTAGCTTTACCGTGCTTAACGCTCAGTGTTATAAAAATTATTTGACTCGTTGCAAGGTCCAGTTCACGCAGGACCCCAAACAGTTTTATAACTTTGTTAACTCTAAACGTAAACCCAAGTTGTACCCTCCCTCGCTGTCATTTAATAATATTACTGTAAATTCTGATCAAGCAATAGCCAATCTTATAGCTGAGTTTTTTAAAACCACATATTCTCCCTCAACATCTTCAGATCATACATTTTCTCCAGATATGCCCAGTTCGAATCTAATCTTCAGTCCTATTTTAAACGAAAGCTCACTTATTCTTGATCTTCAACGTGTTAAGCCAGTATATTCACCAGGTCCTGATGGAATACCGGGCTCTGTGCTAAGGTATTGCTCCGAGACGCTGTGTAACCCCCTTTTAAAATTGTTTACCTTATCTTTAGAATCCTCAGAATTTCCCCTTATTTGGAGGGAATCATTTGTTATTCCTCTCCACAAAAAAGGTAGCAAGTCGGATGCCAGTAACTATAGAGGTATCTCTAAGTTATCGGCAATCCCCAAACTTTTCGAGAATGTAATCACTCCTCACTTGCAACATCTATGCAGATCAATCATCTCTCCATGTGAGCATGGTTTTATGAGGCGAAGATCAACCACGACCAATCTTCTGGAACTCACCTCTTTCGTTATTAGGGGTTTCCAACAAAACTTTCAAACCGATGTAATTTACACGGACTTTAGTAAAGCTTTCGACTCGGTTAATCATTCTCTTCTGGTTAGGAAAATGGATTCATTGGGGTTTCCAAGTGATCTTCTTAAGTGGATTTCGAGTTATCTAAGTGACAGGTCCCAAAAGGTTCTGTTCAGAAATGTTCTATACAATAGCCTCAGTGTCACATCTGGCGTCCCACAGGGACGCACCTGGGACCACTACTATTTACGTTGTTTATCAACGATTTGCCGCAGGTTCTAACCAAATCCAGAGTACTTATGTATGCTGATGATGTTAAACTTTGCGTGCAGTATAGGGACAGCTCACGCCAATCTGACCTACAATCGGATCTCGATAACTTTCAAGCATGGTGTCATGCTAACGATTTACATCTCAACAGTTCTAAATGCAAACTGATGACATTTTCTCGCACCACTTTTCTCCCTGCCACGTATATGCTTAACGATTGCTCTTTGGAAAGAATTACTATTGTTAATGACCTAGGCGTCCGCCTGGACCCTAAACTTTCGTTCTCAGAACATATTTCCTGTATGGTTAATAAAGCCGCCGGCATGCTTGGATTCATTAAAAGGTGGTCGAAGGAATTCGATTCTCCTTATATAACGAAGACCTTATATACTTCGTTAGTACGCCCTATATTGGAGTATGGCTCGTGCGTCTGGAGTCCTCAATACGGAGTCCATAGCAGCCGCATCGAATCTGTCCAAAAGAAGTTTTTACTTTTCGCCCTCCGTGGCCTACCCTGGGATGCTAACCTTAGATTACCATCTTACTCTAGTAGACGTCTCCTAATTAATTTACCTTCTTTAACTAACCGTAGGACGATGCTTGGCGTCGCCTTTCTACATAAACTTATTCACGGCGATGTGGAGAGCCCCTACCTGCTTGGGCAGCTCAATTTCCATGTTCCCCGTCTTTCATCTAAAAATTATCCCCCTAGTAGTTAACCACTGTAGGCGTGAGTTTGAAGTACATGAACCCTTTAGGGTTTTATGTACTGATACAATCGCCTTTTTAGTAGTATTGAAGGCTTAGAACGCCTTCAAAACCTAAAAACTGTATTGCTTGTAGTACTTGCCCGTAGTGTATCCTAATTTTGCTCGTTCTTTTCTATTTTTCCTCTCTCGCGTCTATCTAGTACGCGTTCGTGCCGTACGTCACGCGGCTGCACCCCTCGGTCGGTTGGGCGGGAGGTGGGCCTCGTTGGGACTCGGTAAAAAAAAAAAAAGCGCCCAGGTAAAAGGGCCCATCCACAGGCGAGCATGTTGGCCGAGCATGCTGAGTTCGACGAAATTTTCATCATTAGTGACAGTGCTCGCGTACAAATTTTGTGTTCGCCGAGCCGCTCGAATTAAATAGAAATCACTCTATCTTGCTTGTTTTGTCAACAACATGCTCGATAATGGATGGCAACGCTCGCACGAACGTCACTTGAAGCAAACGTTTGTAGCGACAACACGGAGTAGCGCAGTTACATGTTGACTTTGAAAATTCGTTACAAATGATGTTCGCATGTTGGCACTAGTTAGTGGGCAAATGAAATTCAAGTTGGCGAGCATGCTCGGCCAACATGCTCGCCTGTGGATGGGCCCCTTAAGTCGAGCATTAACTTCAAACGCATTCCTACGCCTAGCAATCAAAAAACAACTGTTAGATATTGGTGATGGTTTTCTCGCATGAAAGACGTCAGTTCCCTTTCAACGTCACGACGGGCATCGCAACAGTAGCGCAAGCCTATGTTTTTCTCGCGTCATCAACAGTCCGGCCGACAACCCCAATGGACTTTGCTTGCAAAATGTTGTCAAAACAGCCTTTTTGCATGTTTTGGAAGAGCAGACAATATCGGAAGACATTTTAAAGACTGTACTTGGGACAAAAAAAAAAATATATATATATTTAAAATTTGTTGTAAAATTGAGCGGAACCATTTCTGCCCGATTAGAAGTATAGCCCGTAAAGCTATACGAAACCTCAGGCAGGATAATGTAATGAGTCTAAACTGGTAGAACACATTCCTATGTTTTTATGGCACAACATCATACGATTTGTTGGCATTGTTCACTACGGTTATGGTTGAATCAAATTTACATATGAATAACACTATCTATCAAATAACGATTTTGAATAATCAAATCCCCAATATAAATGGGAAAATATTTACGCAGAAAGGTCCTAAAAAAAAAAAAAAAAAAAAACTGTAGACTCAAACGCAAACATTTTTAATAAAATAGAGTCACAGAAAATAGATATGAATACTATTACGATTTTGTTTAAAATAATAGTTGTTATAATGTGCGCTTATTGTTTTTATAAAATATACAAGTTGCATAACAGATGCTTAAGAAAGAAGTATTTGAGCAGGGGCAAATGACCTGGACAAGGTCTGAAAAGCGCAACATACTATCCACATTGTTTGGTTTAAATTTTTTACTCCTTCCACAATTACTATATACAAAAGCCTAACAATATAAGCTATGAAAATTGCAGAGTGCATTATTACCACTCTTACTAAGGAACGAAACATCCAGAACAGGTACAATCTAGCCTTTTCACCCTTAATGCATTCAAGAATCCAGAAAGTAAGAATAAGGAGTTAGTCAGAAACAGTACGTTCAGAAGTATAATGATGAAAGGGAATAGGCCGGTACCAACGACAAGGACAAGCGTTCGAGAAGCTAGCAAAGTAAGAGCACTCAGGGCTGCGATAAGCAAGATTGTAGGTGTGGCTCAGGTGAGGCGGACTGGAAGTGGGATCAAATTAAGAAAAGATTGATTAGCATTTTCAAGGAAGAGAGGGCAAAGAAGGAGTTGGTTAAGGAGATATTACGCATAAAGATAATTTATTATACCGCCAGAATAAATCAGGAACAACCAAGGAAAGGTATACGATTATAAGGATAGATGTCGGAGGATTAAGTAGATCAAATAACAGTTGTAACTCGAAATACAATAAAATGAAATAATACACAAAACAACATTATAGCATGTTCTCACTGTAATGAACTGAAAATATGTACTGAATTAAATACGATAAAAACTGAATTTGACAAGTCTTAAGCTTACTCGACACAATAATATACATGATGGCAGATCCAGCCTTACAGCGAGCCTATATTAAAGACATATCTAATGCCATCCCCGAATTGAATGGATAAAAAATCCATTTACAAAGATTCTTAACGGCTTTAAGGCTAGTAGATTTAACGAAAGGACATTTTGAAGAATTAGCCGTCGAAGTCAAAAATATTAGGATCAACCTTATACTATATATGGTGATAAACTAGACTACTATTACGGGAATAATTAAAAAACTGCAAGATACTATATGCGGAGAAACAAAATAGGTAAAACTGCAGAAAAATTCACTACAGAAATTGACAACCTAGAAGCTTCGTATATTGATGAAGGCCTATCGGGCGAACACGCTGACAAATTCAGCACAAAGGAAGCCATCACCACAATTGTTAAATATTGTGAGCATGGCCGACTTAAAACAATATTGGAAGCAGGCAATTTCACGACATTGAATGAAGCCGTCACAAAGTACATACAATGTAGTACTGAAATGGCAGGCAACGCCAATTCTATATTGTATACACAGAGAGGTAATAATAACTATCGCGGTAATAATTTTAAAAACAATTATCGCGGTAGAAATAACAATAGAGGTATTACGGGTATTACCAGAACAACGGATATAACCAAAACAGTGGTTATAATCGTAACTATAAACAACAAAATAATAATTATTATAGGAGCAACAACCGTAATGGAAATAACCGCGCAGAAATAGCCGTGGGGGAAACAACAACACGTTTGTCACCTTTACGAACGTAACAACAGAAAAAGAATTTGTTTTTCTGTTAGACACAGGCGCGGAAATATCCTATTAAAGAAAAATTCCGATAATTTTCAAAACATCCAGATAATCATATCATAAATCTCCAGGGCATAAGTCAGGAAGTTACCAAATCAAAATGTTTAACTTCTATTGAAATTCAAACTTCTCGCTATTCCATGTGTTGGAATACTAGGCATCGATTTCATAAAAAGGTACAACTGTCAATTAGATTTCAAGCCGTCTGAAGACTGGCTTATAATTAGACCTAACAACCTAAAAATACCCGATTTATGTTCCAATAACATACAGTTCTGGCAACAACTCCCTAATTCTGCCAGCAATATCCCAAGTTGTCCGAAAAATCAAAATAAATTCAAAAGAAGACAGTGTATTAATTCCGAATCAAGAAATTCAGCATGGTATATATATAGCAAATTCCATAGCAACAGTTGACAACGCATATATAAGATTGCTAAACACAACAAACACAGATCAAGTAGTTTAAAAATATTCATCATGAACCACTTTCAAACTACGAACTACAAAAAACTATATTATCTTAACTTTCAAAAAATGTCCCCTCTCAATTTAATGGAAATCTTATAAAACTATGCAACCAGTATAGTAATGTATTCGGACTAGAAACCGAATTGATCACTACCAACAATTTCTATAGACAAAAACTGATATTAACTGATGATGAACCCGTTTATATAGAAATCCTCATAGTCAACAAAACTAAATTCAAAAACAAGTCCAAAAACTCATCTTAGGCCTACTCTTATAACTATAAAATATATAATGTCTAATACCTATGTTTAGTTTATGTTCTTCATATGTACACGCCTTCCTAGGCCTATTCTTATAACTACAAAATATATACAAGCTTAACGTCTAATGCTTATATTTATATAGGAGGTTGTGGCGCCTCTAAATGGGGCGTCACGCTCCCCGCCGACTCCGCGGAGCGAAATAAACCGTCCCATCTCCTGTCGGTTTCATCGTGATTTGATACAGCCTCTCCTTTGTACCAACCCGGAAGCGCTGTCGGGCGTATTGTGCGGAATACTGGCGCCGTTCCACGGCTGCCCACACGACGGCGGGCACTTGGTGGTCCGGTAAGTTGCTGTGCCAGTGACGTGGCAGAGCGACCGGTGCTCGTGGCTGGGGCGCCCACTGGGGCGTCGATGGCATGCTTGCGGGGGGCTAATTGGCGGCCCACTGAGCCGTTCTCCGGACTGGTTTCGGGGCATCCCTCGGGGCAGATGTCGAGGGCATGGTTGCGGTGGGCTCGTGCGAGTGCGAGGCCCACTAAGCCGTTCTCCGGACAGGTTCCGGGGTGACTGTCGAATATGCTCCCCTCGGGGTAGATGTAGCTGGCATGGCGGTGGCCTCCGGTTGGAGCGGCGTCCCTGAGGTCGTCGGCGGCAGGGCGATGGCCTCTGGTTGGAGCGGCGACCATGGCATCGCCGGTGGTGCGACGGCGGCGGCTGTAGGGTCCGTTTGCATGGATAGATTCTCCTTGATCAGGATACGGCGAATTTGGATCTCACTCGATCGCGTTGTCGATGGGCGTCGCGTTTTCAAGTTAGCGGACTTGAGGCGGAGTGCGCGAGTGACGGTAGGATAGTTAATTTGCGTTTGCGGGCCATTTTGGTCGAATTTCGTTCGGCGGTACGGAGTTTCAGACGCGCTGAGTGGTAAAACCTCTTTATATGGGTGTTATTTTTCTTGGTTTTTATCGCTGTCTAGTCTCGGTTCGGGCGCCACTTGTAACAAAGTTCTCTGGCTGGGGTAGATCTCAATCGTGGCCAGGGGACGTATACAAGACAAGTATAAAAGTGGAACTGACAGTAGGAAATATCATATTTAGGAGGAAAATACCGCCTGGAACGCATCTAAATCATTTATTCTACCCCTATTTCATGTATCGGAGTCCTTCGGTCGTTCCCCGATCGTCAATCTGGGTGGATGACACGAAAAGCTACCTCCAGTACCACTTTACCGAACGAGTATGTACTGTACCAACAATACTTAAAGGGTACACACTGTAACACTTTGTTGCAGTGTTTACATAATTCATGGTCCCGGTCATAAACTCTAAGTGGCCACACACAGAAAGTGTTAGCGTCGGCATAATTGCATGAACGGACCGCATGTGCATATCCCTCGCGCTCCTCACATAAGAGAGGGCATATGTTTATATACATAAGTATATACATTAATAAACGTCTCTGCCGCCGCCTGCGAGCAGCGCAGCAATGAGACTTAGCCTTAACTAGATTTTAAGGAATATTATAAGAACAGATTCAATCCAACCCTTCTAGCGGCACCATAGCTGCTCGCAACAAATCAAAACCTCAAATAAAGAAACACTTTAATAAAACCGAACAAATCTATTTACTTCATGGCGACCGTGAGTTCGTCCGCTTGTGGATGGTGAAAAAAAAAAAAAAACTTAAAAATTACGGATCCATGGCCAAACATGTGAGAATGAACAAGGAGATGGAGCAGGACTCAATGAAATCCCTGATTAAAATGGCATAAAAATAATAAACTGCGAAATCAAAAACAACAGCGAATCTACAGCGGACACACATACAAAAATATGCATAAATCTGAGTGAAAGTGATGGGCTGGGTTGGTGTAAAACATAAAATACAGAAGAGAATAGCGCACTTGAAGTGGCTATTGTACACAAACCAACCACCCCCGCCATGGGCCACAGCGGTAAAGCTGCAAAGTGAACTTGATTTTCTAAAATCAAATATAAACAAGCCCAAGATCACAACTCACCTAGTTCCAAAATCAATAAACGGAACAAAAACGAAACCTCCATCGCCTAAGGAAATGCACAGGAGGATACACAGCTGCCCCGCCGACTGCCCTGGACCACTAAGCAGTGTGCATTGTAAATATACATGCACAAGGAAACACAACTAGTGTGAGAGGCAATCCGCCCTTTGCACCTCCGAGGGAGAAGACTGCCTGTGCGAAGCCAGCACCGGCGCCGCCTGAGCTTAAAGGCCAGGACAACAGCAGCAGACACCAAGCACGGGAGGCAAGACCGCCGCCTGCGCCATCGAGAGAACGTCAGCAAAGCCAAACCGGCGACGACCAGCTGACGTGGGCCAAGGAAGAGCTACACAACCACAGCAGATGCAGAGCGTTCCAGAATAAACCCATGCACTGCGTTGCATACTTTTTATACCTTTATATACAAAGGTTCAAAGATATTATAGTTTTGTGCAAGTGTGATTTTCTGTAACAGGCAGAAGGAGGCGTGGCAGACCCCCAAAAGTTACCTAAATATTGGTCAGGACCACTAAAGGAGTCGATATAGCCATGTCCGTCTGTCTGTCCGTCCGTCTGTCTATCTGTCTGTCTGTCTGTCTGTCTGTATGAACGCCTAGATCTCAGAGACTATAAGAGCTAGAGACACCAAACTTGGGATTTAGACTTCATATATCTGCACGCAGATCAAGTTTGTTTTAAATTTTTGCTGCTCCCCTTTTTGGAGGAGCTATTTGACAAAAACGTATAGCTCCTAAATTTATTAAGTTATGTAAACCATATTGAAAAGCTTGATGTATTTTATCAAAATACACAGATTGTCCAAATTGTATCTCGATTGTGCTATAAATACCGGAGATATAGGCTTTTTACTTTATACACATTACGTGTACAAGAGGCAGCCCAGGCAGAGGGCTCCAAATAAAGCAAAACGTTCATTAAACATTTTACTTATGTTAACATTAATATGAAAATAAGATTACCCTATTTGAATTGGTTAGTGGTGCAGCTGGCTAGCTGAAGTCTTTTTGAAATGTTAGTTGTCACGGGTTCGAATCCCGTCGGCGACGAGTGAAATCTTTTTTATTTATAGCAAATATATTTTTTTTTATTTTTTCGAGCCGTGGTCTTCACCGGCTGCGACACTTGCAGCAGCCACGGCAGGTTTACCGTTGCCCCTTCCCATTGACCCGTCCGCGCAGTGAACACGTGTTTTGCCAGCCGCGTACATCCGGCGGCGCCACTCGCAGCTAGCTTCTGCGTGTTCATCCGGAAGAGACCCCTTTTCCAGTGCCGGCGATCAAAAACACACGGTGTCCGTTGCCCCGCCGCCACTGAGTCCTTTCGACTCCCTCAGCCGCCCCTTAGCTAGCCTCCGCGCCCAGCCGGAGCAGTTTTCAGGGTCCGGCCAGCCGCGCTCATCCGGCGCCGCCACCCACAGCCAGCCTCCGCGTCCGGAGCATATTCCCAGTCCCATTCGAAACAGTTCGCGCCACAGCAGCCACCCCCCAGATGTAACTCCAAAAAAATTTGTTCTAGTTCCAGGGCTACAACATAGCAAAAAAAGGGCTCAAAAAGCAGTTCAGAAAAAGCGATATAGCTCCTGAACCTGACGTCCTAAATTTAGGACCCATCTGAAATCTGAAAGGGGAAAGATTGGCCTTTCATTTAAGTTCAAATTCATTTTTTACACACGCGGTTTCTGTGTTCTTAGCGTTTGAAAAGTGCCAAAATAGGTCATTTTTGGTACTTTGAGGGCGATTTCCTCAAATTTGGTACGTAAGAAACTAGCAATATACAGACCAAGATCATTCACAATCTGAAGGTTTTATTCACTGTACTTTTGTAAGGTCAATTTTTGTAGACCTGTGTTATCTGTCAAATTTTGAAATGAAACAAGATGAATATACAGTCGGGTATCCCGACAGTAGAATACCCTGTACCATTACAAGGCGCATCCCAAAAGTATATACAAGAAAGAGAATAAGTATAAACAAGATGGACATACAGTCGGGCGTCCCGACAGTAGAATACCCTGTACCATTACAAGGCGTGTGCCAAAATCATATGAAAGAAACAAGAAAGGAAGATAACTTCGGCTCACCGAAGTTTGTATACCCTTGCAGATTACAAATTAATTTAAAACAAGAAAGGAAACTAACTTCGGCTCACCGAAGTTTGTATACCCTTGCAGAGTTTAAACACAAAATTAAAAACGAAATTCTGAAATAATAATTTGTTGCCAAAAATCAAATTTGATGGCAATGGTTTGAAACACGGCTAAGCTATGTTTTTTTTATTTTCCTGATTGTCCCTATGGAAGCTATAGGATATTGTCAGCCGATTTTCATGAAATTAAAATCAAAATTCAGAAATACTAAAATATGGCTAAATATCAAATTTGGTGAAAATATGTTGAAATCTTACAAAGTTATTGTTTTTTCTTTTATTTTCCTGATTGTTCCTATGGAAGCTATAGGGTATAGTAAGCCGATTTTCATGAAATTAAAATCGAAATTTATGAATACTAAAATATGAGTAACTATCAAATTTGGTGAAAATATGTTGAAATCTTACAAAGTTATGGTTTTTTCTTTTATTTTCCTGATTGTTCCTATGGAAGCTATAGGGTATAGTCAGCCGATTTTCATAAAATTAAAATCAAAATTCAGGAATACTAAAATATGGGCAAATATCAAAGTTGGTGAAAATTGGTTGAAAACTGACAAAGTTATAATTTTTGTTCGTAGATTTTTCCGATTGTTCCTATGGCAGCTATATGCAGTCGTCCGATCCGGCCCGTTCCGACATATGTACGAGTGAGAGTATATAGAAGCCTAACTGCAAAGTTTTATTCAGTTTGCGTAGAAACGGACAGACGGACAGACGGACATGGCTAGATCGGCTGTTGATCCTGATCAAGAATATATATACTTTATAGGGTCGGAAAAGCCTCCTTCACTGCGTTGCAAACTTTTGACTGCCCTTACCCTGCAAGGGTATAAAAATAATGTAAAAAATGAAAATTAGTTTTATAATGTATTAAATAAAATATAAAATGGCAATAATAATTATTATAAATACTACTTTTGCTTTATTTTATACAGGCAGACAGACCACATATTATTGATATGCATTAAACACATCAAACATTTCTATCACAGGCATCATAACCGATTCGAGTAAAGAACATATGATTAAAATTAAAACAATTATATATTTGAGTAAAAATGTCTTAAATTCTGACATCGGAACAGTCCAACCCAATGAATCGTTAGCAACAATCGCATGAAACGATTTGATGAAAGCCGAAGTAGGCATATCCTCGCTTGCTTGTTAAAATTAAATTAAAATCAAATCAGCTTACACTGAAAGTACTTGAGTTGAAGCGAACTCGTTGAGTGTAATGATTTGAATTGATTTGATTGAGATTTGGGTGAGTGTTCGCTCATACTTAATCGTTGCAGTTCTCTGATGTATATATGTATATGTCGTAGATTCGTAAAGCTAACTACGCTAAATAGGATTCTGATGAGTTGAGTGAGCATCATTTGAGTGTAACTCAAGTGAGCATGGCGCCTGGGGTGTTCAGGTTCACCTGTCAATGGCAATGACAGGTGAAGGGGAATTTTCACTTCAGAACGGACAGGGAACACACCCAGGCGACTTGCTGTGCGAAACTCTAGAAAAACTGCAGAATCGTGGACGATGAACCGATGTCTCCACCTCCTAGGTCTCCGAGATATATATATATATATATGTATATTGTTAGTTAATTATTAATTTCCCGCTCGCACAGAAGCACAGATTTAAGTCCACCTTTCCGGGTATATTATAATTAAATTCGAAAATTATTAATTATTTGATTATTAACTTCCCGTTAAACCAGGCTTTAATTTCACCTTTTCGGCTCCGTTGTAATTAAATCCGAAAATAATTATCACAATAATTATCACAATTCATTGTACAATACAATATATTGTATTGTTAGTTGACTCGTGGTTAAATTTAGGAATCTAATAATAATTTTTTAATAATTAATTGTGATAAGTATTTTCGGATTTAATTATAACGGAGCCGAAAAGGTGAAATTAAAGCCTGGTTTAACGGGAAGTTAATAATCAAATAATTAATAATTTTCGAATTTAATTATAATATACCCGGAAAGGTGGACTTAAATCTGTGCTTCTGTCCGAGCGGGAAATTAATAATTAACTAACAATTCATTTGTAATTTGTAACAATTAATTATGACCAATAATTTTTGAATTTAATTATTAGGTAGCTGGAGAGGTGGATAAAATATGCATCCGGCGAGAGTTTGTTTTGCTAGAGCTTGTAATGTTATAATGTGGCTAAGGGCTTTGTTTTATTATAGAAAATTTTTAAACAATGTAAACTGCAATTTTTATAAATGTTTTTACAAATTTCTATATCGTTTTTTTAGGAAAATGTCGGACATCATGTGTATCCTTAAACTCCTGGCAATATTAATATATGTTTGCCTTATAAAGGTAAGTCATAACTATTAATACATTGAAGCGGACTGGAGCATTTTCCCAGCCGGAAATCTAAATCAATATCCAAAACAGTTAAAATTGTATTTTTTTTTAGTAACAACGATTCCAATAATTTAAAAGAAACCCGTTTCAAATCATGTTTGATGTATATCTGATTACAGTAATCGGGACTTTATTGAAATATAAAAAGAAAACAGTCACTCAGTTGTCTATTAAATATTTTTCTTAGTCATAAACTATTTTTGTTATTTCCAAGTTTTTCGTACATTTTGTATCCTAACCAGATTCTAAGACTGGTGAATGGAGGCTCTTCTCTAGAGCATCTAATATTTATTTTATGGTTGTGACCGTGTCTTCTTCAGCACCATCCAGAAATTTAGAAAAGCAAGGATAACTGCAATCTTGAGCTTCCCTACTTCTAAGATGTTGTGTCTCTTGTTCCGCTAATTTTTAGGAGCTTCTGCACATCTTCATTACGTACATCCGATCACCCAATTTTATTAAAATTCCGTCTACTTATGGATATTAGGTCTTCCCTTCGCTTTCTTTCGAATTTCAGTAAACATAATTTAGATCTCCTATGTTCGCTTCTCCTTGTTCATTTTATGCCGTCCGATTTCATAAAATGGTAATAGATCGTTGACTGGACCGAGTTCAATAAAATTGGCATGAGGCCTTTAAAAATTAGTGAGAACGGCTTAGAGGCCTTTAAGGTCTACAATTAGTAAAAACGGTTAAGGATCATTTAAGGTCTACAATTAGTGAGAATGGTTTTAGAGGCTTTTAAGGCCTTGTCCCAACTCCCGTCTGCCGCACAACCGACCGATGCGAGAATAGAAAAAAAAATATAATAGGACAAGAAAAAATTAGGATACACTACGAGCAAGTTCTACCAACAATACAGTTTTAAGTTTTTGAAGGCTTCCAATGCCTTCAATACTACTAAAAAGGCGATTGTAGTCAGTACATAAAACCCTAAAGGGTTCATGTTCTTCAAACTCTCGCCTACAGTTGTTAACTACTAAGGGAATGGCCTAAAGTAAGGGCTCCCCACATCCCCGTTAATATGTTTATGTAGAAAGACGACGCCAAGCAACGTCCTTTGGTTAGCTAAAGAAGGTAAAATAAGTAGGAGAAGTCTACTAGAGTAAGACGGTAATCTGAAGTTGGCATCCCAGGGTAGGCTACGGAGGGCAAAAAGCAAAAAGTTTTTTCGAAAGATTCGATGCGGCTCGAATTGAGGACTCCAGACGCACGAACCATACTCTAATATAGGGCAAACTAACGAAGTAAAGAGAGTCTTTGTTAATTAAGGAGAATCGAATTCCTTCGACCACCTTTTAATGAATCTAAGCATGTCTCTGGCTTTGTTAACCATACAGGAAATATGTTCTGAGAACGAAAATTTAGGATCTAGGCGGACACCCAGATCATCGACAATAGAAGTTCTTTCCAAAGAGCAATCGTTAAGCATATAAGTGGCAAGCTGGGGAGTGACACGTGAAAATGTCATCAGTTTGCATTTGGAGCTGTTGAGATGTAAATCGTTAGCATGACACCATGCTTGGAAGTTGTCAAGATCCGATTGTAGGTCTGACTGGCATGAACTGTCCCTATACTGCAAGCAAAGTTTAACGTCATCCGCATACATGAGTACTCAGGATTTAGTTAGAACCAGCGGCAAGTCATGTGAATAGCAGGGGTCCAAGGTGGCTAACCTGTAGGACGCCAGAAGTGACACTGAGTCTATTGGGTAGAACGTTTCTGAACAGAACCTTTTGGGTCCTGTCACTTAGATAACTCGAAATCCACTTAAGAAGATCATTAGGAAAGAGTTTTGTTGGAAGCCCCTTATAACGAAATGGGTCAGTTCCAGAAGATTGGTCGTGGTTGATCTTCGCCTCATAAAACCATGCTGACATGGAGAAATGACGGATCTGCAAAGATGTTGCTAGTGAGGAGTGATTACATTCTCGAAAAGTTTGCGGATTGCCGATAACATAGAGATACCCCTATAGTTACTGGCCTCCGATTTGCTACCTTTTTTGTGGAGAGGAATAACAAATGATTCCCTCCAAATAAGGGGAAATTCTGAGGATTCTAAAAATAAGGTAAATAATTTTAGAAGGGGGTTACACAGCGCCTCGGAGCAATACCTAAACACAGAGCCTGGTATTCCATCGGGACCTGGCGAATATACTGGCTTAACTCGTTGAAGCTCATGAATAAGCTTTCGTTTAAAATAGGACTGAAGATTAAGTACGAACTGGGTATAGCTGGAGAAAATGTATGATCTGAAGATGTCGAGGGATAATATGTAGTTTTAAAAAACTCAGCGAAGAGCTTAGCTATTGCTTGATCAGAATTTACTATAGTATTGTTAAATGACTGCGAGGGATGGTACAACGTGGGTTTACGTTTAGAGTTAACAAAGTTATAAAACTGTTCAGGGTCCTGCGTGAACTGGACCTTGCAACGAGTCAAATAATTTTTGTAACTGTTTTTGGGGAAAACACCAAATATGCCACCCTTATGTTCCAATTAAAAACACACGAGTAGGTTATATTAAGTATAACGTTTATTCGGAGCGGCAGACGGGCTGTGCAAAAAGCTCAACTCCAATCTCCATCGATCTCTCTCTTTCATAGCGGACGGTCGTGTTTTTGTTTTGCGCTCCGATTTTTGTGTTAATTTTATTGTAAAACACCGGGGTTTCCTCTGAATTAAATTTTTAAAATTATATACCGTCTCGCTATCGCGCGTGCATGCACTTTTCTGTGTAATTAATTTGTGTTAATAATCACTTTTTAGTTTGTGCTAAGACGGTTATCTTATTTTCCTCCTTATTCTTTTTCTCGTTTTTACTTATTTTTCTCTCCCCCGCTTGAGTGTCGTTTGCTGTTAGCTGCAACTAAGCCGTTATAGCTCTCATCGCTCTTGTTGATTTCTGCTGCTCATTCTCTTAACCTTGCGCTCTTTTGTTCTCTCTCTCTCTCTTAGCTTTTTGGTACTGATAGTGTGCACAGTGGTTCTAGGGTTTGTGAAAATGTCCAAAAATATTGTCTGTGTAATTAAGAACTGCCAAAAAAATATTTTGGCAGACCAGCCCAGTTTCCATTGTTGGCTTTGCGAGGCAGTAGTGCACGCTAAGTGCATCGAGATGACAGGTCGAATAGCTGACGTAGTGTCCAGCAAAAAGGGCCTGCGTTATTGCTGTGAGGCCTGTCGACCGGTTGAGAAGGAGATATCGTCCTTCATGCGCCAGACCAGAAGTGGATTTTCTGAGATCATGGCCACTTTCCGCAAGGCGAGTGACATGTTCTCCGCGCTTGACGCTTAATTTAATAGTATGAAGCTATTAAATGAGTCGCCGAAACGCAAAAAATCTGCTGCTGGTCGACAGCAACTGTGTGTGACGCAGCAACCGATTTCCTGCCACTCCCCTGCGCCACAGCTCTTGGTTCTGAGATCAGGAACTAGGAAAGATTCGGTTACCGAATCTGAAGCAGCCGCTCAGCCAGCAATTTCCGCGTCGTCCGTTGTGTCCGATGCGGAGCCCAAATCTTTGGCTCCGCAAATCTCCGTAGATAAATCAACCCAGGGTCCAACAATGCCCGGAATACCGGCCGTAGTTGGTAACAATTCGTTACGCAAGACCATCACAGCAGTCCCACCTTCGAAAACAATATTTGTTTCGAGGCTTGCCCCTGATCTCGCATCGGAAGATGTTCTAGCCTTTATACAAGGCAAAACCCAAGCCGGACATATCAAGGTGGAAAAATTTCAATTTTCGTATGCCAGAGACATTTCATCTTTTAAGATAAATGTCTCAACCCAACTCTTTGACACTATTTGCTCGGGTGACTTCTGGCCCGAGTACGTAATAGTTAAGGAGTACGAGGCTCGAAAGAAGAGAACTCGGCCTGCGGGAGTACAACTGCCCAGGCCGTCTCAATCCTCTGAGTCCACTGCCGTACCTTCTGTCCCAAAAAACTAACCTCTTCCTTTCTACTTTCCTATCAGAATACTAGAGGCTTACGCAGTAAGCTCTCTAAATTGTATTCGGATAGTCTTTCTTTCGCATCTCAGGTGATTGTATTTACTGAAACCTGGTTGAAGCCGGAGATCCTCTGCTCCGAAATTCTTCCGAGTAAGTACACAATCTATAGATTAGACCGTATTGTCCAGCGTGGTGGTGGAGTTTTAATTGCCGTTGACTCCTGCCTCATCTCGGAACAGGTGGTATCTAACGAATTTCTGGACATTGAATTCATATGCGTTAAATTATCTTTTACAGGCAGCTGTATATATGTTACCTGCTCTTATATTCCTCCATCTTCGGAAATGCCAACTTATTGGAAACACCTTTCGGCAATTCAGGCAGTTCCCAACTGGCTTTCTGATAGGGACCAATTGGTGACTTTGGGTGACTTCAACATACCTGGAGCTCACTGGTCTTCTGACGGTGTGTCTAATATTCTCCTGACTGCGGCACAGCATGACCTTATAAATGGCTTGTTTGATTTATCCTTATCTCATGTTAACCATGTCTTTAATTCTCTAAACCGCTTACTGGATCTATGCTTTGTTTCAGATCCGGCTGGCGTAAACCTAAGTACAGTTCCTCCAATGACGCAACCTGAAGATCCTTATCATCCTACTTTCGATGTGACCATCGACACCGGGACAGTTTTAGCAACGACATCTGGTAGTAGGTTAAACAGAGTCCGCTGTTGATATCTTTTATAGTGCCATGAACTCAT
Source organism: Drosophila anomelani (assembly GCA_035045905.1). Taxonomy (NCBI): domain Eukaryota; kingdom Metazoa; phylum Arthropoda; class Insecta; order Diptera; family Drosophilidae; genus Drosophila; species Drosophila anomelani. The sequence goes on from JAWNOO010000045.1 coordinate 528,073, forward strand.
TTTTCTTCTTATGTGTTCCTGAAACCTATCCTCTAATAAACCACTCTGGTTTAACAAAGAGCTGATACGTTTAAAAAACGTAAAATCTAGGCTTTATAATAAATATAAACGTACTGGTTCAAGAACGGCTTTCTCATCCTATCTAAGTGCTCGATCTAGCTTTACCGTGCTTAACGCTCAGTGTTATAAAAATTATTTGACTCGTTGCAAGGTCCAGTTCACGCAGGACCCCAAACAGTTTTATAACTTTGTTAACTCTAAACGTAAACCCACGTTGTACCCTCCCTCGCTGTCATTTAATAATATTACTGTAAATTCTGATCAAGCAATAGCCAATCTCTTCGCTGAGTTTTTTAACATCAACATCTTCAGATCATTCATTTTCTCCAGCTATGCCCAGTTCGAACCTAATCTTCAGTCCTATTTTAAACGAAAGCTCACTTATTCTTGATCTGCAACGTGTTAAGCCAGTATATTCACCAGGTCCTGATGGAATACCGGGCTCTGTGCTAAGGTATTGCTCCGAGACGCTGTGTAACCCCCTTCTAAAATTGTTTACCTTATCTTTAGAATCCTCAGAATTTCCCCTTATTTGGAGGGAATCATTTGTTATTCCTCTCCACAAAAAAGGTAGCAAGTCGGATGCCAGTAACTATAGAGGTATCTCTAAGTTATCTGCAATCCCCAAACTTTTCGAGAAGGTAATCACTCCTCACTTGCAACATCTATGCAGATCCGTCATCTCTCCATGTCAGCATGGTTTTATGAGGCGAAGATCAACCACGACCAATCTTCTGGAACTCACCTCTTTCGTTATTAGGGGTTTCCAACAAAACCTTCAAACCGATGTCATTTACACGGACTTTAGTAAAGCTTTCGACTCGGTTAATCATTCTCTTCTGGTTAGGAAACTCGATTCATTGGGGTTTCCAAGTGATCTTCTTAAGTGGATTTCGAGTTATCTAAGTGACAGGTCCCAAAAGGTTCTGTTCAGAAATGTTCTATCCAATAGCCTCAGTGTCACTTCTGGCGTCCCACAGGGTAGCCACCTGGGACCACTACTATTTACATTGTTTATCAACGATTTGCCGCAGGTTCTAACCAAATCCAGAGTACTTATGTATGCTGATGATGTTAAACTTTGCGTGCAGTATAGGGACAGCTCACGCCAATCTGACCTACAATCGGATCTCGATAACTTTCAAGCATGGTGCCATGCTAACGATTTACATCTCAACAGTTCTAAATGCAAATTGATGACATTTTCTCGCACCACTTTTCTCCCTGCCACGTATATGCTTAACGATTGCTCTTTGGAAAGAATTACTATTGTTGATGACCTCGGCGTCCGCCTGGACCCTAAACTTTCGTTCTCAGAACATATTTCCTGTATGGTTAATAAAGCCGCCGGCATGCTTGGATTCATTAAAAGGTGGTCGAAGGAATTCGATTCTCCTTATGTAACGAAGACCCTATATACTTCGTTAGTACGCCCTATATTGGAGTATGGCTCGTGCGTCTGGAGTCCTCAATACGGAGTCCATAGTAGCCGCATCGAATCTGTCCAAAAGAAGTTTTTACTTTTCGCCCTCCGTGGCCTACCCTGGGATGCTAACCTTAGATTACCGTCTTACTCTAGTAGACTTTTCCTAATTAATTTACCTTCTTTAACTAACCGTAGGACGATGCTTGGCGTCGTCTTTCTACATAAACTTATTCACGGCGAGGTGGAGAGCCCCTACCTACTTGGGCAGCTCAATTTCCATGTTCCCCGTCTTTCTTTTAGAAATTTTATCCCCCTAGTAGTTAACCACTGTAGGCGTGAGTTTGAAGTACATGAACCCTTTAGGGTTTTATGTACTGATTACAATCGCCTTTTTAGTAGTATTGAAGGCGTAGAAAGCCTTCAAAACTTAAAAACTGTATTGCTTGTAGTACTTGCCCGTAGTGTATCCTAATTTTCCTCGTTCTATTCTATTTTTCCTCTCTCGCGTCTATCTAGTACGCGTTCGTGCCGTACGTCACGCGGCTGCGCCCCTCGGTCGGTTGGGCGGGAGGTGGGCCTCGTTGGGACTCGGTCGAAAAAAAAAAAAAAAAAAAAAAAAAAACATATGTCGGCTCTCAATGTAGTTGCTGAATTGATAAGCGACAGTTTCAGTTGTACAGCAAAGATAAGATAACAAAGAGCGCTGCAGGTGCCTTCGCACACCTATGCGCGCACGACCTGCTCCGAACAGTAACACTGAGCGTTAAGCACGGTAAAGCTAGATCGAGCACTAAGGTAAGATGAGAAAGCCGTTCTCGAACCAGTGAGTTTGTATTTATTATAAAGCCTAGATTTTACGTTTTTTAAAAGTGTCAGCTCTTTGATAAACCAAAGTGATTTATTAGAGACCGACGGATAGGCTTCAGAAACACATAAGGAGAAAAATGAGTTCATAGCACTATAAAAAATATCAACGGTTGTTGCCATGTCAGAACTCATGTAAAGATTAGACCAATCAAATTCTGCTTTTAAAGTGTTTAGCCTCTGATAGTTAGCCTTACGGAAACAGCGGACTCTGTTTAAACAACTACCAGATGTTGTTGCTAAAACTATCCCAGTGTCGATAGTCACATCGAAAGTAGGATGATAAGGATCTTCAGGTTGCGTCATTGGAGGGACTCTAATTAGGTTTACGCCTGCAGGATCGAAGACAAAGCATAGATCCAGTAAGCGGTTTAAAGAATTAAATACATGGTTAACTTAAGATAAAGATTAATCAAGCAAGACATTTATGAGGTCATGCTGCGCCTCCGTATGAAGAACATTTGACATACCATCAGAAGACCAGTGAGCTCCAGGTATGTTGAAATCACCCATTGGTGATTGGTCCCTATCAGAAAGCCTATTGGAAACTGCCTGAATTGCCGAAAGGTGTTTCCAATATGTTGGCTCTTCCGAAGATGGAGCAATGTAAGAGCTGGTTACAAAAATGGAACTGAGGCAAGAGTCAACGGCAATTAAAACTCCATCACCACGCTGGAGAAGACTTTCTAATCTGTAAATTGTGTACTTACTCGGAAGAATTTCGGAGCAGAGCATCTCCGGCTTCAACCAGGTTTCAGTAAATACAATCACCAGGGATGCAAAGGAAAGGCTATCCGAATACAATTAAGAGAACCAGGTTTCAGTAAATACAATCACCAGGGGTGCAAAGGAAAGGCTATCCGAATACAATTAAGAGAGCTTACTGCGTAAGCCCTTAATATTCTGATAGGAGAGTTGCAAGGAAGAGGCTAGTTTTTCGGGACAGAAGGTACAGCGGTGGATACTGAGGATTGTGACGACCTGGGCAGTTTTACTCCCTCAGGCCGTGGTCTCTACATTCGAGCCTCGTGAGACATTTATCTTGAATGACAAAATGTGTCTGGCATACGAAAATTTGAAAATTTCCACCTTGGTATTACCGGCTTGGGTTTTGCCCTGTATATAGGCTAGAACATCTTTCGATGCGAGATCAGGGGCAAGCCTCGAAACAAATATAGTTTTCGAAGGTGGGCCTGCTGTGAGGGTCTTACGTAACGAATTTTACCAACCAAGGCCGATATTCCGGTCATTGTTGGACCCTGAGTCGATTTTTCTATGGAGATTTGCGGAGCCAAAGTTTTGGGCTCCGCAGCGGACACAACAGACGACGCGGATATTGTTGGCTGAGCGGCTGCCGATACCCCAGCGTCCGATTTGGTTACCGAATTTTTTCTCGTTCCTGATCTCAGAACTATTGGAGCGGGGACCAGGAGCTGTGGCGGGAAATCGGTTGCTGTGTATCACACAGTTGCAGCCGACCAGCAGCAGAATATTTGCGATCCGGCGACTCATTTAATAGCTTCATACTATTAAATTGAGCGTCAAGCGCGGAGAACAGGTCAGTCGCCTTGCGAAAAGTGGCCAGACAATATTGTGGGACATTTTCGCAGACCCTAGAACCACTGTGCACACTATCAGTACCAAAAAGCAAAGTGAGAGAAAGAGAACAAGAAGAGCGCAAGGGTTAGAATATGAGCAGCAGAAATCACAAGAGCGCTGAGAGCTATGAACCACTGAGATGCAGCTAACAGCAACCGACACTCAAGCGGGGGAGAGAAAAATAAAACGGGATAAAAAACAAAGAGGAAAATAAGATAAACGTCTTAGCACAAACTAAAAAGTGATTATTAATACAAATTACAAAATTAATACAATATACAAAACGGTATATAATTATGGATATTTAGGTGATAAATTAACATAAAACTCCGGTGGGTTTTATACTATTTATTGTCCAACAAAGCCAACAGCAGCAATTCTAGTCCAAACCAACCCGCAGGCAGCAACGAAACCCCGCCATCTCACAAACCACCCCCAATTGTGGTCAAAAATTGTGAAAATATGAACAGACTTATCAGATTCTTAGATAAGACCGTTCACCCAGCGAGTTATTTTATCATATGCCAACCAATCTTCCGTCTCAATCCTATGTAATAGAATTGATTTGCCGGCCAAATGAGTAGTCAGGTAGTTGTAGTTGTAGAGTTTAATTCTTTTATTTGTGTCAATTTCATTTAACTCTTCAGAGCAATCATTGCTGTCGCTCCAAAGTCATAATTGATAATAATCTTATCTAAATGTATTTAAAACTAAAGAAGGCTATGTCGTGTAGCTGCGCTGCCAACAGCGGCAGCGAAGAGACGTATATATATAATATAATATATTTTATATTTTTTATTTTAATATATATATTTTTTTTTTTTGTTTTTGTAGTATTTTGTATATATGCTTATTTTGTAGGTGTTTATTTTATGTATTTCCATAAATGATATATATATTTGAAATATATATTTATGAAATAAAAGGTTTTAATCTATCTTTATGTACTATTTGTTTTTTATTATTACGGTTTATTATAGTTATGTTATCATTAGCTCCTATTTGTTCTACATTATAAGGCCCTGTATATTTAAATTCTAGCTTATGACCAGTTTCATTTCTCAATAAAACCTGATCTATTTTTAAGTCAAAATCTAAACTAGTCTTGTCGTAGCTAATTTTATTTTTCATCTTATGCGATTCTAGCATTATCCTAGCTCTCTTAAATGCCTGCTTTAATCTAAATTTAGATTCCTTAGCATAGTCTTCTACATTATAAAGGGGTTTAATTACATCTATGCTATTAAAATGTTTTGGCAAATTTGAAGTTTTGCCAAAAACTAGCTCGTATGGACAGAAATTATGTGCCATAGAGGGGGTTGTGTTAAAGCAGTATATGAAGTATCGTAGCCATATATCCCAGTCTGTTTTGTCTACTGAGATGTAGGAACGTATGAACTCATTAAATGTTCTGTGGCTTCGCTCCACGGTACCTACAGTCTAGTGATGGTGTGCAGTTGAAGTCATGTTTTTAATATTTAAATATTTACATAGATCTTCAATAATTGAATTTTTGTATTCTGTTCCCATGTCCGTTATGAACGTCTTCATTGGACCGTACTTTAGAATAAAATCTTCAAATATAGCTTTAGCTACGGTATTTGCACTTTTATTTGGTATTGGTATTGCTACCAAATACTTTGTCAAATCGCATATTAACGTTACTGCGTATTCATTTCCAGTGTTCGATTTCGGTGGTGGACCAATTGTATCCACAATTACCCTATCAAAAGCTTCTTCTGGAGTTTCTGTTATAGTAAGTGGGGTCTTTGTATGTTTAGTCGTTTTCGACTTTTGGCATTTTGGACATTTCCTTATGTACTCTTTTATGTCTGGGGACATATTTTTCCAGTAGTAGTGTCTTTGGACCTTGGCCAAGGTTTTTGTAATGCCAGTGTGACCTCCTTGTATTGTATCGTCATGGAATGTAGACAGTGTAGCTTCTTTTTCTTTCTTATTATTTATTACGGTCACCGGGTTGAGTAGCGCTACTCTTAATGATTTCAATATTTTATTGCCCATTATTTTAAAATTATTAATTGAAACGAGTTCAAAGATATTTTCTCACGGTGCCACTTTGAGTTGGCTGATTTTTTTTTATACCGGCCTGCTTTTCAAGCCTTTGGAAGAATTGACCTAAGTCACTACTTTACGTATTTCATCATTATTAATGACTTCATATACGTTGGGCTTTGAAGCTTTTTCTTCAGATTGCCTAAGCAATTCTGTTTGTTTTTCTCCTGCGCAGGATTTCTGTCTACTTTGGTTTCTTGTAGTGACTTTATGTATACTTCCAGTAATTTTTTGTAAATCTTTGATGGTTATTCTTGATAACGCATCAGCTACGAAATTATCCTTCCCCTTCAGGTATTCTACCGTAAAATCAAATTCCTCTAATTCAAGCCTCATACGTGTTAATTTTGAGCTAGGGTTTACCATTGAAAATAAATAGGTAAGTGCCCTGTGGTCTGTTTTGACAGTGAAGTGTCTACCATAAATATATGGTCTGAAGTGAGTTATTGCCCAAAGAATAGCTGCTAATTCTTGTTCTGTGGTGCTTTTGTTGCTTTCTCCTTTTGTGAAGGATCTTGATGCGTATGCAACTGGAAGCTGTAGTCCATCTTTGTTTTGTGTTAGGACTGCTCCACAAGCGTATTTGCTAGCATCTGTGATTATACAAAATTCTTTGCTAAAATCTGGGTATTGCAACAAAGTCGGATTTATTACGGCTGATTTAAGATGATCGAATGCGTTTTGACATTCGGTTGTCCATTCGAATTTTACATCTTTTTTACATTGTGACGATGTCACATTTTTGTATATCCATGTATATAGTAGTGTTTAAGTAGTAGGGTTAAGTCGTAGTAATAAGTTGTATATTTAGTTAAGTTAGGAGTTAGGTATTAGCTAGGATAGGAGTTAGGCGTTAAAAGCTAGGAAAAGGCATCGCTGGCCACCACCGCCAGCAACATCGCTGGCCACCGCCGCCAGCAACATCGTCGGCCGCCACGGCCAGCAACATGGAACAACGAGGACCAGGATGGGCCGGCAGAGCCGCATTCTGGAGACGAAGCGCTGGACCAGCCAATCAGCGGCCAGCAGAGGGGCTCGCCGAGCCACGATCGCGGCAGAGAGCCAACTGCGCCGGCAGCGGCAGAAGAGTGCGAAAGGAATTCGCAGCAGCAGCGGAATTCGCAGCGGCCACCTGCGAGCTGCAGTCAAAGGGAGAAGGAAGACAAAGAATGCATGGAATGCGGAACAGCGCGTGCCATCGATCACGGCAGCGCTGCCGCGGCATACCAGCAGAATTAGGTCACGGGCGAGGAAACAATTAAAATTAAGATCACTCGCGGTGGACCCACCAGATCGACAAGTCAAGCTTCTAAAAAGTGCAAGTGAAACAGTAAAGAAAACCCGACGACGACCGCAGCAGACCAAGGAACAAGACAACGACACACCGATAACGGGTGAGCACGGCCGCCGGCCAATTATACAAAATCACGGCGTGTGCGTGAGCTAGGGACAACTCAGAATATAGGGAATAAGCTAGGCAAACACGGAGAAAACATGGAACAAATAAATGTAAATAATTTAAGCAGATTAAATGTCGGCCAATTCATTACCTTTCCCTAACCTCTCTAGCCTGATCTCGGGGAGCCGCCGCAGGGATTAGCCCGGGCGGAACGCGGGCTACCGCGAGTCACGGGGTAGTGGGGAGGCAGCCCGCCGGTGGATACACCAGGCGGAGCCGCCGGCCGCGGCTGCTGGGTACTCCAGGCCGTGGTTTTAGGTAGGGGCTGCGGGCGCGGGAGCGGGCTGCTGGGACTCCAGAGCCACGTCTCCAGACTCTAGTGGAGGGTCCGGCTGCTGGGACTCCAGAGCTGGCAGTTTCGTCCCGCCCAGCGTGGGCAATAGGAATCGGTAAGGGGCGCGTGCGTGTAGATATATGTGCGTGTGCGTGTGGTAAAGCCTGCCAAATTTCAAGGGCCGCCGGCAATACCCGCACCCAAAAATCTCTGTACGAAACGGCAACTCCATGACCTGGCGTTTCCAAAAATAAATGTTTCTGGATGGGACTCTGGGCCGCTGAGGATCATCTCGGCCGTAGTGCATCATTACAGAATGGCGCCCGTAAACAGGGACCGTCAGGACATGGGGAATGTAGGAATACCTACTACGGTGGATTAAAGACCCACCGGCCGAACAGAGATTTTTAGCAAGGGGTATACATACATATATGTATGCATAGGCAGAAAGTGCCAGAAATTGCGACGCACGTGCAGCCACAAAAAAATACACACATACATACACGCATGTACAGAAGCAACCAGAAATCGAAATTGCGACGCACATGCAGCCGCCAAACGGTACCTTGTTTTGGACAAAGTTAGCGAAAAAGGGGAATAGAGAAAATGACAATAGGAAAATTCCATTCAGGAGGGACAGTCTCGTCAAAAGTAGGCAGCGAGATTCGCATTTTTGTCAATAGGAAAGAGAAAAGAAATATTGCATTGCTGCCTCTGCCGACGCCGGCAGAGCAGAACGAAACCAAACCAAGCACTGCACGTGCAGATCACGCGACGGGTACATACACACATACACTGGTACATTGTAGTGCATACATATTGACATACGCATATTGGTATATATATACAATAATGATCCGCTCTTGGTTGCGCTGCCATCAGGGCAGGGACCAAATATATATGCTGGCCCTCTGATTAGCAATGACACTCAGCAATACTCTTTCGCAAAGAACACATCGGGAAGAAAATTTCGAAGAAAAAAAAAAACTCAAGCAAGGATAAAAATAACACAAGGATACTAGGCAAGGATAAAACACAAGCAAGGATTTCAAGCAAGGATAAACACAAGGATAACACAAGAACAGCAGAGAAAATCAAACGAAGCATAGTTAATCAAATAAGTGAAAATAAATAATAAATAATAAAATAAAATAAATTCGGCCTCGAATATAATAATAACAAAAATAACTTCGGTCTCGAAGACAATAAATAATAAATTCGGTCTTCAATAAAATAATAAATAAATAATAAACAATAAAATAATAAAAATTAAAAATTAATAATCGAAAACAAAATAAAAATAAATCAAGACGCGCGGTCAATAGGAATCATCGTTAATCATCGATCACCGATTAGGAAACATCGGTTAGGAATCATCGTCAAGGAATCATCGTTAAGGATTCATCGAGTAGGAAACATCGATTAGGAAGCATCGAATTAAAATAACATCGGTAAAACAAAATACCGGGGAAGAATAAAATAATAAATAATAAATAATAAAATCAACTGCAACTAAAAAAAAAAATAAAAAGCAAAAACAAATAAAAATAAATAAAATAAATATAAATAATAATAAATAAAATAAATATAAATAATAATAAATAAAATAAATATAAATAATAATAAATAAAATAAATATAAATAAGGAAATAAATATAAATAAGGAAATAAATATAAATATAAATAAAATACCCGGCAAAGAATAAATAAATAATAAATAATAATAAAATCAACAGTAAATAAATATAAAATAAATAAATAAATAAATAAACATAATAAATAAAATAAAACAATTAACACTAAGAAACACCGACGAGGATTAAACAAAAAAAAAATAAACGATAAGCAGACACCACGAGCAGAAGGAAATAAATACCAAGGAAACAGCGAAGGAAATCATACACATCGGAAACTAGAGGAATAAGACAAGGAACATGGGAGTCACTTGGATTAGCTACAGGAAGAAGTTGGAGTTGGAGACCATCCTCTCAGAATTCGGATTGGAACGCGGAGGCACCGTCGAAGAACAGCGATCGCGACTGATAAATTTCGCAAGGCAACCGGATCACGCCGAAGGGGTACGGGCTCGCCTCGATGAATTAGAAAGGAACTTTGGGAACGCCCCTACCGGGGATGCGAAGCTACTTTCGCCGATGTACGTGGACACAGAAGGAAATTCACCAGGGGCTGCAGCGCCGACGGCACCACCTACCTTTTTGCTGCCACGAAGCACTTCTCCAGCCGCAGGACGACGCCTGCCGGCAAAGACGGAGGACCCACCGCGAACAATGAATTATCAAGGGGACCCGGGAGCCGCCCTACTAGATCGGATGATGAAATGGGGACTCTCCTTCAATGGAACTACGGACCCGCTCAGCTTCATTGAGCACATAGAGGAACGAGCCGATACCTGCCGGATCGACCGGAAGTATTTAGCCACGGCTCTGGTAGTACTTTTAACTGGCCGCGCCGAGAGTTGGTACAGGACCAGCGGACTACGGGATGCCACTTGGGCAGAAGTGCGCCAGGAATTTTTGGATTTCTTCTTGCCACCGCGCTACTATCAGCGGTTGGAGGACGAAATCAGGACCCATTTTCAGAGACAGAACGAGCCTTTCAAGGAATACTTGGTAGACCTGCGCCTACAGATGCGCCGGGTAGGATTCACGCCGGAGCGTGAGCTGGAGCGTGTTTATGATAACATGCTGCCAGAATATCAACTGTTTACGAGGAGACAGGACTTTCGTACCCTGGCGGAACTGACTCACTTGGTAGTTGATTACGAAGTGACCCGCAGTCGGGACGGACGAGCAAGGAATCACCGAGATACACGGGCACCGCCCGCTACCAGCATCTTCATGGATGGAGATCGCACGGCACGCCAGCAGCCGGCACCACATCAGAACGCAAGGAACGCGAATACGAGCCGAGGCACGACACCACCACCATCGGGTCAAGCACCGATAAATGTTCGAGAAGCATGCAGGAACTGCGGACAGCCTGGACATTTCGCGGCGGACTGCCGGAATCCCAGAATAGCTTTCTGTTGGGACTGTGGACGACGGGAGGTACGAACAATGGAATGTTGTCGGCGACGGACTTCGGGAAACGGCAACGGGCCTCGCGTGACCGGGAATCACCCGAGGGACCCAGCCAACCCGAGCAACTAGGAGAACAAATACTGGAGCAACGCCAGGGGCACATCCGAGCCGCCATCACCATGGAAGGACAAGGATTCGTAGCCACTCTGGACACAGGAGCTACACATAGCTTCATCAGCAAGGACGTAGCAAATAAATTGGAAAACGAGCATAACACAAGGGAAATACGGACGCAGGTCAAGCTCGCCGATGGAACCTGCCGGGAGTTGACGAAGGCTCTGGCAGCAGTTATACACTGCGGGAACCGTAGTACGCCGACCATCTTGCTAGTGATGACGGACGTACTGGACGATGTGCTGTTGGGAATGGATTTTTTGTGCGGAATCGGAGCCACCATTCAGTGTGGGGGACAGGCCCTCAACTTGATGCCAACCAAGCACACGATGCCGCCGTGGGCACGGACACGGACGATGTCCAACGGGACGACAGGAGGAACCACAGAGATGCCGCCGTGGGCACGGACACGGACGCTAAGGGAAACAGGAGGAACAACAGAGATGCCGCCGTGGGCACGGACACGGACGCCAAGGGAAACAGGAGGAGCAACAGAGATGCCGCCGTGGGCACGGACACGGACGATGTCCAACGGGACGACAGGAGGAACAACAGAGCCACGCTCTGAGCAGAGGGAGCCACGCTCCATATACGAGGAACAACAGGCAGAGCCACGCTCTGGACAGCAGGAATCATCGGGCACGGTTACCCAGGAGGGGTCAACCGCCACACATCAGGAACAACAACAAGCACAGAGACCAGTGCCGCAGCCACGCACTAGACAGAAGGAACCATGTCAACCACCGATCCCTACGCCTCGGGCAACGAATCGGGACGAAGAAGCAACGACGACCAGCTGGAAACACGTTTTACCCGTGGCTGAGGCCACCGCCGCGCAGCGAAATCCTTTTCGCACCTCCAGGAAACGTGTCCGTTTTCAGGACCACGTCGAGGAAACGCCGGACCCAAACGCGCTTCTATGCGGTACCGTCAACTCAGTGAACCACGCCCCGGAGGAGGAGCTGGATTCACTCGAGCCGCCAGAATACCCAGAACCTTGGGTAAAAGGATTTCTCGAGCAGGAGCTGGAGAGATTCGACAACCTATCCGGAGTCTCCCACATCGCGGAGCACCGGATCATCATGCGCAACGATCGACCAATAAAGCAGAGATATTTCCCACGGAATCCGGCCATGAGGGCCGTGATAGATAAGCAGATCGACGAGCTGCTCAGGGATGGACGCATAGAGCCATCGAAAAGCCCGCACAGTGCACCCATGTGATCGCGGCCAAGAAAAACGGAGATGCCAGGATGTGCATCGATTATAGGCAACTTAACGAAAACTCGGTGCCGGATGCATACCCACTGCCAAGGATTCACCAGATCTTGGAGCGGCTACAAAACGCCAAGTACATATCGACGCTGGACTTAAAGAACGGATACTGGCAAATCCCCGTGGCTCAGGAGAGTCGGGAATGCACAGCCTTCACGGTCCCGGGACGAGGATTATTCCACTGGCGAGTCATGCCTTTTGGACTTCACTCGGCGCCCGCGACTTTCCAACGGGCCTTGGACACGGTCATAGGACCAGACATGGAGCCACACGCGTTCGCCTATTTGGACGACATCATCGTCATTGGATCGACTCTGGAAGAACATGTAGCGAACCTGAAAGAAGTGTTCCGCCGGCTACGGAGAGCCAACTTACGGCTGAACAAGGAAAAATGTCACTTTTTCCAGCGCCACATCGCCTACCTGGGGCATGTAATCAGCGAAGAAGGGATTCATACGGACCCGGACAAAGTGGCCGCGATCCGCGAGTTGCAGCTGCCAACTTGCCTGAAGGAACTTCGGAGATGCCTGGGAATCGCTTCCTGGTATCGTCGATTTGTTCCCAACTTCGCCGATGTTGTGGAACCGATGACATCGCTGCTGAAGAAGGGCCAAAAGTGGGACTGGACATCGAGGCAGGATCAGGCCTTCCAGGAGTTGAAGACTAAGCTAACGGAGGCACCCGTCTTAGTCTGTCCGGATTTCGAACAGAAGTTTGTGCTACAAACGGATGCCAGCGAATACGGCATCGGAGCCGTTCTGACACAGACCATCGAGGGACAGGAACGAGTGGTGGCCTACGCCAGCCGCCGCCTAAACGGCGCAGAAAGGAACTATTCGGTGACGGAGAAGGAATGTCTCGCCATCGTATGGGCCATCAGGAAGATGCGCTGTTACGTCGAAGGATACCGTTTCGAAGTTATCACGGATCATCAGGCCTTGAAGTGGCTGAACTCCATCGATAACCCGACTGGACGGATCGCACGCTGGGCACTCGAGCTACAACAGTATCAGTACGATGTTCACTACAGGAGAGGAGCCCAAAACTTAGTGGCCGACGCTCTCTCACGCCAACCGCTGCCCGTAGCGCAGCAGGCACAGGTACAAGGAACAAACTGCAAGTGGCTCACAAGGATGTTGAAGAAAGTTCGGACGGAACCGGCAAAGTACCCGGACTACAGGGAAGAAAGCGGACAACTTTATCGCCGCATCGGGCTACGGCCACAGGAGGAGGAGTACACACCATGGAAGCTGTGTGTAGGAGCGGATTATCGCCATCGGGTTCTACAGGAGAATCACGACACGCCCACCGCTGGACACTTGGGAATTCGAAAGACGAGCAATCGAGTTGCCCAACGATATTACTGGCCGGGACTCTTTCGAGATGTCGCCCGCTACGTACGCCACTGCCTGAGCTGTCAACGGTTCAAAGTCAGCCAGGAAAAGCCGGCGGGAAAAATGTTCACCCGGCAAGTGGAGGAGCCATTCCACGTTTTGTGCGCGGATTTCGTCGGACCCTTGCCTCGGTCAAAGCAAGGAAACACGATGCTCCTGGTCTTCTTGGACTCCTTCAGCAAATGGGTGGAGTTGATACCATTACGAAAGGCCACAGGAACTCAGCTAGAGCGCGCATTTAGGGAACGGATCCTGAGCCGTTTCGGCGTGCCAAGGGTATTCGTCTGCGACAACGGTACTCAATTTACGGGAAGATCGTTCCGGAACTTCTGCAAGATGCTGGGGATGGAACTTCAGCATACGGCCCCATACACACCGAGGCAAAACCCCACGGAAAGGGCCAACCGGACGATCAAGACGATGATCGCGCAGTATCTAGACGGGCACGCACAGAACGAGTGGGACCAATTATTGCCCGAAATATCGCTGGCAATAAACAGCAGTATCTCTGACACGACGGGATTCAGCCCAGCTTTCCTGGTTCAAGGAAGGGAACCACGACTGCCGCACACATTTTATGACGAGGTTACGCCGGGACGAGGAACCCCCGGGATAACCCCAACGGAGCGTGGCGAGCGGCTGAAGAATATCTTCGAGGTTGTTAGGAACAACGCTGATCGCGCATCCGCGGATCAGAGTCGCCACTACAATCTTCGCCGACGGACTTGGAGACCGCCGGTAGGATCACTGGTATTGGTGCGGCGCCACCACTTATCAAACGCGGCTGAAGGATTTGCAGCAAAGTTGGCAGCGAAATATGATGGACCGTTCAAGGTGGCCAAGTTTCCATCGCCTAACATAGTGCAGCTGCACATACCCGGCAGTAGACGACGGCGGACCGCCAGCCTCAATCAGCTGAAGCCATACCACCACGAGAAGGACACGGAAAACGAGGAACAACTAGAAGAAACCATCCGGGACGATGGAGAAGACTCCATGACGGAGGAACAGGCTTAAATAGCCTCGCAACAGGCCAAGGGCCAAAGATTCACGGAGTCACTTGGTGACAGGTGCGCCTGTCCAACACTCCGCCCGCCGGGGCAAGGCACCCGGGGGAAAGAAACATACACGAAATTGTAGGGTGTTAGGGCCGGCCAGGGAAATCCAGCCGTTAGGGAAGACACACCGATAGGTAGGGGCTAGGGAAAGTATACAAAGCTAATCATATTTTCTACACCCCACAGACAAGATGGAACCAACAAGAGGAAGAGGACTCCCCATCTTCGAGTGGCCCCGAATCCGGCCACTCACTCGCGTCGGAGTGACAGCGCAGCTGTTGCCGCCACCAAGCAGCGAGCGCGCAGGAGGAGTCTCTCCGGCCCGGAGGGACTTGCGGGGGATGGAGCGAGCCGTAGAGGAGCACTTTGCGGCGCTCTACGGCGACGAGCGGCGACAACCGGCCCCGGGAGACGACCCGCGGGAACGACCACGCCCCACGGAGGTCGTGCGGCCACTTTACGTGGATGTGGGACCGGCCCCACTGACCGACCCACGCTTGCGCGCGGGACCGCCGCTATTGGTGCCCTGCGCACCGGACGCCGGACACGGTGCACGAACCGGGCCACCGCCCGCCACCGAGGACTCAGAGGACGAGGAGGTGGCACCAGACGGCCGGTTTGGCGTTTGGCGAAACAGCGCCACGCCCCCTCGCCAGGCTAGCGAGCGGGAGCTGTTTGCCCCACCACGCCCAGACTCGCCAGACGAGGAGGAGGAGCACACCGAGGAACAACGCCGGAGACGGGAGTACGGCGGGAGTCCACTCTCCCCGCCCCCGATCGTGGCGTGGACAATCAACGACGAGGAGGACTCGCCCGACGATACGGGAGACGAGGAGAACCCGGAGCTCGGCGACCACGGAGGCGGGAGTCCCCGCATGCCATCACCGATGGGCCAGTGGACGACAGATGGCGAGGACGACGGGTTGCCCCCGGTGGAGGACACCGATCCGGCGCTGCCCCTGTGGTCGTACAGCCCACGCGTCGACGACTTCCGGCCTCGCACGCCGGGATCAAGGTCGTACAGCCCGTGGAGTGACGAGTTCCGACCGTTCACGCCGAGGTCGAGGCCACACAGCCCGGGTCCACCACGGTCTACGACGCCGCCAAGGGCCGCAACGCCGGAGGTAAGGGCGCTCGACCCCTACGAGTCGCCACCCAGTCGCCCGCCAACACCGGGGAGGGATTTGTTCTTCGGGCCTGGACCCTTGTGGGGCACCACGCCCGCGGCGCAGGAAATCCTGTATCGGACCAGCCGGGTGGTACAGGGCCCGCAGGACTCGCCGTCGCAGCCTCGACCACGGCGAGAGGTGCCTTGGGCGGACTCGCCAAACGAGTCAGAAGAGGAGGAGAGGCGCTGGAACGCCCCTCCAGTGCAGGAACCGTGGGTTTTCGCCCCACCCAACTGGGCAACCCCCTCGGGCAGGCTACCGCGAGGGCTAATAGAGCGGATCCAGGACCGACTGGCCCTGCGAGGACGCCGCACCTGGAGGTATCTCGACGAGGAGCAGCACCAGCGATTTAGGGTGCAGATAAACTTGCGCGGACAGGTGCGCGTCACCCTTCGCCCCACCCGGACGTAAAGGGGGGGTGTGACGATGTCACATTTTTGTATATCCATGTATATAGTAGTATTTAAGTAGTAGGGTTAAGTCGTAGTAATAAGTTGTATATTTAGTTAAGTTAGGAGTTAGGTATTAGCTAGGATAGGAGTTAGGCGTTAAAAGCTAGGAAAAGGCATCGCTGGCCACCACCGCCAGCAACATCGCTGGCCACCGCCGCCAGCAACATCGTCGGCCGCCACGGCCAGCAACATGGAACAACGAGGACCAGGATGGGCCGGCAGAGCCGCATTCTGGAGACGAAGCGCTGGACCAGCCAATCAGCGGCCAGCAGAGGGGCTCGCCGAGCCACGATCGCGGCAGAGAGCCAACTGCGCCGGCAGCGGCAGAAGAGTGCGAAAGGAATTCGCAGCAGCAGCGGAATTCGCAGCGGCCACCTGCGAGCTGCAGTCAAAGGGAGAAGGAAGACAAAGAATGCATGGAATGCGGAACAGCGCGTGCCATCGATCACGGCAGCGCTGCCGCGGCATACCAGCAGAATTAGGTCACGGGCGAGGAAACAATTAAAATTAAGATCACTCGCGGTGGACCCACCAGATCGACAAGTCAAGCTTCTAAAAAGTGCAAGTGAAACAGTAAAGAAAACCCGACGACGACCGCAGCAGACCAAGGAACAAGACAACGACACACCGATAACGGGTGAGCACGGCCGCCGGCCAATTATACAAAATCACGGCGTGTGCGTGAGCTAGGGACAACTCAGAATATAGGGAATAAGCTAGGCAAACACGGAGAAAACATGGAACAAATAAATGTAAATAATTTAAGCAGATTAAATGTCGGCCAATTCATTACCTTTCCCTAACCTCTCTAGCCTGATCTCGGGGAGCCGCCGCAGGGATTAGCCCGGGCGGAACGCGGGCTACCGCGAGTCACGGGGTAGTGGGGAGGCAGCCCGCCGGTGGATACACCAGGCGGAGCCGCCGGCCGCGGCTGCTGGGTACTCCAGGCCGTGGTTTTAGGTAGGGGCTGCGGGCGCGGGAGCGGGCTGCTGGGACTCCAGAGCCACGTCTCCAGACTCTAGTGGAGGGTCCGGCTGCTGGGACTCCAGAGCTGGCAGTTTCGTCCCGCCCAGCGTGGGCAATAGGAATCGGTAAGGGGCGCGTGCGTGTAGATATATGTGCGTGTGCGTGTGGTAAAGCCTGCCAAATTTCAAGGGCCGCCGGCAATACCCGCACCCAAAAATCTCTGTACGAAACGGCAACTCCATGACCTGGCGTTTCTAAAAATAAATGTTTCTGGATGGGACTCTGGGCCGCTGAGGATCATCTCGGCCGTAGTGCATCATTACAACATAATCGTGTTATGTGACGGGAGTATTCAGCGAAGTTCTTTATAAATCTTCTGTAATAATTGCAAAATTCAACGAATCTTCTAGCACTGTCCGCATCGTGTGGGACTGGATAATTTTGGATGACGTCATATTTTTTGTCGTCAGGCAAGATTCCTTTATCAGTGCATTTATGTCCCTAAAATGTGACTTCATGCATGAAAAATGAACATTTTTCAGGATGTAGCTTTAAGTTATGTTGCCTACATTTCTCAAAGACATCAGTTAAGTTCTTGAGCATATGTTTTTCGGAACATCCTACAACTATTAAGTCATCCATATAAAGAAATGCTTGTGACGGTTATAATCCGGAGAAGGCGATAGTCATCATTTAGTCATCATGGAATGAATTTGGGGCTATTTTTAAGCCAAATGGTAATCGCGTGAAGCGATACGAGCCATTGCTCGTTGAAAATGACGTTATATCTCTGGAGCTTTTTTCAAGTTCAATTTGATGAAAACCTGACATTAAGTCAAGGCATGAGAAGTATTTCG
>JAWNOO010000046.1:0-13991 GCA_035045905.1 Drosophila anomelani
GGTCGAACGCGAAACTTCGTGGGGTAGGTTCTGGTGGTAGCTGTTCCGTGTTCTGCCTGAGTTCGGGAGCCCGGCGTGTTGATGTCCATTTGCTGACCGTTCGTCTGAAAGCCCATGCAATGCCTAATAACACTGATATTGCTAAGGCCACATAAACAGCTATTTGATGGTGCTGGGGAGTGTTGATTTGATTTTTCCAGGTGGTGTCTTTTAGTTTGGCCAGTTGGTGCTGCAAAGCGCCCAGTTCCTCCAAGTTGACTTCCTTGGCTGCCGTTCCTTGCAGTGGCTCAGGTGTGTTCTTAAGGTCCATCCTTGTGATGTTACCAAAACGAACATATGCCGCCCTTGTTTCGCTGACTACGGTGCTGAATGTGCTCACGCTAATTTTTGAGTTGCGTGCAGTGCAGCCTGGGGCCAGTGATAGTAAGCCCGTTCCGTTGAGTTGGATGGTGAACGATGTTCCGCTGCACACCGCTTGAAGTTCAATTTGCCTGCGTGTGGCAAACATCCATCTGTTTCGCTGACGTGTTGCTGACCACCACAGCTCGGCCCTCGACTGAGAGACCTCGCAGATAGTTTCCGTCTTATTGTTGAACAGCTGGAACTCGCACCGGTTTTCCACGCTGAATGTGGCTTGGTGGTTGAAACAGATGTGTTCGTCGTGTGGCAGCTCTAGACACTGATTAAACTCCTCCTTGGTCAATCCCATGAACTGATCTCTATGGGCATTGACGGCTATGATTTCCGTTTGTAGCCAGAATCGTTGCCAGCTTCCAGCCTTCCACATCGGGATCGCCATGATGCTGAATATCTCCTGTTTTGTTACAGACACCAGTGGCAGCGATATTTTGAAAACGACGTGGCTGCTCGTTGTGGTCCCTTCGGCATGCATAATTTTATACAGCTGGATCACCTCAGCCGATGCTACCGGAAGCAGTTGATCCGGTGGAATGTGTTCCCGAATCTGATCTAGTTGCTCCCTCAGTTGCTTGGGAGACAATAGTATAGGACTGATGGTACGATGGCGCACGTCAGTGAGAACATTAGCTATCTCACTTTGCATTCGCTGCAGTCCGGTTGCCACTAGAGTTAATTGAGCTGTCAGACTCATGAATGCTTGTTGTAAGTGCTCGCCTTGGTACTTTCCCCTTTCCAGATTCATTGTACCTATTTGGCTCTCGAGTGTCTTGATCCGGTCGTTAGTGGCTGAGCTGCTCGTCCTGACTATGTTTATTGTCGCATCCAAGATTGATGTCTGGTTTTTCAAGAGCATCATTAGTACGTCTTCATTGGATTTGACCTCCTTGATCACCTTGGACATGTCATCGGCGTATCTTGAGTCTAAAACGCCGAATAGTGAGCTCGCTACATTTCCAACTATGTCCAGCGGTGCTCTTCGCTGCCGAGAATGATGGATCAATTCATTTCCTGATTGTAGTTCGCTGTACACATGTTGGAAATGCTCAGACACTGATCTACAAGCGTTGATATTCCGTAGTTCTGAACATTTGTGTTTCAGCTCCGTTATCCCGTTGGCCAAGATTCCCATGTCGCTCCAATATGGTTTCAAATCGTAATATACAATTATTTTCCATTCCGAGATTGCCATTCTGGATGTGCCGAGCCGTTCGTAAAATATTCCTGGCTGGCTTGCAAATGGCGTTATGTTGAATGCCTGTCCCATCGCTAACGGAAGGATCAGTAGCATTGCTAGTAATGTCGGGAGGATTGGAAATGATGCTTTCCTTTTTTGCGCAGGGCTCTCTTCTGCCTGCGCTGTGTCCGTGCTGCTGCTGTGCGGCCGTTTTGTGGCTACTTCTTCTGTTATCAGTGGTGCTAGACGTGTGACTGCCCTTTTGTAGATTCCTGATGCGGTCTTTACATCTACGACCCGTATTTGGTTATCC
Source organism: Drosophila anomelani (assembly GCA_035045905.1). Taxonomy (NCBI): domain Eukaryota; kingdom Metazoa; phylum Arthropoda; class Insecta; order Diptera; family Drosophilidae; genus Drosophila; species Drosophila anomelani. The sequence goes on from JAWNOO010000046.1 coordinate 1,908, forward strand.
TTGCCTGGATATGTCTTCACTATCCGTCCCATTGGCCAGCTCATTACCGGTACGTTGTCTTCCTTTACCAGTACTAGCAATCCTTCCTCGACATTCTGAGCCATAGTCTTCCACTTGGTGCGCATCTGGAGCTCTTGTAGGTATTCCGTGGACCACTGAGTCCAGAATGATTGTTTGAGTCTGGACACAAGTTCCCATCTTCTGACCAACGATTTTTCTGGTCGGGCAAGATTTGCATCGGGCGGTGCTACTAAAGGTTCGCCAATTAAGAAATGGCCTGGTGTGAGCGCTGCAGTATCTGTTGGATCTGCTGACATCGGGGTGAGGGGCCTTGAATTGAGTATCGCCTCGACCTCAATGACCACCGTGTTGAGCTCTTCAAATGTTAAAGATGCTGTGGCCGTGACTGATACTAGCAGCCTTTTCGCTGATTTTACAGCAGCCTCCCATAATCCGCCAAACGACGGTGCTCGCGGTGGGATGAACTTGAACTCCACCTGCTGCTTATTGCATTGATTTATGATCCTGCTCTGGGCTTGCTCTGTGAAAATTGTTTCCTCCAGTATTTTTAACTGGTTGTTGGCACCAACAAAGTTCGTGGCGTTATCACAGTGAATGGTCCGACACTTTCCTCGCCGGCCCAAGAAACGCCGGAGAGCGGCTAGGAATGCGTCCGTTGTTAGATCGCTTACTAACTCCAGATGTACTGCCTTTGTTGCGAAACAGCAGAATACTGCAATGTATGCTTTATCTGGCCGTTTTCCACGGATTTTGTGGTGAATCCAAAAGGGGCCGCAATAGTCGACTCCTGAATTGGAGAACGGCCGCGCTTGTGTTACTCGATCCACTGGCAAGTTACCCATGATTTGATGCATTAATTTGGGCCGTGCTCTTGTGCATTTGACGCAATTGTGGATGATGCTCCTGGCCATCGTCTTGTCATTCAGAACCCAGTACTGTTGTCTGGCTATGGCCCTCAATGCTTGTGCCCCGCAATGCATGTTTTCCTCATGCATTTCTCGTAGCAGCATTTTCACAATCGTATCATTGTACGGGAGCAAGATTTGATGTTTGGCAGCATATGGAAGGTTAGATTCTTCCAATCTGCCTCCGACTCTAATGAGTGCATCAGTTCCTATTATTGGAGACAATGATATGACTGAGCTTTTCTTGTCCACTGCTTTGTGGATGCGAAGCTGTTTATACTCAGCACTGAATTCCGTTTTTTGAATCGTGCTGAAGATGATTGTTCTGGCCTGAGCCAGCTCTCCTGCACTTAGTGTGGTCGTTGGAGATCGGTTCTGCTTACGACAAAATCGCATCATATATGCTACAATGCGTTGCAATTTGTGGAAGGAGTTGCTGTGCTTGCAACTGTATAACTCGCTTCCTAGTTGATCCTGGCAGACTGGCAAGCTGACTTGCTTTATTTTACGCTCCAGATCGATGGGATCAATGGTCGGTATTTTTGACCATTTGTCTCGAGAGCCGTGCAGAAACAGGGGGCCATATAGCCACAGGTTATGTTCTGCCAACTTGCTTGCGGCAATTCCTCTTGACAATACATCTGCTGGATTGTTTGCGGATGACACATGTCGCCATTGTGCTTGATGTGACACTGCTTGGATCTTTGCTATCCGATTGGCCACAAACGTGTGGTATGAGGATGCCGATGCATTTATCCAGGAAAGGACTACTGTTGAGTCAGTCCAAAAATAACCCAATGCCTTCTCCTCGGGCAACCGTAGGTCCTTTCTGACTCTATGGGTCAATTCAGCTCCCAGGACTGCGGCACATAGTTCTAGCCGCGGTAACGTCTCCTTGGCGGATGGCGCCACTCTCGATTTTGAGCACAGCAGCCGAACTGATACTTGATTGTTTTTGTATGTTGCTCGGATATACACTGCCGCTCCATATGCTCGTTCCGAGGCATCCACAAACGTGTGCATCTCTTGCGTGACTGGCACTCTTCCTTCAAAAATATGCCTTGGTATTTGCATGGTGTTTAGAGCTTGCAAATCAGAACGATAGTTTTTCCAGTCCAGTTGAAGGTGCTGAGGTAACTCGTCGTCCCAGCCCATCTTTAATTCCCAAAGCGTTTGCATGAAAATTTTCGCCTTGACGACCACCGGAGCAAATAATCCCAGAGGATCGAATATTTGTGAGGATTCTGAGCTGACCACCCGTTTTGTGATGGTTGCGGCTTCGCTTTTTTGAGATCGCCCACACAACTGATCCCTTTGAGGCATCCAAATTAATCCCAATGTCTTAACACTGTAATGCTGAAGTGTTTCATCTAAGTTGACGTTGGGTACAATGTCTTCTCGCGGAATTTTGCTCAGTATTTCCTTGTTGTTTGAGCACCACTTCCGAAGCTTGAATCCGGACGGTAGCAGAATTTTGTTCAATTCCTGCTGAATCTGGATTGCCTCTGGAATGCTGTCTGCTCCTGTGAGACAGTCGTCCACATAGAAATCATGCTTGAGTATAGCTGACCCAAGCGGTAACTGTTTCTTATTCTTCTCTGCTAAATAATCCAAGCATTTTGTAGCAAGGAATGGCGCTGAGGTGGTACCGTATGTGACGGTTTTTAGCCTGTAGAATTTCAGATCATCTGACGCCCTTTTTCGCCATACGATCATCTGATGAAACTGATTATCAGGATGCATCCATACTTGGCGATACATCTTCTCTATGTCCGCGGTAAATACGTATCTATGGGTGCGGAATCGCAGCAGAATGGCGAAAAGTTCGCTCTGTACCGTGGGTCCAGCATATAATATATCATTTAATGATTTATTACTTGACGTTTTGCAGGACGCATCGAACACTACCCGCAGTTTCGTGGTACTGCTTTCGGGCTTCAAAACACAGTGATGTGGAATGAAGTAATGATCCGATGGTATGTGTGAGGGAGGTACCAGCTTCATGTGTCCGAGACGTTCGTATTCTTCCATGAAGTCTACGTAGCCTTTCCAGACTTCTGGTGATGTTCGTCGCTCCAGTGCCAAGAACCTATTGGTTGCTATTGTCTGCGATGCCCCCAGGGCTGACGTTTCCTCAGCAAATGGCAGCTTGACAATGAACTTCCCATCAATTGCGAATTGTAGATTTGCTTCAAAATGAGCTTCGAAGTGTGCTTCAGTTGGCGATCGAGCCTTATCTTTGGTGTCTAGATTTTCTAGTGTCCAAAATCGCTCTAACAGCGTGTCAACCTCCTCTTCAGTGGTTGCCGCCGCACACAGTGCTGCTGAATCGTGATCAGCAGAGATTCTTCCGGCCACAATCCATCCCAGCTTTGTATTCTGGAGGATTGGACCTTCTGGTCTTATCGTCATTTGATTTGGCAGTAGCAAAGAATAATAATGCTCTGCGCCGATAAGCATGTCAATTCTTCCTGGTTTGTCAAAATTTGGATCGGCCAAGATGACATTATTTGGAATGCGTATGTGGGACGTATTCAAATCATGAGCTGGTTGGTCAGCTATGATATGCGGCAGAACAAAGGCTTCTACCTGTTGAGTAAAATCGTTGTTCATTGATTTCACGAGCACATTTGCTCTGGCCCGACTTGTTTTCGGATTTCCTCCAATGCCCTCGATGCGTAATGATGCATTGTGTAGCTTCAGAGAGAGCTTGGAGGCCATTCGTTCAGAGATCAGATTGATTTGTGATCCTGAATCCAGCAAGGCTCGGAATGTGGCCACCTGCCCATTGCTTGCCTTTACCAATACCTTAACTGTGGCCAGCAAATTGTAGCTTTTGTTGCTTGCTGCTCCTACAGAAGGTGTTTGTGGATCTGTTGCCGCGCCTGATGAAGTCTCCAGGTGCAGCAATGTATGGTGCCTTTTATCGCATTTAAAGCACATACGGCCTCGGCAATCCTTTGCCTTGTGAGTACTGTTAAAACAGTTTACACACAATTTTTGTTTGTGTACCCAGTTGAGTCGATCGGGTACCGTTTTGCTGCGGAAATCATCGCATTTGTATAGCGCATGATTCCGTTTGCAGAAAGGGCAACTTGATTGCCTTCCTGCGCTAGCAGAAGTGCAAGATGGGTTCTTCTGTTCCCTTTTTTGCAGCTGACTGCGTTTTCCTGTTCCCAACACTCGACTTCGCTGGTCCAGAAAACTTAGCATCGTCTCGAGCCCTTGAAGCTCTCTTGAGCCATCTAATGATTGTTCGTACAGGGCTCTATTTGCCAGATCTAATTTTTGTTTTAGGATCGCAATTATGATTGTATCCCAGCTGGATACATCAATGCCTAGTCCCTTTAATGATGCTAGAGACTCAATGGCTGTAATATACAGTTCCTTTAATGACTTTGGGTCGTCATTGTTTGTCTGCTGTTGCAGAAGACGATTGAGAACTGTATCTGCTACATGGCGGGGATTGTTGTATGTGTCAACTAATATTTCCCATGCGCTCATGTAGTTCTCTGTTTTTAGATCGATATGCCTTATCAATCTCTCCGCCTCTCCAGTCACAGTGGTTTTCAGGTACCACATCTTCTTGACTGTGGGCATGTTGGTATCGTGTATCATGCACTTGAATAAATCAAAAAATTGTGTCCATTTGAGTAGATCCCCATCGAACTTGGGGAGGCTGACTCTGGGCAACTGCACATCTTCATTGTTTGATGTATTGGTTTGTGCCCCCAGGACTTTCTGTACTTCCTTCTCAAGTCGGATGAACGATTGCATGTCGTATCCTTCCTTGATCGGGTCTTCGTACTCTTCATGTATTGAGAAATGAATCTCTTGGTATTGTGACCATAGTGAGGTTATTGAACCTTTTAAAACGGCCCTGCCGGTCTCTGAACTTTCTTTCAGAGCCCGTTTGATTGATTCGGCGATAGCTTTTTGTCGCCGGCATGCTGATATCAGCTTACGTGCAGGTTGCGATATGATTGCAACGTCTGCAGTTTCCTGGCCGTTGCTCGCTGTTGCCTGATTTGGGGCATTGCTTGAGCTCTGGGCCATTGTATCGACTATAATATTTCTATATTTGTCGTATGAGTCACGACAGTCGACGTAGAACTTTACATATTCCTCGGTTCTATATGCTGCGGGAATATTTTTGTCGTTTTCCGCAAATCGATTCCATGCGTCATCGAAAGCGGCCAACTTTGTTAGGCAGTAATTTGGAAGTCGTTTCCTATCCGCTGAATCCTTCTTAAAATTCCGAATAAGCCGCGAGATCTCATGACTGATCTCTTCCTGCAAGTCTAATGTCTCTTTGACTGCTTGCTCCTCCTTGTTAGACATATTGACAATTGGTTAAATTCCTGACCGTTGGGAGAATTTTATTCGCTTTGATAGCTGGATACGCTCCTATTCGCAACCGTGGTGTGGTCGAAGGAATTAACAATTGGTCAATAGACTTGGAAGATCTAGAAATCTAGAAAGGATTTGAAGGCTGTTGACTGTGTAATGACAGTGAGTCAGGACTCACCAAAATGGTTTTATGGCGAGTGAAAAAATTAGGAAAAAACCCAAAAATTATGGATTATCCTGCGGGAGGTTCCTAATAGTGAAGCGGAAAATTTTCCTAAGTTGACGTCCACGGCTGGCGTGTTCGTCGGGGTCACCAAAATGTAAAGTGTAAGAAGGCTTAGATGCCTGGCAAATAGTGCATAAACTATTTGCCTGTTTGTTGTCGCAACTAGCACTTGGAACTAGGTGGACGGTATAAAGTGTGTAGGGGCATGAGTTGTTCTAGGCGAACGGGTTGGTTGTGGTGAGGGTCTGAAGACACAGCGACAGCCTCTGGTGCATGAATAAAAGCTCTTGGGTTGGCGTTAGAACTCTTACTGACTTTATTAATGAAACTTAACAATATTTATAGGTACAAAAGTGCTTATGCTAACAGAAATAATGTATAAGAAATAGTGTGCGGTTACTGTAAATGTGGGTTATCGTTAGGAACTGAGACCATTGCCCCAGCTCATTTCCTCGTCTCAGCAGACTATGCATATTCGCTTGACCTGGTAAATGATACTTTATTTACGATAAATGCATGTCGCTGCGACTGACGAATTGTTACATTATGTGTGTCGTGTCTTAAATATCATACTTATGACTACATACTGCTGCGACTGAACACAGCCGAAGGCCCCAGAGGCCATGGCTTCTGTAGTAGATTTAAGTTTTGTAAACCTAAGTCTACGATAATTTAATAATAATAATTTACATTATTATCATTACCTTTTGTTAGTTTTATAGTTAGTACATTTGCAACAAACTCCTGTGATGTTTTTTGAAAATTTAACGGATATACGGAACTGAAGAAGGTAGGCAGAGAGGCAATCGAGGGTCGAGAACAGCCTGTTTTTTTAAATATGCCATTCTTTTTCGCAACCCGCTCGAAATATACTAAAGAGTGACCCACACCATTCTAGTATATTTGTTTTCGTGTCAGGTTTCCGAACTTTAAAACGGCCGCTGACGAACAGCCGTTTCGGCAAATATTCTCGCTCTTTCTCACTGCTTAAAGACGGTGTTTTACTGTCTGGATACTGTGCTTTAAGTTTAAATTGTTGTTGAAATACAGGACAATTTTTTTGTTTTAAACTTAAGAGAATAAAGTCATAATACTATAAAAAATCATTTTTATGTGTGGTATACCCTATTATTGATAATATCGTTTGCAAATTAATTGTGGCCGGGCTCGTAAGGGCGTGCGTGACTATACTCGTAATGCTAGGCTGCCACGCCATTTTTTATTCCTAAAAGTTTTGGCAATTCATATTAATTTTCGAACAAATTATGTTTTGTCAAAATACTTTTGTCCACCTAAAAATGCATAATTTCTCACATAATGTGCTATAAGAAAGAAACTAGTTGACGTATCAGGGTTATACTTTGCCTGATTAAAGCCATATATAGTATCTCTAAATGGAAACTAAAATGGATCCTGCAACATTTACGAGTAAAGAGAAATACTCGCTGAAATATTGCTATGAGCTTTGACAAAATACTTTTGTCCACTGTTGTACATTTGTTTTTAGCTTTTTTTTTATGTTTTATGTTTTATAATTTTTTTTAGCTTTTTCCTTTATTTTTCCCGTCAAAAACAGCTTTTTTTGCTGGTCAAAAGTTGGCAGCACTGTTAATGATGTCTCTTATTAAAGCGGTAGTGCCGTAGTGGGAGGGAGTTGTACCTACATATGTGGGAAGACACTGTATAATACAGAAAATTCATCATAATGCAGGATTCCAACGTGCAGTACTATCTACTTATGCAGTGTGAATTTTTCAAAATTCCTAATAATACTTATGATCGGTGGTATCTTGGCGCATTAATTTTAATATTAATTCAATTGCGACGCGGTCTTTATAAATCTAGTTTTAAAAAATATGTTATTGAAACGTGTTTGTAGCTAGAATCGCCATTTTAATGATTCACTGTATATTTCTGCGAAATTATATAATACACAGCGACGAAAATAACGCCATATCGAATTGTTATATAGATCTGGTTTGGCAATCATTTTGCATTAAACAGAAGTCTGAAAAACAGTCATACCGATGTCCTTATGTGCATATATGTACATATGGACATTTGTAGATCATTTTTGCGACGAAATTTTCTTAACAAAAAGATAAAAGAAATTGTACGCGAAAATGAAGATTAAATCATTGTTAACTGTACTTTGTGTTCAGTTAAGCTTGGGATCATGTCATTTAAATAGTGATAGGAACGAGGATTTCAAAAATGATAGTGATATCATACATCATACAAATTGGACGCGTCGTGAAATTATGGACAATAGCGGATTGTATTGTCTGCAATGGTGGGTAAAAGCAAATGATAATGATGTATATTTTGAAGTGACTGTTAATACCCGGGGGTATATCGGCCTCGGATTTTCTAAGGATGGTCGTATGTCAAAATCAGACATGGTCCTCTTATGGGTCGATGATAGCACGGGGCTACCGAACGCATTGGTAAGTTCAAATGTATTTAAATAATTTTATTTAATGCCTTAGGTTATTAAAAATGTTATTTATAAAATTGAGTTCATTTGATATTATGGTTTTAGTCAGAAGTCAGAGTCAAAATTTTGCAATGCATTGAAGGAGTCCCTTGCGACTTTATAAAATTGTACATATTTTCAGCATCAACAGCCGAGTCGGCAAATTTTAATGCTATCTGAATGAAACTGTGCAGTTAGTCTTCTATAGTACCATTCATCAACAGGCGGTGTTGTTGATGAATCATCGATGAATTGCCATACAAATTGTTGATGAGTTTAACATGGGCATGTCCTAGGCTGTCATCAATAGCATTTCATCAACCTTTCATCAACAATTTATTTAAACTTGAATTCAAAAATTTGGTTACATTTTATATTTATTTTTACACATATTTTTACATTATGTATAGATTATTCTACAAATAGTTCAATATCCTCTTCTACCTCTTGTTTTTTGTCCGACTCCAAATTTTTGGCACACCTGAGACTTTTGGCCAAAATCTTCTCATGTGGCTCGCATTTCTCCACTTGAGAAATTGCATCTACAGAAAAAATAATAATTAATGAAGGAAATAAATAATTCAATTAAATAAAAATTACCCAAAAGAGCCATATGGACCTTGTCATGGTCCGTTTCTTATTCTTTGCCCCTTCTACTTTGTAATGGACAAGGATGTCTTTTGCAAATAAATCTTTAGATTTGGAGATTTAACTTGCTTCAATATGTTGACCATAGCTGCAGTCTGAAAAAAAAATAAAAATAAGTACTACTGTGGGCAAAAAGTAAGGTGACTTTTTAATTTAAAATTCGCGGGATTAAGATGGCGGACCAGTTATTTTTTTTTTTTAGTTGCCGGGACTATTAATGACATCTGGGGGTAATTTCATGGCAAAGTTAGTATCAGTACTATATTTACGCTTGTGTTTACCAAACGATCAAGAGTGAATTTGGCGATTTTTACAATGTATGAATTAATTGGTCTGAGAAGAGTCATCAAATTTTGATTGGTGAAACAAAATTTCGGCTGCGGAAACGTTAAGGATTATTGCGGAAGGCCTTTTGTGATTTTACCACGTCCCAGAAAAAATTTAATAAGTGGTACAAAGGCTTCAAAAAAATTCCGAAAAGAGCACGTCTAAAATCAGGGTCATGATGTCAATTTTTTTCAATTTTCGTGGCGTGGTGCAGTAAAAATTCCTTCAACCTCGGCAAACTGTTAAGAGGGAATATTATTTGAGCGTTATGTGTCGTTTGCGTGAAGCAATTCGTCTAAAAAGACCAGAATTATGGGCTAACAACTTGGTTTTTGCATCACGATAATGCACCGGCTCACATTGCACTCGTTCTTCGTGACCATTTCGCCAAGAATTCGAAGCATATCGTTCCGTAAGCTCCGTATTCTCCTGATTTGGCTCCGTGTGACTTCCGGCTATTCCCAAAACTGAAGAGACCACTCCGGGGAACGCGTTTTGAGTCGATTGAGGAGATAAAGGCGGAATCGGGGAGGGCGCACATGGCAATACCAAAACAGGACTATTTGTCCTGTTTCCAGGACTGGAAAAAACGTTGGCATAAATGTATTATATCGGGAGGGGATTACTTTGAAGGGAATGAAATTGATTTAGAAGAATAAAGAAAGAATTTTCGAGTTATAAATAAAGTCACCTTACTTTTTGCCCACAGTAGTATATTGCTTATCCTGAATAAACATAGGTTTTAAGGTAAGAAATACTTAAGAGCTTTGGTCCCGATTCCCCGTCTATGAGAGTATTTGTTTTAAGGAGGTCTTCCTTCGTTAACTTTGGGAATCCCACATCCTTAAATGCTTCCTGCTTTTGTTTTTTTGTTTTTCTTTAAAAACTTTAGCATCATCACAGCCGTTATCGCACGGTGGTTGCGCCCATAGGCAAAAAAAAAAATCCAAACGCTTGCGAAAAGTAGCCAAATTATTTATAAAATGTCCAAATTTAGTTATGGTAAAATCGTTTTGTCTTGAAATCTAATGAGACATTAAATAAAAGGAGAGACCAACTGTTCATTTTTTGCAGCGCAGCGGAGTTTTGGTTGCTTTTCGTCACAAGAAAATTACATTCCAAAGTGGTCAAGCATTAGCTAGAGAGGTCCGATTTTAATAATTTAAAATTGATTTTAAAGTTATAGGTATTTACTTTAATAAACTGTTTTTGTGAAAATAATTTGAGTGATTTTCTATTTTTTTCTATTTCTATTTTTTGTGTATTTTTAAATGATTATCCTTTTTTGTGTACTATGTGAACGGAATTTTTCAGGTTTAAATAGACTTTTATATACATATGTATATATTTTTAATTTAATTTTGTAATTTTTTTTCGTGTTTTTAAACCGGGTAATAATATATTATTTATTTATTATTTGTTATGAATTTTTAATCTATGTTTTATTATTTATTATGAGTTTTTAATTTATGTATGTTTTATTATTTGTTTATTTGGCTATAATTTTTCACAGTGTCGTTGTTTGGTTAAAATACATTAACAATTAAATTGAATTAACAATTAAGTAAAATCTTTACAAAATCACTTTGTAAATAAATCACTGCCTTGACTATCAAACATTTGAATCCAAATGCAAAGAGAATGGGGAGAAGTAAGACGAAACCGAAAACCGCCACAGAAAATTCGTAATTAACATTTTGTTTACGGCCAAAGCAAATAATTAACATATGGCAATATACCATTCGATTAAATAGGTTAAAATTAATTAAATATAATTTTCAGTATATATAAATATTCCAAGCTATTTTAAGGAAGAGTAGTCATTCTGACGTCGCTGCCACTTAACTGGTTTTCGCCACCGATTTTTTCGCTTCCTTCCCTCCATCACTATCTCTCTCTAATTTGCGAGACTTTCGCTGCTTCGAAAATATGCAGTCGAAGTTTCGAGTCTCAATCTAAATGCATGGGATTTGTTTTTGTTTTTTTTTTTCGACATGCACCGAAAAGTCTGACCCGAAGGGAGTTCTGGTACTCTAAGGGAGTTCGGGTTCAAGTCAGTCAAGGCAGTCGATTCTGCCGACGTCGCAGAATGATTAATTGTTGATGACAGAGCGACACGCGGCACTGCAGGGTACACACTTATGTATGTGAGTCGGAACGGGGTCGATCGGAAGACTATCGAAAAATTTGAAGAATTATACTTTTGTTTAACACTTCATGAAAATTAAATCATATAGCAATCATAAGAACAATCGCCAAATTAAAATCGATGTTGTTTAACTTTTTATTTACATTTTGTATTTGTTTTTGTAATTTGATGTCATAATATGAAGTATCCTGATCAACGTAAAACTAGTTTGTATATAATTGGAATCAAATTCTTTAATAAGACAATACATTTATGCATCTTTGATTTGAACTTTTTTTTATATGGGTGCTATTGCCAAAACAATTAATAGGCATCGAAACAGAGTAGGAAACTTCTTGAAGGCACCCCAAAACAAGAAAGGAAGCTAACTTCGGCTCACCGAAGTTCGCATACCCTTGCAGATTACAAATTAAATAAAAAAATTAAAAGAAAAATTCTGAAATAATAAAATGTGTTTAATCTTTTTAAGTGTGACCTCTGATTTCATTAGCTGTTCGGCATTTTTGGCCGGCAAATGATGCGGGCATACATGCTTGTTTAGAATATTTTTAAAATGTCGATCAAAATTTAACAAGAAAATAAGAACTACTATTGCCATGGCAGTAAGTATTGTCGTAAACAATTATGAAGATTCTCAACCAAATAGGAAGCGCCCCAAGTATTGGGTGAGCTCATACCTGGAAGATCAATTAAAGGGCGATATCCTTCCTATGTATGTACGTACTGTTTACATATTTTTATATCAGTAATACACTCTCTCACCTCCTAATATCATGTCCTATCATAATCCAAAATAAACTTCCCTTCTTCCCTCAGAATACACATATTTCTGCAATATCTCATCCAACACCAGAAAATATAAGTAATATTTTAAAACTTATTAATCACTTTAATATATATTATCAGATCTATAAATTTGATCAATACAATTAATTGAATTCAACCTATTAAATAGTATGCAAACAAAGTAAAAACAAAATGA